>OU538792.1:6099844-6699844 GCA_912999815.1 Campaea margaritaria
TGAAGGTACCTACTCTGAGTTATAATTTAGGAGTTCAACTGCCTAACCACATCTGAATATTATTCACATTCAGCAGGAAATTTGTCATGATGTTCATGATAAAACAAATTAAACAAAGTTGTGAAGATCCTTTAATTACAGTCAAATTGAATAGCATATTAGAAAAAAACAAAACAGAAAGTAATTACTACACTTTGTTAAGACCAATGGGTTGCTTTTTTTTATATTCCTATGAAATGAAACAAACTTGCAGAATAATAGTCATAAATACAGATAATTTTAATTAGAGTATTCTATACAAAGATAACCCTAAATTGTACACACTTTGATCATGTTTTTATTATAACATAATTAATTAGACAATTTTTTTTTATAAAACTAATTTAAAGTAACCACATGGGATTGTCTCTGTAAGAAATCAAATCTGAAAAATCCATGAAATCATGCATCGAACCAGCAGTAGCTCTATTTTGTCTGGCTAGTACTTTCTCCCGCTCCACACTATACCAGGTTTTATATAAATCATTCCAGTCATATTCACCAGACGCTGGAAGATCTCTTGTAAATTGAAAGTCTCTCTTGAGAACATCATGCCAAAATCGAGGAGACTGTAATAATCCTCTTAATCTTGCACAGGTCTTTGATGTATTTACTATATCAAACACTGGGAGGTACAGCATTATTTTGAAGAAGAGCTCTTCAGGCAGACCCACCAGGCTCGCACTGGCATACCCGTGATGATCGAGTATTCTACTCTTCACAGCAGATAGCACATTATTTTTAAAAGTCATAGAAAAGTGTTTCAGGTCACGAAATATCTTTGGAATGGTAGTAGCTTGTGGGGACACCACATACTTGCTCATGGGTAGACATACCGAATAAGTCTCCGCCTCTAAATCTTTAATAACCACATTCACTAATGCCATTGCCCCCAGGGGGCTCAATATCAGTTTAATTGTAATATTTTTAAAGTCACGCATGACCAATGGAACTTCATAGACTCCGGTTTGACTTTTCCATTTACTTAACAGTTTAGCATCTATTGATTTCAAGTCTAAGATTTCACAGTCATCGTCTACGGGCAGAAATCCATTTTCAATCATTGAAACAAGGAGTAAGGTCAGTAAATAGTCTTTTTGTATAGAGTCTGATGTTTTGTTTGAACATGTCACCCTCTTCACCATTGCTTCCAGTGTTGATGGTAAACAGTCTGTTGTACTTTCTTCTATTGAAATGTTCATTTTACTATTTAAACCCTACAATTTATCCAGTTTTAAAGCAACCAGAGAATAGAAATGACACATGTTTACAATCTACAACAATGAAATGTCACTGTGATGTGAGTGAATGAAGTGACATAATGACATAACCTTGTGAACAAATTCTAAGGGCAAGGATAGACAGAGCTTTGAATCTCTCTCGCTCTTTTGTATCTCTTTTACTCCTATAGGCTTCAGTATTTTCTGTCCTTATTTATGCTTAATTTGGTAGAATAGTTGAAATCAAACTGGGAACAATTTTCAACTTTATTTTCAAGAGAACATTATTGAAAATGATCTCAATCCAATAAAATAGATTGAATAAATAATAATAAGTACCTACCTACATACTTACTAGTCAAATATGTAAATGCAAATATATTCGTAAAAAAATAGGTAAAAATTCTTATGCAAGTAGTGAATACTTCGCTACTGACTCATGTATGCCACTAAACATGTCATAGCAGGCTTTGAAGATACAGGATA
Organism: Campaea margaritaria; assembly: GCA_912999815.1. NCBI lineage: Eukaryota > Metazoa > Arthropoda > Insecta > Lepidoptera > Geometridae > Campaea > Campaea margaritaria. The sequence continues at coordinate 6,101,590 of OU538792.1, forward strand.
AACTAGTTCAGAATTAAAGTATTCTTGCTAAACAAAGATATTTATTAGCATAATTACATGAATTTATTTTAAAAAAACTTGCAGATAGTGCTTCTAGCAAAGCTCCCTAAAGCAGAGGAGATAATATTGCAAACTTTAGCTATGATTTCCTTTAAAAACAATTAATCAGCCCCTAAACTTCAAATACTCATTGTGATGGTGTTCACTTTGACTTTCTGCCCATACAAATATTATTCATGAAGATATTAACCATTACAAATTTGTCTCCACAGTCCTCGGTTTATGGCATGTAAACTTTACAATCTATACAATATGTAACTGTTTCTGCACAATTCTAAATAAGCATTTGATAGGAGGAATTTAATATTATATGACTATGCTGTAAATGTTTATAACATCAGTTGATTACACATTAACATTGTCGTCAACTTTTAGTCTATATCTACAGTACAGTAATTCAAAACTCTGTTCTAAACAGACACTACTATTATCACCATATTGTAATTATTATTCATCCATAATGTTACAAAACACCTACACAATCCCACACTTAGAGTTAATTTGATGTATTGAATTATTGTGGCTTGTTCACTTAAAAACTCTACTTCCTTTATAAGACACCAAAAAAGTTGTATTGCTTGTTCAGGTACATTGGAGAAGGAATTGTGTTACACATTGTTTTTATAGTTATATATCAGCAAAGGTTTTAAAACAGGTGTTGTGTATTACAACACTTCTATTCTACGGCCAGAAGCATCGACATATTATCGTAAGGTTAGGATCCTAAAAGTTTTATATTGTCACGTATGTTTTCCAATCAATATAAAACCGAACAAAATATTAAAACTTACCGATGTTTTCACTGCTGGCTTGCTTTTTACTTTTTTTCAAAGACCCATCCAATTTGTAGTTATTCGAACTTTTGTCGCTGTCACTAGCCATTGAAAGGTTTCACAATAAAAAACTACTTATGATAGTTGTTTTCAGCATTTTACACTATCATCACAAAAGTTTCACGCTGTATTAATGTCAGAAAAGTTATTGAAACTTTATTGTAACAATAATTTATAAAAAATAAAATGTTTACACCCCTCACTCCAATCATCAACCAACTGTGCGACCTGTTCAAAAATTATATATCGAAAAAAATATCGTAAATAAAACTGTCAAGGCTGTCACCTCGAAATTGTTAGATAATTCGTAGCTCAAAGTAAGACAGATTGAAACGGACCTACTTTTTGGATAATTAAATATAATGGTTTAGAATAGAAAAGCATGTTACAAATTTTATACATTTTGTAAACTTATAAAAATAATACTTGTTACATCCAAACCGAAACCAAAACATGAGTAATATGTTTAGTTTTTGAACGCAAGCAGCCACTTTTCTGATGAACGAACATATTAGTTCACAACAGATTGATAAAAAATAATCCACACTGCAGATAAAAATGTAATAAATACTTGAATAAATGAATAATAATATATAAATATACAAGGAAGAATTTTTAATTTGTAATTCTGATAAGTAAAATTAAATAACTACACCATTGAAATATAATCTATTCTCACATAAATTGCCAGATAGGAACAATAGACAAACAGACGGACAACAAAGTGATAAAGGTTCCTTTTTCTGTTTGAAGAACGGAACCCCTATTTAATGATTTAATATTGTTAGTATAATAATTTAAGTATATACCTACTAAAACTTATCTTTTAAAATCGATTCTTAGCAACTTTAGGGGACTAGAAAAATATAAAGAACTGCGTAAATATCGTCGTAATATAAAAATTTGTTTTCGTTACCTGTGATGTTAAAATTTTTGCTCATTCATTTTGCGCATCACATTCACTTCACTTCACAAATTTCTCCATCTAATCATTCATTCATTCGGTCCTTCATCGCAGAAGTGATCTTATGTCCGTGTATTTTTCCTATTTTCTGAATAAATCTTTCGAAAGAAGCATTTCTTCATTGAAGCAAATATATAAATATAAGTTTTACACTTTGTAGTTGTACCAAATAACAATCAGATTAACATAAAGTTGTAATACCAAGTTAAAAGTTCGCGAGACCCCCACAATAACATTGCTTGCTGATGTGATAATCCTGAAATGTCATCTTATATGGCAGGTGTTTTTGATTTAGATTTGGATGTGGATACAGTAACAGTAGGAGATTCAGACGAGGACGATATCATTGAAGTTGATGAGGTATTCATATAATGTGTTATTAGTAATGCTTTACCTATTACTTAACCTAAAACCTTGTTCTATATTCTCATGATGGTCAAGGATAAATTTCGTCGCAGTTGATAAAGTTTCATTTTAGACTTTATCGTGTGATTCTCTTTTAAGTCATATAACAACACATGTTTCCCCAGTTTTCAGTGTGAATAACTCATTTACACAAAACAGCAATTACCACATAACTAATGACATCAGACCAGTTGATGACATTCTGTGGTAGCTGGTACATATTTTTTACTAATTCAAGTTTCATCTCCTCAGGTAGATTATGATCCCGAACTTCACGTCAGTACAATTTTAGGGTAAGTCAAGGTGATTTTAAACATTTATGTATATGAATTGTATTCCAATACTTAAATATTATCTTCAATATGTTATAGAGCTGAGGGAGCTGAAACAATACAATTATGTGAAGACAATGTGAACCCTGGGCAATGCAAGCGTCTCGGTCCTCAAGACTTTGAACTCCGCAAAGTTTTGGGGAAAGGAGGATATGGAAAAGTGTTCCAAGTTCGTAAGATAACTGGTACAGATGCAGGCGCACATTTTGCTATGAAAGTGCTCAAAAAGGCTTCCATAGTACGCAATCAAAAGGACACTGCGCACACTAAAGCAGAAAGAAACATTTTGGAAGCTGTTAAGGTATTAACTCTCTAACAATCTCACTAAATTCTATACTAATCATTTGACAGCCTAAATAACTAGAAAATTTTAATTTTTCAGCATCCATTTATAGTCGAATTAGTATATGCTTTCCAAACTGGTGGGAAGCTATACTTAATATTAGAATATCTTAGTGGCGGGGAGTTGTTTATGCACTTAGAACGAGAAGGTATATTCTTGGAAGACACTGCTTGGTAAGTTTATGAAGTAAAATTATAGACATTTGGCTTCACTTATAAACACCTCTTTACACATTCAGTGATGAAAACACAATTGTTGTGTTTCTTCTATGGGAAAACACCATGGAGTGTGCAGAGCTGCACCCGTGGCTAGACAAGAAAATCGGCTCAGCAGTAAAATTGTTAAAGTTTAGCATGTCATTTAAGTTCTGCACTGTACAAAAATGTTGTGTCCAGAAATTCAATGAAATGCTTAACCTAAAAGCTGTTTATATATCCAGCCTACTGTTTATGTGCACACATTTTGTGAAAATATATCATTGATTGAACTCTACAAAGACAAGAAAGAAGTTTCGAAACATGCATCCAATTAAATATTAAACTGAATCGTAACTCGAACTTGACATTTTATTTCAGCTTCTATTTATCAGAAATCATATTGGCATTGGAGCATTTGCACAGCTTAGGAATAATTTATCGTGATTTGAAGCCAGAAAATGTTCTGCTTGATGCACAAGGTCACGTCAAACTCACTGACTTTGGACTTTGTAAAGAGCATATTCAAGAGGGAATTGTCACACACACATTTTGCGGTACTATTGAATACATGTAAGTATTGCTAATCACACTTGGAGGCCAAAGTGAAGCATTGACAGTTATATAATATTTGTAGCTGCTAATTTTTAAGAGTTACAAAATAAGGAATTTTGGTGTATTCTAGGGCACCGGAGATTTTGACTAGAAGTGGCCATGGAAAAGCTGTGGATTGGTGGAGCCTGGGAGCTTTGCTGTATGACATGCTCATTGGACAGGTACTGAATAATTTACTGATTGTAAAATATGTTTGCAAAAGTAGCAATTTACATGAGAAAATGAGCATCAAACATTATTATTATTACACATGAAACGGCCTATTAACTACAGTGGAATGAGCTAAAATGATGATGGCATGGAATATTTCGGCATTTCAGTTATCCTAGAGGCTACAGTTTCAAACTGTTTAACACATTGACTGGTGAAAATACACAATTGTGTTTTTTATAATATTAGGGCAAGCGAAAACATGCCTGGCGTGTGAACCTGCACTGCTGTATTGACAATTTTATCACCACAGTTTAGTAACAACACAACACCAGAAAAAGTAAACACACATTTAGTGAAGATTCGCTAAATTGCCAAAAAAAAACTTTACCGTTCAGCAGTGAATGTGCTAATAAGGAGCACTGTTATAGGTCCAAACAGTTTAATCTCACCCTTTCAAGTTGAGCATTATTTCCAGATTTAATTTCTTCGTGCTTGTCCTGTTGTAATAATGAAACATTTTCTCTGAGTTTGGAGGTTTGTGGGACCATGGTCCTTGTAGTTCCTGATTCCATAGATACATGGAATCCTAGTTAGGAGTTAATGTCCATCTATGTGCTTGTGACGCATTATTTATTAATTTACAGCCCCCCTTTACGGGAGACAATCGTACAAAAACTATAGAGAAAATACTGAAGGGTAAACTGATGCTGCCTGCCTACCTCACGCAAGATGCACGCGACCTGATCCGGCGCTTAATGAAGCGATCGGAGACCCAACGCCTCGGGGCCGCCGGCGCAGCCGCCGTCCGCGGACACGCCTTCTTCAAACATGTCCATTGGGATGAGGTGTTTGGTAGGAGACTGGAACCACCGATCAAGCCTAAACTGGTATGCTTAATTTAATCTTTGATTTTTTTAACATTATCTCAAACAAACAATGCTATACTGGGCCAGTGTATTAACTCAAGGCCCATGTTCACCTCTCTTATAGAGAGATAACCTGAATTTCCACTGGCAAGAAGCAGATTATGATTGATTATCTGATGTACTCAAAGTTTACTATTAAAATATTCTTTTTTATGTATTTTGACTGAGTTGAATGCTTTATGCATGAGTCACTCTCTAAGTAGGGCCGTATGAGCAATAAACATATTTGAATCATTAACATCAGCAAGTTTATTTAAAGAAATATTAATAATTGTCTATTTCAGTCCAGTGAAGATGACGTGTCGCAGTTTGATACCAGATTCACTCTACAAACTCCGATTGATTCACCTGAAGAATCAACACTTAGTGAAAGTGCCAATCTGATGTTCCAGGTGAGATAGCTTCCATACCTAATACAAAAATTTAAGCGATGATTACACTGCTGATACTATTTTAATTAGTTTTGGTTGATGATGAACAGTAAATTAAAAGTAGTAAGAACTCATCAGCTCTCACAGAAAACAATACAATGACGTAAGGTAAAGCTGAAAAAAAAGTTGGAAATGACAGCAATCATTTAACAGATTTACTGCTGAGCCGCTTTTCTTGTCTAGCCACGGTTACGGATCTGCACACACCGTTGTGTTTTCCCGTGCTCGCGGCTAGTTTTAAAAAACAACAGTTCAGCAGTGAATGTGTTAAGTGTTGTCTTAAATTTGATGGGAGTTTTATGTGGTGCACTGTGTACTATGTGTATTTCGTTGGCCACCTGTTTGCCTAAAACCGTATAATTTAATAGAAATATAGACTTAACAAAAATGGGCCTAATATTAATTCAATTCGCGAAAGTTATAGAACTTCTATAGCCAAATAAAAGTTTTTGGTTAAAATATATTCTTCCAGACAAGCTTTTATAAAATACGTTTTTGGTACTGCAAGCTGATTAAAATGAGCCCAAACACCATCAATCTACTGTTAGCCACCGAAGAGTTCCGATGTCTACCTTCATCAGATCAGCTCGCTGTCACCATAATTTTGTATTGTCATCGAAACTTGAAAGGCATACAAAATTTCAAGTCAGTTCAAAATCGCGAACATGGTCAAAATTGATTTGCAAGATTTGACCCGAACAGTTTTTAACCTTTCATGAACTCAAAAATGCAATGATTGGTAAATTACATATTTGAGCCGATTATAGGGAAGAATAATCTATTATATCAAACTCATTTAATTTGTTTCCTAATTTTTATCTACTCATAAAATATATGATTTCGCCTATTTTATCGAAGGTCAGTCGATAACGACTATTTCATTAATATTTCTCGTGTAATTCGGCAAAATACTCTCGAAATTATCTATGAGTACCTGCACTCTGTCTGGGTGGGTTTTTTAATAAATACTACATGTTGTATGGACATGATACTTATCACTACTACATCATAATATAATACATACAAAGTTGGTAATCCCGTGTGTATGCCAGTGTAGAATGATCTAAAAATCAAAACTGAGGAACCGATTTTGTTTAGGTTTTCACTAATGTATTGGCAGATTTGAAGAAACTCTGTGTTTTATAGGCTTAGCTTTACTGAGCTAAGTTTCTATGATATTTTATATTATTTTACGAAAATAAGAATTATACAATTTTCAGATAGTCTTATACTAAATACTTCACTTCAAAACCACTGAAACTTTTAAACATAATTAGCGGTGGACATTCTTGAATTTCCTGATTCTCTAGATACAAGGAATCCTAGTTAGGAGTCAGGATCTAGATATTAGTCGTGACGCGTTATTTATTTTATTTACTACTCGAGAAGGCTATCAATAAGGGCCATGCCTCCTGAATCAACCGCGTGCAGCGTTGGGAGTCTGCTTGACACGGCGTTAACGATCTAGCGTACTTCCCATAATTATCAGAGGCGGATATATACCGAGCTCTCCGACTTTCCAGGGTTTCACTTACGTGGCGCCGTCCGTGATGGATGAGATCCACAAGCCGCGCGTGATCACGGCGCGCTCGCCGCGGCGCCCGCGGCCCCACCACCACTTCGCCGTGCCGCCGGCCGCCGCGCACGGCCACGCGCACGCGCACGCTCAACAAGAAGACCTCATGGACGTACAAGGTCTACCCATATAGTAAGTACCTCCACTAGGAATAATTATAGCTAAGTATCTAATAATGTAAGTGTTCTGTATCTGTGGGGCGCTGCTTGGTTACGACGTAGTAGAAACAGAAAAGTTAGTAATCTTGAAACCGTACTTTAAAAATTATTCAGGCGCCCAGGCTTTGGCTACGCCAGCCAGAATAATAATTGTTCTTCTGTGCGTACGCACGCATACAGCACGTAGTACGCACACACGTCAAGTGCCGTTCTATGGAAATAACGTACTAAACTTTATGTTTCTACTATGGTTACGATTCCATACAAATGTTTTAGGTTACCCAACTTAATAATGTTTGGTCTAAGACCGATCTAAATGTATAAAAATATAATTTACATAGATGGATCGCCTACATGAAAATACAAAACGACATACCCAGTAGTATTCATACTTGATGGCAGGTTTGAAATTAGGCGCAAGACTCACAGCGGGTTCTTGGAACGTTAGTTAACTTTGATGATACAGTAGCCCCCTTATTCATAAAAAGAAATGACGTTTAAAAAAAATGCGCAGCACAATGTACTGAGCAATTGCTAAGTGACGTTCGATTTTTTTATGCATAAAGTCTAATTTCTATTGCTGTCCTTGTCAATTGTGAAGTGCCAGATAGAGACAACGATGGATTAAATCTGCTGTCAAAGTTAGCAAATATTTCTTCAAAATCCGGTCGTCAGCGTATGGGCGCGCGCATTAGTGATCATACCCGCTTCAAGCTATGAGACCAGCTTAATTTGTAGCTGCTATTAAGTTTGCATACCACTAAACATAAATATTCATAACATCAAGCTAGCGGATTTACTTACAACAGCCTCTTAAATTAATGATGTTCGTAACTTTAAGAAGCGTTCATAAGTAAAGCCGTAGATGTGTATGTTACTTAAAATTTTAAAACTAAATATTATGTCTGGCAAAAATGAAAGTTGTATTTTTAATTTAATAAATGTCTTTAAAACTCACATTAGCAAACAAGTATAAGTAGCGCCTTTAAAATCGAAAACAGACTTAAAAATATTTTTCTGAAGATGATTATGAAAGTCTAGGAAATGGTTATGATATTATGCTGTAGGAATTTGGGATTGTGTTAGAAATAATGTATGTAATTTGTTCATTTACTTGAGCTGTAATGGAACAAACGCATTGATGCTTACATTGTAATCCGGTGTGCTTATTAAACGATTTGATACAGGGTGTGTCTACATTAGCTTAACTTTGTCGGTATATTCTTTTGATATATACGTATTCTTTTTCAGCATAATCGCTTCTATCTCATGAATAAAGCATTCACATAAATCTTTAAATTCAACTACATGTTCAATGCAACATCTGGTGCTCTTTAGAAACGTGTTAATGTTTTTGTGTAGACGCACCTTGGAAATAGTCTTAATCGTAACTGTAACTAACAATTAAATTGTTTTGTTATTCTGTCACTGGAATCTTTTCACGGGATGGTCAGAGGGACTTCATTCTAATCGTGAAGGGTTGAGAAGCAATATCACTCAACCCTGTAGTAGCTAGGTCTCAAGAAAGTGCATTAAAGAAGTAAAAAATGCGAAACCGATCTCGATGCACTTCTCAAAACCTTGCATAGCATGAGATCCAAATATCTACTGATAAATAATAATATTCATTAATTTTAGACCACACGCTCACACACTCTTACTGATATTATAAATGAAAATTATGTGTCTGTTTGAAGCCACTCAGCTCTATGACTGAACAAATTTTGATGAAATTTGGTACTTAAATTGGTACATTAGATCCTGGAATAACACATGATATGTTACATCCGTGAGTAAAGCCGCGGGGCGTAGCTATTAAAAAATAAATTATATTATTATTATTATATATACTGTAAAATCAAATATGTACCACAAATTGTGTGGTCAAACTCTTACAATGTCTTGCTGACCACTCGAACCTCCGTATTTCAGTTTCAAACTTTCCAAGTCCTTCCTCAATATACAGTTATTAGAAATCTACAAATAATTTTATAAGCCTATCCACTAACACTAGTTACATTTAGCTAATCTCTTTATTTTTTTAATAAACTGAATCAATTCATTATTAAGTAGGTACATAATTGTGTGTATAGATGTTACTTCAGCATTGTAAACTTTACTTGTCTTATGATTATGAGGCGCAGTATGCGTGTCCTTGATAAATTATAGAGTGAATGGTGCCCAAACAAACAGTGGCTGTTCTTACATTACCGTTTAAATCCTTAATTCGTCTAAATAAACTGGTTACATGCTTAAAAAACAAATCAAAACTGATTTAGTAGCGTTACGGTATCCATGTTGAATGGACATGGTATGTCCATAAAACCTTTGTCTCAGGAAGGTAAAGATTACAATTGCCACTATAAATTATTTAGTATTACAATTTTTTCTATCATGTGTAATAATTTGTTTGTCATATCTTAAATAATTTTGAATTTATCTATACTTAAATAATTGAAAATTTGAATCAACCAGCTGTACGATTACCATATAATTTATTTGAAAACTATTACTATATACTATCGATAATATAACATGTGTGAAATAACAATAACGATTATATAAGAGTTGACTGTTCCTCCGGTCAGCTCATCAGTGCGTGAAGCTAGTACAAGTTCAGAATATTATGGTGGTTACGCATATCCAGTACTTACTGATGTAGAGTAGCGAGTGAGAATAGTACTGGATTGGTGCAAATCTGCCTTATTGCAACCGAAAGCATTATTATAAAAATTTGTTAACTATATTAATAGAATATGTATAGAATTGACTGAAAACATTTTTTTTCAGGCTTAGAATAATATTTGCATAGACCATTTTATACTAAGGATCAATTCAACCACAAAAGATGCCGTGATCTTAATTGAAATGATGGTACCGTTTTATACTGCGTATTAATATTAATGTACATTTTATACAAGTTACCGTTAGGCTAATCTTTGGTAGGAATTAATCACGTGTAATAAAATGTTCTAAATCCAACGATATTACAAAATAATAATGTATGATATACCTTGTTACCATGCTTCATGAATTGAATTAAAGGTCATTTTTTATTTTGTATATCCGTGTTTTAATTGCACATAAACCTTACCCTTTAAATTTTATGATTAATAGATATTTCCTATAGATAGTTCCTGTAGCTATTATCTATTTATAATACCTATTATAATGAACTGTCTAGGCTCAATATTACAATTATTAACACATTCACTGCTGAAAACACAACTGAGGTGTTTTTCATCAGAAAACACATCTGTGTGTGCAGATCTGTATCCATGGCTAGACAAGAAAATCGGCTCAGCAGTCAAGTGTTAATATTCATACCAAGCTTAGCTTGTGAATAAGTATCTTCTAAGCAAGCATGCTCCTCCGTTGACCGCGTTGACAATTACTATCTGGTGAGAATGTGGTCAAATGCTTACTGCAATAAAAATAAAAGCTTTTCCATAAAAACGGCTTTGCAGCTACTTCACTCCAGCACAGTTTTAAGATATTTAATGGAATAAAAAATAAATTTAAACGAAAGTTTTTATTTCTATAATCAGCATTAACAATATTAAATCACAATTTTATCAAAAGTAGAATAAACATAACAGCAAGAATACTAGTTAAATATAATATGGTTATTGAATTATTTATACTTTGTGCCATGTCACAGAGGAAAACTAGCCATGTCTTAGATCAGCAGTCTGCACTATGTTTAAGGTTTATGGTACTTACCTTTATTGGTTGTTAAAAAGGTTCATTATTGTTTATTAAATTATACTATTTGTAATTAACATTATGACACAATGTGAATTGTTTAAGTTATATTTCAAAAATGTAACATCAAATCAAAACATTTCTATTTATGTACAGATAATAATAACAGGCAAGATAAATAATTACAATACTATAGTCATTTCAGTACAGGCATCACAAATGAGATAAATATGAGCTTCACATGCCTCTGATATAATCGAAAATTGTGGTTCATGTGAACATACACTATTATGTTTCTCAACGCATGAGATGACGCATTTTTTTATTTCTGACAATGTTTTTTGTGTTCTAATGTTAGTTTTACAAGCCATACATGAAATTCTGCTGTTTTCAAGTTTGAAATTTGTTTTCTGGCAGACTGGACATATGACGCTGTCATCTTGCTCAATTGTGGACCAATCAACATTTTCCAATTGTGAATTTTCATATTCCTGGAGCCACCTGAAAATAACCACCACAATAACAAGCAATACTTTCTATAGTCAATAATAAAATTGGAAACATTAAGACTACAGAGTGTATGTGAAAAATATGGTGTAGATAGATCAAATACTATTTTATAATGGGACATTTGACCAATTACATAGGGTGTTCTATCCAACCCTCGGACTACCTGAAATAGTTGCAATCTGCCATATTTAGAGATGTCAATTAAAATTTTTACTGCTGAGCCGATTTTCTTGCCCAGCCACAGGTGCGGCTCTGCACATATTGTAGTGTTTCCCCATACAGCTAACACCACAGTTGTGTTTTCAGCAGTGAATGTGTTAAATGATTCTGTATGATAAGTAGTAAAGTATATTCCTACTCAAAACTCAACTAAACACTACATAGGTATCATTTGCAGAACAAAGTAGAATGCCGACATTTAAGTACTTGCAGGTAAGTTAACTCCTTAATCCTAATAAAGGGAAAGGTTTTATGCTGGTAGGGCTGCTATAAAAATATATCTCACTCAAATGGCAAACACAAAAACAGACAACTCAACAAAATAGGATATGCACAAACCATTCTAGCTCTTCCTGAACAAGTTCGGTTCTCAACTCTTCCATCACTTCAATCTCGTCGTTTTCGATTTCTCCAGTGAAATTGAACATGCTCTTATAAATCTCAGTAAGTGTACTGCAAATGTCTTCTTCTACTATGGAACCTCGGAATCTGTCTATTAGCATTTCGCGGCAATTATGCACTTTGTCTTTGTAGTTCTAAAAGTAATAATTATATTAATGAATTTATATAATGATTCGTGTTAGCGCGGCAGCTAAGCTGTATAGGCTGAGCGCGCCTCCAATGGCGGGGGAAGGATGGCTGGTAGAAGAGTAGTACAAAGGAACTTGGCGACTAACCTGGTCTCCATGCAACTGCAATCACCTCGGTTCGGGTCCGTCTCCAAGCTGCTTGTTCCTTCAGGATGTTATGACGTTCGATGTAGTGGACTGTATTTTTGGCGGTTGGTGCGTGTCGGCAAGGAGCGTTTACGCGGCGGGTTTATAGCGGATTTTGTTTATATTTTCGCGTCGAATTCACGTGGACCACCACATAGGAGCAGCAGATCCAGTACTTTGGATTCGGCGAGAGCGGCAGCCGCGAAGGACGAGGGTCGATCGCAGACTACTTGCGGCGGCAAGCAGTTTTCTCGTGGATACCACGATATGAGCGACAGAGATAGTCGCCAAAAAATGATAGGAATAGGAAGGTAGGAAGGTATTATGAGTGCCAATGTAAGTGGCGCGAACATTTGCCCCCGGCCTAAAAACCATTGGTTTTTAAAAGAAAGCGGGAAATAAAAAAAATAAAAATAAGAGTTAAACTCTTAAGCAGTCAACGGGTTAAATATAACATAGCGGTTGACCGGGGAGCAAGGGGTTAAATTATTGGGTAGGTAAGATGCATAAACGGACGACGGGTCTCTGGTAGACGCCGGTCGCCGTTTTTACTGACGCTACTCGACAGATGCCATCGCCGCCGACATGAGTGGCCACGACGACGCCGAGAGGCCAGGATAGCGGGGGAATATTATCAGTGATAATAAGAACAATAGAACCCATTGTAATGGGATTCGAAGGTGTATTCCATTTTCCTCTAGATTGAAGTAAGTGAAGATATTCCAACTTCCACCGTTTGGAAAATGATCGTACCATTTGATCCAATAAAGCGTACCGTTTCAATAAGTGTCCAGGTTCATCGGGAACCGTGCAAGCGGGTAAATGCTTCAGCGGTGCGGTCATTAAGAAATGTGAAGCACTCAGCGCGGTCGGCTCAGACGGATCTTCGCTCAATAACGTTATAGGACGAGAATTGATAACGCATTCTATTTGTGTGAGTACGGTTAACATTTCCTCATAGGTGAGTAACTGTGAACCGATCGTTTTATGAAGACGACTTTTAAACGCTTTCACATATATTTCATAATTCCCCCCGAAGTGAGGACTTCGCGGTGGATTGAATTTCCAGTGTATGCGATTAGCTGATAACTCATCTGAGATAGACTTATTATATTCGTCGGAATTTAAAAGATCCGTTAACGCATTTTTCGCATTTTTAACGCATTCCGTTAACGCAGAGACGGGAAGGGAGTCAAGGAGCGCGGGTGAGTTACTAGCCCATTTGACGAGATCGAAGCCCCCGGCCTTGAGCAACTCGCAGAGATCGTCTCTGAGTTGTAAACAAGCAGACAGAGTAGGCATAGAGTAGCACACGTCGTCCATGTATGTGTTGTCGCTGATAAGAGATGCTGCGAGTGGGAAGCGGGCACCGTCGGCGGCGCACAGCTTTCGCAACACTCGCATTGCAAGGAACGGACTGCTACGTAGACCAAAACAAACGCGGTTGAATTGGTAGGTATCAAGCGGAAAAACGGGATCGAATCGATACAGGAATTTTTGATATTTGCGGTGGTCCTTATTTATCAAAATTTGTAGGTACATCTGTTTAATATCGGATGTAAAAGCAATTGGGTAGAGGCGGAAATCCAAGAGGATTGTAAAAAGATCGTTTTGTAAATTATCCCCGGTATATAAAACTTGATTCAAGGAGAGGCCTGAGTCAGTTTCAGCACTGGCGTCCATCACCATACGCCATCGAGTTGTTGTTTTTTGTAGTCTCGCAATGGCGTGGTGTGGCACGTAATATCCAGTAAAAGGACTATCATTGTCGATCAGTGAAATGTAACCCTTCTGAATGTACTCTTTGATTATAGCATCGTACTCTAAGCGCAGAGCAGGTGTCGCGGCGAGCTTACGTTCGAGATACATGAAGCGTTTTTTAGCGATAGGGTAAGAATTACCCAGAGAGGTCGCGGGATCGCGGGAGAAAGGTAACGCTACAGAATAGCGTCCCGTAGGATCGCGGGAAACGTTATTTGTAAAAATGCGTTCACATTCTATAGCGTCTGGGCTCAAAGTCGGCGTGCATTGCACCTCTTCAAGCTGCCAGAAGCGTTGGACAAGATTATCTAAACGTGGTCCTTCCGTAAAGGTACAAAGGGAAATATGAGAGCGGCATCTATCTTCAACCAAGGGGTCAGTGATAGAAACAACGGTTTCAATATGAGCGGGCGTAACATGAGCGGGAGTAACATGAGCGGGAGTAACGGGAGCGGTCCCGATTACGATAAAACCAAAAATGGTTTCAAAAGCGGTTGGAGTACCAGGCGGACCAGCGGCGCGGCCTGATAGCAATATTTCAGAAAAGAGCGGCGCGCCTATAAGTATGTCGATCTCGGAAGGCGAAGCGAAACTGTCGTCTGCCAGAGGCAGGCAGTTCAGGTATGAAAGGCAGGATACGTCAATTTTCACTGCCGGTAAATTGTCTGTTATGCGGTCGATAACATAGGCGTCAATTGCAATAAAATTATCATTTAGGCGGGAAGATAAAGTAGCAGAAACTGCTCCCTTGATTGGGTTAGATGCGGAACCTATCCCTTTAACAACGGTGTTCGTCACCTTATTGCATTTTAAATTTAATTTAGCGCAACATTTTGAAGTTAAAAAGTTACTTTGGGAAGCCGAATCAATTAAGGCGCGTACTACATGGCGGCGACCATTTAAATCCGTAGCATAAACTTGTACGGTTCCCAGTAAACAAGTAGTGTCATTAGGCTGCGAAGCGGGGCGTATATTACACAGCGACACCTGTTGTTGTGATGACTGATAAGCAGTTGTAGGTAAGTTCGTCAGCTGAGCGCTAGCGGAGCCCGCGACGGGCGGCGGCGATGCCGAAGGCGGCATGTGATCCCCGGCGGCGGAGAAGTTGCCAGTTCGCGCGCGCGGAGGCGGCGCGTGCGCCTGTGACGGAGCGCTAGGGTACGGGCGATTGTCTTCACGGGAAGATGATACTTTGCGGCATAACATAGAATGATGTTTACATCCACAATAACGGCAATTAAATTTAGAATTGCAAGCAGTATTTATATGCGTAGTGCTTAGACAATTAGTGCAACCTTTGCTTTGTTTTACAAAAGTGTACCTGTCGTCGATAGAAAGCTTATCAAATGCAGGGCATCTATATAAGTTAGCGTGATCGGCTTGTTTGCAAAGCGGACAGTGAGTGACGCATGATGCTGCAAAAGACTGCGTAGACCTTGCAGTACGCGGCCTGTTATCACTGCGGCTAAGAGAATCGGTCGTAGTGCGTTCCAATATTTTGCTTTGTTCGCGGATGAATTTTAAAAGTTCATTGTATGTAGGCATAGATTTACCTCGCATGTGCATTTCAAACGACCGTGCAGTACTTGAATCTATTTTCTTCAAAGCGAGCGATAGTAAAATAAAATCAGACATGTTATCGAGCTTGAGAGACTTCAAACTTGACACAGCCGTGCAGAATTTATCTAGGAATAATTCTAAGTTTTTATTCGTCGCGGTGTTAAAAGATTTAAAATCAAGCATTTGATCAAGATAAGCGGAGGCTAGGTTACGTTTGTCGTTATACTTATCGACGAGCGTCTGCCATATGATCGGATAATTATCACCGTTAGGTACGATACCAGAACAAACTGCAAGGGCCCGGCCTGACAATTTATTAATTAAATATTGGACGCGTTCGTGATCAGTGAGATCGGGATTTTCGTGAATCGTGCGTTTGAATGACTCATAAAATATCCTCCAGGTCATCGGATCTCCATTGAAGACCATCAAATCGAGTTCAGGAATTCTGATAGATTTACGTTGCGGGGCAACATTGAAATCAGCGGTTTTTAAAGGCGGGTTAAGTTTATTATAAACAAACTGACAACGGCAAAACATATCTTCGAAGACGTTTATAGATTGGTAGTTTACCGTGTACGAAGCGTTGAGAGTCAACTCGGTGACATTTAATTTGTTCACAATTTCATTGAAATCGGAGCGTAAGCGGTCTAACGAGATCATTCCACATAGAAATAAATCCTTCTCAGTATCATCAGTGAAAGCCTTTAAAGATCGGTTAAAAATATGTTGTAAGCGAGAAAATATAATGTCACGTTTACCTATCAAGGTCAAACGTTCGATCTGTAACGTATCGAGCGCTTTTGCGTCCTCGTATACTTCACTATCTTTGCCTTTTGAACGAGTAGCCATAGCCATCTTAACAAAGTATAAAAAACTAGATAAAGTATGAAATTCCTAATTTACTGCAACTGCCTACAGCATTTACCTGCCGCGCGCGCGGCGTATTGAATACCCACGCGGAGACGCACGGGCGGTCGTTAGGAATACCTTCACTTTTTAATAAAATTAAGAATTACGGAAAAATCGTTATTTTTACTATTTAGGAATGCGGAATACACGAAATAAGTATATAAGAGCGTAGTAGGATAGTACAGGGTACTATCTGAACTGTAATTGCGGGCGGGAACACGATAATTATAGGAAATTATCGTTGGTAAAAATACCAATATAAAATTGCGGGCGGTTATAAAGAGGACTATATGAGGCCTAAGAGGGGCCAGAGAATAGCGGGAGGACCAGAGAAGATCCGGCGGCGGAGGACCAACAATATGTTAGCGCGGCAGCTAAGCTGTATAGGCTGAGCGCGCCTCCAATGGCGGGGGAAGGATGGCTGGTAGAAGAGTAGTACAAAGGAACTTGGCGACTAACCTGGTCTCCATGCAACTGCAATCACCTCGGTTCGGGTCCGTCTCCAAGCTGCTTGTTCCTTCAGGATGTTATGACGTTCGATGTAGTGGACTGTATTTTTGGCGGTTGGTGCGTGTCGGCAAGGAGCGTTTACGCGGCGGGTTTATAGCGGATTTTGTTTATATTTTCGCGTCGAATTCACGTGGACCACCACATAGGAGCAGCAGATCCAGTACTTTGGATTCGGCGAGAGCGGCAGCCGCGAAGGACGAGGGTCGATCGCAGACTACTTGCGGCGGCAAGCAGTTTTCTCGTGGATACCACGATATGAGCGACAGAGATAGTCGCCAAAAAATGATAGGAATAGGAAGGTAGGAAGGTATTATGAGTGCCAATGTAAGTGGCGCGAACAATTCGTAATAAGTATATCAAGTTTAGCACTCTCCACCACAAAATTTCTTATCGGCCAGCACACAGCAGGCTACGTAAACTCACCTTCCTCATTTTCTCCTTCAATTCTTTGGGTGATTGTTTATGTTTGAAACACAAGTTTTTGAATTTAGGGGAAGCATTAGCGCTAGCGGAATTCATGTTGTGACGTTGAATAGATAAATCTGTCCGGCATTAACCAATGAAAGTATTATTGAAAACTACGCGCGCAAATAACGCATTACGAAAAATACAAAACTAAACCAAATCAGCTGGGCTGGATGTCAATGTCATGCATTCGACTATCATCTGTCAATATTGTTATGACATATGATTGACGTAAGCTTAATTGACAACTGACAACCATTGAAATGAGAGTACCGACTATGCATATTTTAAAAAGTCGTTGTAGTGTAATTTTGTACAGTTACCATCATGTGAAATGATATACTATATTAGTAGAAAAAGACGTTCAGACGTTTGTACGTTTAAAAAAAACTTTATACTATTTAAAGAGTTCGTGCGTCCTAAAAAGTATCTTACACGAATGCCCAAAAGTATACAGGGACTATGATTATCTGCTTAATAAATAAAAGTTTTTTTTACGAAATACACTCTTATACATTAGTGATAACGGGCTAATGCATGAGACTGTATTTGGTACAAAATACCGGGTCTAAAATGGCAACATTATTTTATTTGTCAATTGAAGAAAAACAATGTGTATGTGCGTTAGGGATGGCGATTCTTTACGAAAAAGATCGATTTTTAAATCGATTCGAATCGTAGTCTAATGAATCGATTCACGAAAAAATCGAGGCCTACAAAATCGATTCTTAAAAAATCGATCTTTTTTTTCAAGTTTGCGTTTACAATGTAAATTTGTATCAATTTTACTAAAAACAAGATTAATATTGCAATTAACGATATCTTATCAATAAAATCAGGGAATTCAAAAATAGCTATTATTTTTATTAGCGTATCAAACTATAAGATCAACTATAAAAAAAAAAAGTATTTATATACTAACGGCCTTACTAATAAAAAAAAGTTAAACATCTGTGTAACAACTGTATTACTATACAGTGAGTAAGCTATGAATAGGCGTTACACACTCCCTTTATTAATAATCCGTGGGTAAACAATGCATAGTTATCAATTCCTTATAACAAAAACCACTGGCAACTTTCGTCAGAAACGTTCGAAAACATTACGTCATAATATCAGAGTCTTAATATTAGTTCTAAAAACGCTCATAACTTTGATGCATTAGTAGTGAAAAATATAAATTTTATTAAATTAACTATCTTTTTCGTTCTTTAATTACTGTTTTACTTTCACTTAGCCATTTAGTAAGAGTAAAGGATACTAAAAATACAGCCATCTCGCGAGTTTATGAGTAGTTAACTCTTTAACCGGCAGCACTCTTATAATTCAGGCACATTCAACTAAATGCAAATAATTGTATGGTTTATACCAAAACAGAAAAAATCGAATGTCGATTTTCAAGGGTGATATATCGATTCAGTGAATCGATACAGTACTTCATATCGATTTAAAAAATCGATATTTTCTACTCGAAAAATCGATTCTTCGATTAATCGATCTCAGATCGCCATCCCTAATGTGCGTGTGAGTGATAATGTTAAAATATGGCTAAGTCCAAAAGTTAAAATACCCATTCAAACGCTAATAAAGTAGATCGTAAATATATTTTAGTTTGTTATTTTATTAAAAAAGATCACAATGAATCAGGTTCAAAAGCGACAGGTTCGGACTGAGAAGGAAACAATACATTCGGGGCACTTTATGGTATCACATTTTGAGGCTGAAGCACAAGACGATTTTGACGATTTAGTCACTGTTCCTGATGAGGAACAAAACATACCTAAAGTTTCTGTAGTCGCGACCTACACAGTCCCTGGAGTACAAAAGCCGTTCCCGCCGACAGACAGGGATGATAGTCAACAGCACCAACAACTTTCTATTGAAATATCTCTTACAAAGTTATTCAAATGTATGACTTTGGCATACAGGTGAGTCTCCTTTTCTTTATTATCAATTTACCAGTAAATAATAAAATTTTCAAGCAAGCGTAACAGTTATTTTTCGCTTGTTATCATAACTGGGAAACACCTCGCATTATCCTTGTTAAAATCTTAGGTAAGTCTTTGAACTTTATTTAAAATAATTTTTCCATTACATTTTACTCTTTGATTAATTGTGTACTGATTACATCTCAGTTGGTTAATGAGTTGCATATGTATGGAATGTTTTGTTTTCTTTTTATAGACCATGCGATTCTCAAGGGACGAAATAACAATAATAAATATGATACTTTTATTCCAAATATATAACTGGTAACATTTCAAGTTCAGATAGGCCTGAGTTTTATAAAAAAAAATATCAATAAATCATTGAGCAGTTGCTAAAAATGAGGAAACTGTATGTTTCCATTGGATTTTGCTTGCAAAGATAAGAAGAGGTCATAGTGGCCCGCGTAAAAGACACAGGTCACTTGCTTTGATAACACTATGAATAGCTACTTAGTTATTCATATTTTACTTTTCATTTTACCTCATTACTTATTGATGACATTCTATCAATGCTCTTTACATTGTAACTGTGTATAATCATAGTTCACACTAATATATCTCTATGAACATTTAACTAAAAGGCTGTAAGATATCTTATCTATAGCTTATGTAATATACATAAGTGTCCCTTCCATCAGCTCTCAGGAAGTATTATTATTTGCTCAGAATTATAAATATTCCATTGAACTGTCAACATCAGTTGTGTTAATGTTTGTGTGATATTATGAATTATTTATTCATTTGAAACGGACGCAACCAATTACTAAAAGCAAAGAAAACTTTTTAGGAATTATTACACTAGACACATTACACAGTTATTAAAAAACGCACAATCAATGTCTCACTCTCACTCTCTTGCATAAAATGCAAGCACTCTGACAATATATCTGACTATGATACAATTTGGGTGTTTTTGGGCTTTTTATTTTAAATTATAATTGGTATATAATTTGTTATTATTTTAGAGAGCAACACTTGAGTATTGCTGTCTTTTTCCTATTGTTTGTTTCTTAATTACAATGAATGGATTTAGATGAAAATAGTATGTATTGGCCCTGAATCTGGGAGTTTTTCGGACCACAGTCCTCTCTGTTCCTGGTTCCATAGATAGAGGAACTCGAAGTTTAATTTATGGTTTGTCAACATAAAAGTAACCTTACATACTAGAGAAATAAACCTACAAAAAAGGGAAAAGAGTTCATGTAAACAATCACACCATACTAGACAAGGAAGGAATTCTTTACATCAGGATTTTAGTCTGGCTTTTAGATACATTGTTTAACTTCTCGCCGGATTAAGCACTGATTTGGCCAGACAACAATTAAAAATCTATTGTGTTTGTAAATGCCGCAGGAGAGAGATTAAACATAACAAAACCAACAATTCTACATAATATTATGTGAGAAGTAAGACCAGTTGAGCACATTACACTAAGAACTTAATATATTAAAACTACAGAAACTGCATTCACACAGAACATGCATAATTGTTTTAATCCCATTTTAGTTATTGTTATATAATTTATCTGTTGTTTTGTAAATACATCATAACATCAGCGCAATTACTTAGTTGCCCTTTTGATAAAATTATCAAGGATAGTATGAAGTTGGTTGCTAAAACTTCAATTGAAAACAAAGTCTTCAATAGTATTGTTTTGTTTTTTTTTAAATTTGAGAAACTTGGATATTAACGCCATCTGGGGGGGTTGGGCTTCACTGGTGTGTTCTAATGTATGATGTTTATTTGTGATAGCACGAGATAGGGAGCGGAATATAATGGTTATAAAAATCCATGAGTTAAAAATGTGTGCAATCATAAAAATGCCAATACATATTACTTTTGAATGTCAGAGCAAAAAGAGTTGTAAATTGATGTCACATTGAATTGCACATTTGAATTTATTGTATGATCAGGACTTTAAAGAAAATATTATTTATGGGTATATTATAAATATGGGTGTTTCATTTTTACTAAAACATTTTGTGTTGCATATAATTAAATTGTATGTAGTTTGCTTGGTGTCTCAAATTACAGTAGCCAGTTAGCATGTAATTTTGCCTTCTGAGAAGTTATTTTCTTAATTTGCCTTCCACATATATTTGAACAAGAAACTGCAGATAAGATATGTATACGTTTGTTTCTTATCAGGCTGGTATTTGCACAGAGCTTAAGATCACACATTGATAACGGCACTGATAACTGCCGTAGCCGTTGATTGTCTGCCGATTCGGCCACACATCGCCAGTCTAGTGCAGTTTATCTTTCGGACTGTCTGCTTTTCCCAATAGAAAACTTTATTCATATATTTTTAATTATGGATTTGTGTAATACTTTTCATATAAAAATGTTTCTTATGAGTTCAAGGACTTTTATAGTTAACTCAATTATAAAAGTGCTTTTATCTAATGTTAGTTTGTGACTGGGTGTTGAGGAAAGTATGGTGAGTTAACTTTTATATTTTAAATGTGTTTTATTTATGTTTTTCTTCAGACAAAAATTAACATCACCAAAATGGAATCGTTTCAAAGGTATAAAGCTCCGGTGGAAGGACAAGATCAGATTGAACAACGTTATATGGAGATGCTGGCACATGCAGTGTGAGTCTTGTTTTAATACTGCCACTAGTTTCCAACTAACGGCTATGTTACCCAGTGTAGCTGTGGATAGGCTAGCTGGAGCACCTCACAAATGTGCATGATTCATAAATATGCATTATATAGGAATACAACATAACTATGTATAGTCGCCGATGATAAATCGTGACCCCTCAACCCGGCAATTAAAATAAAGGCAAGGTTATTTTTTTTTTCTTACTGATATCAAACGCTACTGATCAAAGTATATTATGGACGTACCTAATAGTCTAATAGGTAGGTAAATTGTACAAATCATATTGTAGGTATTTATTCAATTGCGTTTGATTATACCATACTAGCGACCCGCCTCGGCCTCGCACGGGGTGGTAAAGGTTTCTCTATACATAGCTGCCTGCGTCCCGCCGCACACGCGCACTGGTTTATAATACCAGAGAATACGGTAGGATATTGGGAGACGTACTGGCACTTAGTACATAAAAACATCGTCATGTACTGTAAAAAGAAGTATTAATCTACATGTGAAGAATACTATTGTACTATACTATTCAATTTCAGGGTTATATTATAACATTGCATAATAAAGTTCAGCTAGAAGATTGGTATTAGTTACGTATATCTGATGGTTTATATTTGAACAGACAGACTCGATTAGTGATTTTGTTTTATAATAAAATTATGCAGTAATGGGCTAACTTAACAAACTTCGAATAGTGAAGTGCTATTATTATTTGCATATTTATGTACTTATAAATATGAATAACGTAAATGCGAAACCGGAATGCCAACCTTTGCTCTACTGGATATGCCTGGTTTTGTGAATATAAACAACTTATTTCACTATTTAACCCATGTTTTTTTTTAAATATTTGGCAACGGTATTCGTATGTATTCATTAATACATATCTACCTATTTAGTGTATTCAATATTGGCTACAATACAATTTTAAGAAGTTATATAACCTGGTAAATGTTTCATAGTATTCCACCATAACGCTTACGAGACGTCGATAAATATAATAGAGAACGCAAGTAAATTTAAAAGTAAAACATTTATCGTTTATAATCTAGCCTATAAATCATGATATAACTATTCTATATTAATATCGCCGGGTGATGTCGCAACACGAGATGGACTCATGATATTATATTTAGGCATAATAATATATGCCTATACATGTAGGTATAAGTATTCGAATCAGAGTTAAAGGTTATATTGATTGCATAGATAATATGGGACGCTTAGCAACAGTTTTCATATAAGATACCCCTGCACTGACGGCGGGACTGCAAGAGCTCGTTGCACTCCTTTGCAGTTAACATATGCATAGCGCTTGGTGAATTACGTAAAAGGATAGCGCCATGCCGATTGTCCGGTCGTTTGACGGTAGATAGTTTCTGGGATTATTCTCCGCAGTATTATTTGTACGATTGAACAGGTTTGCCGCATTCGTAATGAAATAAAGGCGCAAAAAAATCGCTCCGCTTTTGGTTATGCAACCTAACAACATTTCGTTTATGAAAACCTACTTTAGATACGAATCGACCTACCTACATTAGACGGTTGCTACCTTAATGCTTATGATTGTTAACATTAAATTATTTATTAGATATAAAAATGTGTATTTTAAATTGTCGTTTGTTTTCAGTTATAAAGAAACAGAACACATTGGTATGCCAATTCGCGTCACCGCTTGATGTCGACACGCACGTGAAACCAGAGGTAAAAACAAGTTTATGCACCTTTTACAATACAAATCAGGTCAAACATTTTTGGGATATAACAGCAAATTCTACTGTTAGCCAGCTCACATATTTTCAATCAGCCTACCATGTAAAAAAGACGAACTAATTTTGCTTTCAAATCTCAATAGTTTTAAAAGTCAATTATTTTTACCTGATAAATGTCATAATTTACATAAATATTATTGATATTCACCAGGGTATAAGTTGCTGTCGTAATTAGAGCACTTGTTTGCGAGGAGAAGGCGAGGTGTCAAAAACTGCTATAAGTGGTTAGAATAAGTATACATAATTATACCGATATGGTTGTAATATTTGTAGTAGTAGTATGATCTCATGATGCCCTCGGCACCTGTAAGGATCCTGCTTGAGGAAAAACAGATCCACTGCTAAGTGGATTAACAAGTTAGTAAACTCTGGTACCCATCTGTCTGTGGAAGCGGAGGACTGTTCCAGGGGTGATGTCACATATTGTCATTTTATGTATTCTGAAATCGATGAATTTGTTGTTCACAGACAACAATATTGGAAGGGAAATATTGGAAGCGAAGAGCAGAAGCAGTCATAGCAGAATATAAAAAATGGCGCAAGTTTCACATTATGCGTCTCCTTGGCAAAGGAGATACCTCTGCCCAGGATACGGTACGTTACTAATATCCTTTGGTCTTTTACCTTAAGTATACCTAAGGCATCAATATTATAACAATGAAAAATTTAAGTCCAATCGAAATAACACTTAATTGACAATAAGTATAGCTATTGCTATTTTATTAATTGTGCGGTGAGAGCTTTCTCAAAAACAACCTTCTTAGTTACCTTTCTTACGTTTAATTTAATTACATTTAGTAGTCAAATAACTAAAACCCACAAATTGATTGATGCTAATTTGAATGTCCAAGTACACTGTTTATTTAAAAAAAATGCCATATAACACATTCAAACAATCTTGTGAGTCCAAGACGGGAAGCATTTGCCCGCTAGCTCGCCGTTCGGGCAGTGTTCTGATCTTCAATTTCTAGATTCTAATTTTACAAGTTGATCTGACACCATTTACTGTCGGCGATATGTTTTGAAGCAGGTATTTCTATGTTATCTCACCTGGTATCTTATTATAAAGAGAAAGCGTGAGTTTATGAACGGCTACGATTATTTCGAAAACTACTGGACCGCTTGCTTATCTTTCACTGTTAGGAAGTTGTATAATGGAACTAGCTCGTGGTATTGAAAAAGTCGCGATCGTCGTAACGCGTCGTGTCGGCCCGGCGTCGCTTATGTGTGTACCGTGCGTAAGATGTAACGATTGTTCCTGTAGGTATCGGATATGGAGATGGACATGGTGGAATCGTTCTCACAGTGCAGCGACCTCGCAGGCAACATGCTCGCCGACGAGGATTACCTCAACTTCATGACTGATACACTGTTCTCCACCATTACCAGTCATCAGCCTTTCGCTTTCCCGGACTGCAGGGAAATCGGTAAAGCTATTCACGCTAACTTATTTAAATTGTATTATTTAGTTGTTGTGGGGATGGAAATGAGTTAACGTTTAAAAATCTTTATGAATTAATTATATTTATTATAAAAGAATCTGCATTCGCCGTAAGACGGAATATAGTCACAGCATGATACAAAAACTTGTAAAGACATATCCATCAGGCCCAAGACCTTTTTCCTCTATTAATTTAAATATAATTAACGTCTCCTTAAATTACAATTTTGCTCCAGCGGTCATGGAAAAGCTATTCCACATAATCAAGTGTTAATACATGAGCAATATCCGGATAAAATGCAGCTTTAGCTACACGACTCGACTTAAGATAACGGCACTGAAGAGACACAATCGTATATTTGTCGGCATAATCTTTGTCAGACACATTTCCGATTAGACTACAAGATTGCAGTGAAAGCCGAGCCTCCCTTGGCTTTCGGAGCGCCCTTATCTAACATGAATAGCATTCATGATTATAATCGTGTAATAAACATAATCTGCTATATTGATAAACTATCTAAATATACGTAAGGCCTTGTTTGCTTTAATTTATGTATTTTTGTATGTTTCAGCCAGGGGAGCCAGTTTAGCAGACTTCATTCAGCCAAGCTTAGGTCCGCTACAACCTAACTTGGATGATTTTATGGACACATTGGAACCACTACAAGGTATACAAAGTAAAGCGCCTAAAGTAAAATACGAAATGAGAAAGTCGCTTGAAATTTGTATTAAGTTGACTAGTTGGTCATAATTATTTTTGGATTCGTAAATTGATGAAGCGATGTGGCGGTATATTGATGGCATTACATTTAGGGAATTATCGTCTATAGAATAGTTGTTTCACTGTCAACTTTTAATCAAATGAATATGTTTAAATTGAACTCGAGTTATAGGATACCAATAATATTCGATTCGAACATCGCCTAAAGGCGTGACGTCACTGCGCAATGAGTGCGGGGCTGAGAATCGACATTGGTAGTTGGGTTCCAAAACCCAACTACCAATGTCGATTCTCAGCCCCGCAGTGCGCTTTGGAGCGCACTAGTTACCGCTCGGACATCATGTCTCACTATAACAATATCCACCTAAACTGGTCGGATATCTGGCATTATAGGGAGGGTGCGCAGGACGTGCTTTAACACTTTCACGGCTGAGCCGATTTTCTTGTCTAGTCACGGGTGCGGCTCTGCACACTCCATAGTGTTTTCCCATACAACAAACACAACAGTTGTGTTTTCCGGCACTCGCGGCAAGTTATGAGAAACGCGACAGTTGTGTTTTCAGCGGTGAACGTGTTCGAACGAACCCTACTCAGGGAGGATCGATTCCAAGATGGGATCAGCGACAGTACCTCCGGTTTCAGATCTGTTGTCGAGCGCCCGGTTGCCGTCCGTGCCCGAGGAGCCCGCCCTGCCGTCCGACGACTCCCTCTACAGGGGTGGCATGTCAGTGGACTCCTACTCCCAAGGGTACAGTCAGAGCACTACCTCCGCAACCATGCCTACAAGTCAGATGTCTATACATGGTAGGTGCCGATTAAAAAGGTGTATCTTACGTCATTATTCCTGGTTCTCAGGCTTGAGAGGGGAATAAACCTCTTTTTCTTATCGCCCATATGTAATGGTGCTAAGAAGATTGTATTTACAAATGCTTCTTAGGGATGGGCAAATGAAAGAATATATCGATTTTTTTATTGTTTATTTTAAATTTTGTTACTTTAATAAGTATATGGACATTTATTACCCAAGCCTAGGCTTGCTTTTAAATAAAAAAAAAACACGTGGTACACGCGAGGCATTCTGCTTTCTTTCGTGGGTGAAATTTTGTACATAATATAAGTACGCTAATAGGCAATAGTTACGTCGAAATAAATCCACGCGATCTAGTGATCATTTGTACAAACATGTTCGACCGCGCAAGCCGCTCAGGAAAAAAAAATACCCGAACTATTTATCTACTATAAAAGTCAACATTAGAATCTAACTGAACATTATTTTGCACCGGTAAACATTCTCGCCAATTTACATTAAACGTCAAAGTAATTCGGACAACAATCGGATGTTACATAATCGCTTACGAAATTATGTTAATGATGTTATTTGCATTATTTTTGTAAAGGTTCGAGCAACAGTACTCAGATGATGCCAATGGCCGAGCAAACAATCAAGAATGAGCAGATGCGAATGTACGATAACGGTCGGATGTTCGCGCAACAAGAGATGCAGAACAACATGCTGTCGAGCCAGGACCTCGCGCCGTACCAAGCGTTCGAGGCGCCCGACCACCACCTGCCCGACGTGTACGGGGACGGGGGGAAGGGGCCCCGGTTGCAGTACGTCAATGCTGCCAAGATAGTCTCGCAGCAAGACACTTGCGTTTACAACAAGTATAGTGCAGGTAATTTGCTTTCCGTCAGATGCTTTAGTTGGATACATATAGTGGTCATGTATTGGTCAGGCTTCAAAATTTGCCGTATAAGCCAAGCCGAGTAACATGACGCATAGCGTTTTAGTATTGCTGTTTTTTTTACTAAACGGGGTTTCACCCGCGTGATTCCCATTTTCCCGCAGAAACTTAGATTTCCCTGGATAAGACATAGCCTAAAATCTCGGGGATATTGTAGCTTCTTATTAGTAAAAGATTTTTTCAGAATCCAATCTGTAGTTCCGGAGATTACCTCATACAAAGTCACAAACAATTTTTACCTCTTTATAATGTTCGTGTTCATATTCATTGTATACATCATATTCCCGCTCGTCCGTCCATCTGCTCCATTTTGCTCCGGAATAATTCCAAATTCCAAAACTTGTCCAGCGGCCGTCCCGCCGTCGCACACGGCGCCCGAGACGGTGTCGCTGCT
Organism: Campaea margaritaria; assembly: GCA_912999815.1. Taxonomy (NCBI): domain Eukaryota; kingdom Metazoa; phylum Arthropoda; class Insecta; order Lepidoptera; family Geometridae; genus Campaea; species Campaea margaritaria. The sequence continues at coordinate 6,129,612 of OU538792.1, forward strand.
GCAGCAGGCGGCGCCGAGCGCCAAGTACGCGGCCGCGGCGCTGCAGGCGCGCGGCTACGGCCGGGACAAGCCGAGGCCGCGCGTCTCGCACTACTCGCCGCAGATCACCAGCAACCAGTACTACGGACAGGTAACATGCCTCTCTTACCGTCATCAAAGGACTTTCCAAAGGAAAGTTTTTGAGCAAAATTTTAACTTCGTATGCAGCTAGCGTTTCCTAGTTGGTTTGTTTGCCGCCTACCCACATTTTTCGAGTTTTCTGTGAGTAACCTCCTCACACCAATAATAACAAGTTTAAAAAACTGCCGGTTTTCGTTTCCGTGAGTCTTTTGAAGACTCACGGAAACATAATTTACCTCATAATTACTATTATCAGCTCATTCTGCCTATTGCAGATTGAAATAAGGCCGATTGCATAACGGTATCAAAGAAATAAAAATACTTTATATCAACGCTATTAATCTTTTTCTTAATCTAAGAAAGCCTAACACAAGGTCTTGTTTATTCGTCATATTTCTCAATCTAGACGGATCGATCACACCTCTTTTAGACGTGACACTAATCCGATCATCGAACTAAAACGGTCATCCGCGATTTGTGTACGCGATTAAATTACTTTCATGACATGTGTTCGTTATTTCCGGTAGAGATGATGTTTCGAGAATAAGATAGATGTCTAAGAATAAAGATAGCCGTACGGTAGACAGGTATCTGCTTGGAATGATACCACCGAAATCTGGTATTTCTTTGACTGAAACTTTTATTGTATGGATTTTTGAAAATCTACTAATGATTCGTTAAAAAAAAATGAGTTTAATTATATATTACAAAGATATCTTAAATTCCTATCTGAACAACGAGTTGGTTCCACATTATCTGGCCGTAAACCCAGCTCGTAATTACCTACTGCTGCATTTTTTTTTGTACTATCTTTGGCATTAATACTTACAGATAAGTAAATTATGACATAAAGTTGCCTGATTGTAAAAAGCGAATCACGGAGGGCTCGACTGAATATCACTCAATCAATGAATGTGTGATCAGATTATATCAGTGGGTAATGTTCGCAACAGAAATGTGCAGTGGAAGCATCATTATTAGATACATTTTATCACTAGCAGGTGTATAATAGTTCTGGTAGACTTTGATAACGAGATTTAGACTTTATAAATAAACCCGTGGGTAGGCAGGGTAGGGCGGAGTCAGACCACGTGGAAATAAAGTTTTTTGAGTCGATTTTCAAATACATTTCATTTTTCGTACCCAAGTTTATAATATTCTTTTTCATAGTTATTAACTTAGCCATATGGTACCCTTGAAACCACTTTCTATTCTACTATGCAATTTGTACAGAGGTTATTGACATTGCCCACACATGTCACATTCTCGTTAGGCAGAGATTACACGTTCAACGTTTGGCGTCAATCATGAATTCTTAGGGTGCCGATAACAGATCTTTATAAAAATAATCCAAAACGGATCAAAGGTTTTAGTTCTTAGGGTTTTTTAAGATTTGCCTGTCGGCGCCACCGAATGATTGAACTGATGTAAGATTGTTCGTGTAATATCCGCTTTTTGCACTTAATTTGTATCGTAACGGATTTGTGTCGTACGGGCTGCGCAGCCGGTAGCGGCGCCGCCGTCCGTGGCGCATGCGGTGAGCCACGCGCAGAGCTACGAGCCACGCGGCGCGGCGCGGGCGGCGCCGCAGATCCAGTACCTGCAGCCCAGCGGGGACTCCTCGTACAAGGCGAAGCCGGTGCAGAGTGCTGTCCCGCGGTCCTTTAAGATGCCGTCCCCGCCCGCAGCGCCCGTGTCGGCGGCACAGGTAACTAGTGATTGCTTGTAGATTTCGTCCAGCGTTTCCACCATATCGTTAAGAGCCAGGCCCACTAGACTAAATATGCTTACCTCAGCGTCGCTTCGGCCCTCACCGTACACAAATTAATTCCTGCGAACAACATGATTGATTTTATAAAGTTCAAATTACGTCTTCTGTATCTTCAAACGAGATCTGTAAGAGCCAATCCAAACTTTAAAATAACTTCTTAAAGCCAGCCATTAAGTGATTAAAAATAGCCTAAACACTGTACACAACACACACACACACACACAAACACACACACATGTCAATGTCTCGGTGCCGCCCCTGTACACATTGATATATATATATTTGATATTATCAGTTACCGCTTTGACCCTATTTGGAAGTACTATCTTATTTTGACAAATGTTTCACTATCTGATTACGCGGGTGAGTATTCGTGCCTCCGTTAAAATGATAAATTCGAGTTGATCGAGTCAATCAAATAAGTAAGAGGAAAAAACTTCAAAAAATACCGATGACGTTTTCATTCGTGAAAACTTTTGCATTTTATGCCAGACGAGTCAGCATGATGAAGCTATTTTAGACTGATATTATCTACCTATGTAATTGAATACGCACGAGTTCAGAGTAAAGTGAAATCTATTTATCCTATCTTTATAGGCTGTACTTAAATATTTATTTCTGCTAAATAACTGGTCATATCTACTAAAATTAGGTAGCTTCACTTGTCTAGTCTAGCCTATAAGGTTATGTTCAAAGTGACAATTTGAAATTAGAGCGATAAGTACTGGTGTATTATAAATGTTATTGCATATATTATAATAAATGATATTGCATTATTACCATATGTTCTATATCATAGTTATAAGGACCTAGCGACTCGCCCCAGGCACGCACTAAGGTTCCCCATTTTTGTAAGATATTTCGTAAAGACTTCCATAAGGTACATTTACAAACGTCATTAAGGACCGAGTACGCGTTCGGTGACCTTTTACGCACGTGCGTCAGCTCAAGCACGCAATCTTCACGTGCGGAAGAGGTCGTCGCGCCGTAAGTACTCGTACTTACTTACAAGTGCATATCTATCAACCAGTTAAGGTGAAACGATTCGCCGTTCTTTTTTCAACAAATGTATTCCGCTTTTTGTTTTTATGTCATTCTTATAAGAAATTGTAGCGCAGGTCCTTCAAAGTAAAAAGTTGCCTTTTTATGACGTCTTCAGACATTTTACATACCCATATAGCATGGGTATGTAAAATAATTATTAAAAAAACATAGCAGACCGACGGAATAATTCAGAACCTTACATGTGATTGTGAAGTAATTTTTATTTCATTTGTTTGAGATTTTAGAGGTGGAAATTAGGAACTACAAAACCCCCGTTTTGATGATCGCGACTAGACATTTTCAGCCCGAGTCCCAGTTGTTCCCGTCGCTCTCGTTCGTTCGTCTCTCGGTCAACCGCGACAGCAATGGTAATCAAAAACCTATTTCTGTATTCGCTCGGTGGACTAGTTTTATTTTGATGCCGCGAGAGTGAGGGGTTATTGAAAGTATCGTCTCGGTCGCCAGACGGGGGGCGCGGGCGGCAGTCTCGGCGCGCGAAAGCAGGAGCAGTACCGCTCGCACAGCTTGCCGCTCGGCGCGCAGCTCAACGCGGACTGGAGCGTCACCGCGCCGCCGCCGCCCGCCGCGGCGGCCGCCGCGCCGCCCGCCGCGCCGCTCGACGCGCCACCGCACGCTGCCAGGGTAACTATCTAGAGATGAACGCACTGCTTTTTGTATCTTGTGCTTGCTCTGTCATCTATATCGAAATTGAGTGAATCTGTAACGGGTATTATCGGAAATACAATTTGTGATTTCGTTAGATGATGTCAGTCGCGAAATGTCAATTAGTTGCCAAATGAATCGCATAAGGCAGCGCTTTAAATCGAGTCAGAAATTATTTATGATTGAGGAAGTTACAGCCGGTCATTTCTAGTCTATGTCGGTGGGTTTTTCGCATTCGCAGAACTGCCTATGCATTTCTCGAATGTTTTTTGTATTTACCCGGTAGGTAGTAGCGACGAAGTTTGCGTAATCTGATCGTAATTTTATCAATTCACGTTAGATGGCCGTAGTTTACAAATATAACAGAAATCCTCGTGTAGTCCTGCCGAACCAACTTTGCGGTCCACTATTTTTATTTATGGTCTGACCTTAGCGCTTTCTTTATGTTTATATTATTAGAGCTTTATATTGTTTTTTTTTACAATTTTTTATCATTATATCTCCCAGCTGCGAGTCTGCGATATAAATATATCTACCCCCGTCCGATAACATAGTACCTCTTGTCTATCACCACCGTGGGGCTCGACTACAAGACCACATTTATATTGATCAACAGATGGGTATGGAAGCGAGGCGAGCGATTAGATTCGCTCGCGCGCGCAACGAACCCGCGAACGGTCGATGCGAAACGGTAAGTGCGATGGGAGCGTACAATGAAGTGACGAATTTGCAGGCGCGCGAGGCGAGCGCGGGCGGCGGGCGCGTGCGCTCGCGCTCAACGTCGGGCGGCGCGGCGGACGCGGCCCGCGGCGCCGCGCGGCGCCCGCCGCCGCTCACCAGCGTCGCCTCCGAGCCCACGCTGCCGCAGGCCACCGTCATGCTCGCGCAGCTGCTCTCCGCGCAACACTGTCAGTCACGCAGATACGCACTCTCTTCTGACGCGCTTCTTTCTCCGTTGTGTCCGAAACCGATCCAACAATTGCATGATTCACTAAAAATGTTGTCTCGACACTATCCGAATGTGAACGCGTAATTGCCTTTGATTAAGATACTAAATGATGCAATACCTTATCGTTATTATGAAATAGGCGTAATTCAATAATTGGGATTTAACCTATGTTTTGCAGAAACGCAGATTATTAATTAGCTGTCATTATCGAATACGCCTTGTTCTCGTTATCTAAAGTTAATACTGATTTGTTAAGCTTTCGTATCATTAAACAGTATAAATTAACTTCCACAATTGTAACTTTGTCTCGATAACTCCACTCAAATGTTCACAAACTGAACAGTGTTCGTTCGCTCCCTTCCAGCTCAGAGTCTGTACAAGTTGAACAACAGTGAAGAGGGCGCCAGTGGGGACCCCACCAGGTCCCCGATCCGGCGCGGCCAGCCCTCGCCCATCGGCAGCGATGTCATGTCACCGCATCACGTAAGAATTATACACTGTTTTTTACTTAATTACGCCATGTCTCCTTGAAAAAAGTTTCCGTTACTTATAATTTACTGAAACATGGTAGATGCAACTTGTAAACCATATTATAATGAAAGATATAGGTAGCTGTTTATTATTTTCAAATAATGCAATAAATACAATTTTAAATGTTAATTTTTATTCCAATCGAACCACAGACCAAATGAATAGTTATACAATTGAACGATGCGCCGGACGCTTCTTTTCTCTATTAGCTTTGATAGACTCCTCAAAGTGATACTTTATGTAAATAAATACATTTATATTTGTATAGTAATAAGATCTCAATGTTATGACCGTTGATGTAATCGGTTGTCCCCGTGTCCCCCTGCTGACGTAACCGCGGCTTGCCCCAGTCGCTGTCCCCGCCGACGTCCCCCGGGTCCCCGCGCGCCGGCTCCCCGCGCGAGCCGCGGCGCACGCACCTGCACGCAGAGCAGAAGCGGCGCTACAACATCAAGAACGGGTTCGACACGCTGCAGGCGCTCATACCGCACCTCAACTCCAACCCCGCCGCTAAGGTACCTCGTGATACCTTTTTCTATTGAATGCTACACTCACACAAGTGCCTACAACAACTGTATAAAGTTTCAACTCAAACAGAATGTCACATTAAGCTTCGTACCAAAAACCCTTGAGCTAGTTTACATTCGAACCGTATCGTCCTTCAACTATTAATCCCCATATCAAAAGTCATATTATATTATTATAGTATCAGCCTTCAGGGGGCGTGGTTCATACGCTTAAATATGACATAACGTCGCGACGGCCCCGCCCCTTATTTTAATAATCTTCCCAAATTGTTACCTTATGCTACACAGATTAAAGTCTACATTGAAATCTTGAAACTGATAAATAAGTAATTTCTGAGTATGCATAAAAATTATATCAGACGCGATAACGATCTGTAAATATCTGTTGTACGTACAAATTACATCAGCACTCCATTTACCGTATGCATGTAGATAAGTAATATGTGGTATTATATATTAATGTAGCATCATTGGGATTAGAATTGCATGCTATGAGCTAACATACGAGTGATTCTGACACTTCGATGTTAATTGAAACCATAGTTATTTAACTCAGAAAATGTATGACTACTTCAAGTTAACTGGTTTAATCAGACTTTAAGTGTCGGGGAACTCCGGTCTAATTCAGTATATATAACTAAACAGCATATTGTTAAACGAATTCAATATGACCTTTGGTCTACACAGAAAATGTCAAATAAAGTTGTGTACTATTATGATTTGAACCCGCCATCAGCCCGACCAGATGTTGAATTTCTATACTTTTTGATTAGAAAATAGGTGTAGACGTTACATTGTATCTTTATGTACTGTACATATATTTGATCTCCCATCATATCTAATAAATTATTTGCTTTTCCACAGATAAGCAAGGCTGCCATGCTACAAAAAGGCGCAGAGTACATTAAACAACTGAAAGTGGAGCGAAATCAAATAAAGGAGGAAATGGAGAGCTTGCGACAACAAATTGAATGTTTAAATAATTCTATTTCGTAAGTACATGTTACGTGTTACACCCATATATTATTGATTGCGTGTGACATTGCAGTCTGTTTGTACGTGGCTTACAACAGGCTCGATATTCTGGATTCTAATTTATTATTGAGTACAATTAGTATAATAGATTTCAAATTTTATTCAACGCGTGGTCAATGCGGCGATGGCACTTGGGCGTGAGCGCACTGTACGAATGAGACCGTACATAACAATGTAATCATAGTTTTGTCTTGATTCCTCATCATCATCGTGGCTCCTATAAACATCATGCTATTTTATATGTTACCACGATGCGCCCCGCGGCTTCACCCGCGTTGTCTATTATCCCACGGGAGTTATAAATTTTTACGCTATAACAAGTATTCCAAGAAATAAAATATAGTATCACAGAGAGATACTTTATCGGTATAATTTGTGTTTTCTGTTCCCTAAATAAGGGCCGTACCAATATCCCCCACAGGAACTGCCACTCGCTGCTGCCGGCGACGGGCGCGCCCGTGTCGCGCGCGCGCGCCGGCCGCCTGCGCGAGATGTTCGGGCGCCACGTGGCCAACCGCACCATGCACAACTGGAAGTACTGGCTGGTATCCTTTTATTGGGCTGGCTCGCTGGCTCGCATGCCTCTCTAATGATTCTCGGGAAATGTGGGTTTCTTCCCCTAATGCGACTGATAATTACGCACACATGTTTTGTAGCAAATTTTATGAAATCGACGTGTCTTAGCTCATAGACGCATGCGTATATAAACATCATATGTATTTATTCATAAAATGCCGATATTAAGTACAAGTATACCGGGCTATCTAGACGATACTTGATCAGCAAAAGTCACTCTACACTGACGTTAGGCAAGTCTAAGAAAAACTTACACGTGTATTTTTCAAATGGCAACCACATAGAATAAGTAAATTATAAACACACCTGTCTAAAATCGTCTTTATGAATTCTGCAATATAGACACAGAGTTGTCAAGATAAATGCCACGTAAATATCGCATGTACAACTAGTACATGTTACGTTACAAACGTCTTATATCTCTAAAGCTAGTATTTTTTTAGGAAAAGTCACTCTTTTGATGTCGTTTAGGTAAACTATGAATATAATATTATGACGTATGTAGTACCAACAGTTTAATATCTATTTTGTCCCCACTTTACTATACCTTGTTTTTGTCACGAAAGTACGCATTGAATATTAAGCCTGCCACACATAGCGGCGCACGCCCGCGACTCGGTGTACTATTTCTTTGAACTAACGTCAAACGTACTTATACATCTGACACCTTTAATGATTTTTTATGAAATCGTGTATGCAGCCGTGGCCGTGCATTGCTATGCGTGGCAGTCTTTAGTCCGACAGTGTAGTCATCGCATTAGACGTTGACGATGTAATATGAACGTTACTTATTTCGTCTAAAGGTTTGAGATTAGAAACAACGAAAACTGTATAGTTTTATCTCTAGACTGTAGATAATAATCATTATTTATGATAGAGTTCGTCGATAAGTCATCAGTCATCACGATTTAATTTAAATTAAATGTAAATTCATTGTGACTAAGTTTTTTTTAATACTTTATCGTTGGGTTTTTTTTTATAGTGAATTGTATTTGTCATTATCGAAGTACATTCGAAGTGTTGTTCAAGGTCCAATCCAGGTCCTTGGTAGTCAAATCCCAGTCAACATTACGATTCAGTAAAGTGGTGGATGTTTTGTTGAATCTTCCCGTTAGTTTTGGAGAGAACGCGAAACGGTACGTTTTTTTTCATGTAGTTTGTATCATATGCCCGTGTGGGCACGTTATCAAACATTTAATCGATATTATTGTACCATTATTACACTTGATCACACGAAGAAACTCAAGTTTGAGAAAAAAACATCTCAACAACATCACATTTTTGTTTCCCACAAAAACTCCCAATCGGTTGTCTGTCTGTGTTTTACGCATTGGGGTTACCGACGGAGTATCAACATAAAGTGTTTTATACAAGGCTTACAACAGCATATGCAACTTATATTTTTAAATTTAATAATTTATTAATTAATTTTTAATTTGAAATGAAAAATTCTAAGAAAATACGTTTTTTGTTGTATGTTGTGTTCACAAAACTGGTTGTTACACTTTAGACACAGACGTTTTACAAATAATTGGTGATGCTTAGATAGTATGAAACCTTCTCTGAATTGAAATCGAATCGTGAAATGCAGTCGTAGGCCAAAGGCGGTGTCCATAGGCGGCGGCCGTTGCCTGCCATTACAAGCGGTAGTTTCCTCAGCGCGGTTCAGTTCAGCGTGGTGAGCGCGGCGCTGGTGGAGTCGTTCAGCGCGTGCGTGTCGTGCGGCTCGGGCGCCGACCTGGTGCGCACCACGCTGCTGTGGGCGGAGCAGCACTGCTCGCTCGTCGAGATGCGCCCAGGTACGCGCCCCGCTAGGTGCCGCCGCATCGCTACTCTCAAACTCACTCATTTTCACTAATTTTGTTTGATGGAGCTCCGGAGCACTGCGGCTGTTCTACGCATTCAACCGCTGTTAACTCGTTTCCAGCCGTGCTGAACTCTCTCCGCGTGCTGTGCACGACGACGGACATGCTGACCAACCCCGAGCGGCTCCCCGAGGAGGCGCGCGCCGCCGTGGCCTCCAACGCCGGCGTCAAGAGCGAGCCCACCTAACGTCCCCTCCGCGCCTCTCGCCGGTCCCGCACTCTAAAGCCGCTGCCACGCGGCGCGGCCGCGATATTATCGGTCGATAACAGAGCGTTATTCCTATAATGCCCTCTGCGTTCTTTCCGCTTTTATCGCGGCGATATTATCGCAGGAGTGTAAAATTGCGCGTGTCCTAATACGAAATTTACTCGAAACAGATATCGCTAAAATGCCTGCGATATTATCGACCGTTAATAACGCGCTAGTGGGGTCTGACCCGTGTCCTGCTATCGCTGTTGCATATAGATTGCCAGGAAGCGACTGTGTTGTCGCTCGAGCCGTCGGTTGAGCAGTTAGAACATCGGCTGCACTGCACACCCATCTTTTAAAAGTCAAACCTCAACTCAAAACTTAAGTCAATATTGTAAGTAAAACGCGGAAGAGATCCCACTAGATGGTTGCAGTCGGATCTAGATGCTCGTGCGATAGTAGCGCCGTGTGCGGTCAGCCTAACCGTGAATACATTTTTCATAGCACGATAAAATTGCAAACGAAGCCGAGACATATGCCAGTAGCTGGAAAAATGGCATGTCGGTAGATGGTACAGCACTGATGAATTTGCAAATATGCCTGTAGTATTGTCAATTGTCTTATCCTTGACTTTGCATTCCTCATTCATATATCTACGGTACATTGTCGTGGGACCGTGAGTATCCAAGAAATCACATCACGCGCAGCATCGCTTGTTTTAAGCGCTTTTCATTTGTCTGAAACCTCAACTAACTAAGACGTTCTTAAAAAATTACACAGAATTTAATTTCTATTGTTCTCCTATTTATATCCCTTTATTTCTGATAACTATTTCTAAATGTTGGTGAATAGATTTGTTTATTTCATAGTGCAGTTCTTTGGTGCTGTATCGTGCATGCCATTATAAATAGAAAGACATATAAAGAACTGGATGAAGATCAATGAAGAGTGTCTAACTTACATATCGTTTAGTAAATAATCACGTGCTTTGTGTTCAACCTTTGTATATTCCAAAAAAGTGTTTTGCGTGTACAGAGTGTTTGTTGGAATCGTATAGGAATGTTTATATAGATATTACGAGTATTTTAACTTTGGGACCGGTGGTGAGGTACGGTGTATTTGATTAGCCATTATTTCGTTGTCACTCGATGTCTGCCATAGTAGCGCTTTTTTCAGGCGGATATCCCGTTTATCTGTTATTTCACGAGATTTATTAGGGTCTGGAAGTAGGTAATAAAAATTCTTAGAAAAGGGAATGCGCATTTCTTATGACAGTAAAAGACACAAATTTGAAAAGTAAAGAATAAGGTATTCTATTAACATTTGTAACCAAATAAAAACCACGCGACCATGGGAGATGTCGTAGTGGAACAACTAATTCCTTTGATTTTATATTGTTCAGTTTGGGATAGAGCCGAGTTATTGAAATTTGAATCGGCTCCGATTGTGTAATTTTGTTTTTACCTTGGCATGATTGATTCTATAGAATTCGGAAGTAGTATCTTTATTTGCTCACATGAACCGCCTATTTGCCTTATCGTCTCTATTCCACACTGTAGGAAGTGTACAAATACCTCAGATAACTTAAGTTGTAAAGATACATTTAACTAACATTGGCTTCAATACTTACGGAAAAATTGGGGTGTGCTTATTGTTGCATTCTTAACTAAATTGTTGTTCGTTAACATAGTTTATGGGGAAATTTAAAGGGTGTTTTAATTCAAATGCAATTACGTTATTAAATTATATCTTTGGAAAATCAATGCAAACATATTATTTTTGTAAAAGTAATGATGTCGGGGACTGTAAGTTGCAGCTATTTATTCGGGAAGAATAAGTCGGAAATATATTTTTGTTGAATGGGTGTGAGAGATATTTGCATTGTGATTAAGCGTTTGTTGAAATATGTGGAGGTTTGTATACGTTGTTTACACAGTGTTGTTGTTCACTGTAAAATAAAACCTTTAATATTTTATAATGAAATGCCGCTGCGACGAAAATGATGCCACTCCGCGCTAGTGTGTCTAGCTCGTCAATAGTAACGGAGTAGGTATTAGTCAGTACGTGCCTTCAAAATAATGCAATTAAGTGGCCTAACCAAGTGCCTTTTTAGATAATGTATTTCACAGCACTTCACAATGTAACAGAGTGAATATTAAGAATTTTACCAAAGATATATGTAGCAGTTCTCAGTGTCACGATCTTACTGAAGGGTCGAAGTCAGCATCGAATTCTAAACTTGTCTACCCGTCCTGTCCGTATAGACGTGAATACCAATATAGTTCGTAAGTAAAAAAAAAGAATTTATTGAACGTTTCGAGATTTAATTTAGAATTATAATGTACTGTAATTATATTCACGTAAGTACTGTAAGTATAATATTTTTATATTGTGCGATGACACAAATGTTTTTATATTACTATATAAATTGGTGCCAACGTAATTATTGTTGTAATTTGTTACGTAGTGATATAATTTGATGGTGTATCGTTGACTCTGGTGCGCGTCGTTTGTGAGCGTGCGGTCCGCGCGAGCTTTAATGAATTATGTGCAATTGTTGTTCTATTGGAAATACAAACTGGAAACAAACCATGGTATTTTATTATTTATTCAGATAGTCATACATGCGATAACAATGTTTGTTGTCAACTACTTTCTTAAGGCTTCTACACAGGGCCGGTGGCACTATGTCCTCGGCGGTCTCAGCAGCGTAGGAAGCCCGCGTGGCATAAAGATAGCGACCGTACCATGGTGTGTAGAAGCCTAAAAATCAGTATTATACATCCTAACGTTACTTTTACGTATTTATTAAAGTAATACTTATTTAATTGAAATTATATAAATACTTCAGTCTCGTCTTTTGGTATAAATCATGCAAATATTCGAGTTTTGTGATGTTATTGAATTATTAAGTAGTTATACATGTTAATACTTATTGTATTTACGATCTGTAATACACCCTTAAAATTATTAAAATTATTTTATATGAACACAGTCAAAAGCATAGGTATATCAATATTTTCAAATGTATAGGACAGTTGAAGTTATCCCAATCAAAATTCAGTGGGATTATATCCACATCTTCACGCTCAGCATTGATTTAAGCCGAGTTTACCACTGAATCTTGAATGAACGATATTTGGATATGAGGGTTGATGGTCGCCCTTAATTTATTTAGTTCAGTGTAGTCGATGCGCCGTCGCCAGCATCCGCGCGAGCCGCGAGCCCGGCTGCGCCAGCAGGGCGGCCACCGCGCCCTGCTCCGCCGCGCGGCCCTGCTCCAGCACCACGGCGCGGTCGTAGCCGCGTACTGACGACACTCGGTGCTGGGAAAACGAATTCAATTTCAGATCTAAAATAAGTAATGACTCACTCGAGCCATATAATATTTAATAACTACGCTGCCCCCGCGGCATCAGGCCACAGGAACATTTAAAGTTGACGGGATTGAAAGTATCCCTACTCTATTCTAGGACCTAAAGTATCTTTATACCAAACATCATTAAAAGCCGTTGAGCCATGTCGGTGCCAATTCGGGACAAGGACTCAGACAGCGTCAAAAATTAGTAGAGTTACCGCGACAGTGACGACGGTAGTCCTCGGCGCCAGCTGCGCGAGCGCGGCGAGCAGGGCGCGCTCGGCGGGCGCGTCCAGCGCGGCGGCGGGCTCGTCCAGCAGCAGCGCCGCCGCCGCGTGCGCGCGCAGCGCCGCCCGCGCGCCGCACGCGCGCGCCTCGCGCCCCACGCTCCACCCGCACCGCCACCGCTCCACCCTGCACTCTGCGCGAACGACGACGGATACTGTCAGCAGCTACTACAGCCGATTACTTTCATCGATAGACGTTACAGAGATATATAAACTGTATTGAAACATCACAGAACAAAGAAACCTTGAATATAGAACATAAACAAAGTTAATCGCTTTAAGCTTCAGCGATAAGACCGGCCGTTTTACTACCTTATTTTTACGCACGCGACGAGGAAACCGCCAAACAGTAGTGGGAAAACATTTAATTATTACTGTTTGTAGGAAACGGTTACCGGCAAAATTAGTGGGATTAACCAAAAATGTATGCATTTATCTAGTCTTTCCCTCTATCTCGGAATTTCGCAATTCAATGTTCTGTTTTTCTTTAAATCTGTAATCATTATGGGCAGTCATAAGTGGCGCTGACCATCAGATGAACGACGTGCTCATTTCGTAATTAGTATAAAAAAAGGAAATGTAACGAACCCAATCCGGCCGTTTGAGCGCTGACGAAGTCGCTGAGCCCGACCGCCTTGAGACACTGCCAGATCTCCTCATCGGTGTGAACGGCCAGGGGGTCCAGGTTCTCTCGCAGGGTACCGGAGAACATGGCGGGGTCTTGAGGCAGCACCACCACGCGGTGGCGGAGGGTTCGCAGGGGGACCTTGCAAGACAAATCAATATTTAAAACTAAATTCTGCTCAATGTATTCTAAATGAATATTGACTTATATTAACATAGCCAATAGCTGGTTAATCAGAGGAAAAACGGCCCACCAGTTGAAAGTTGGAATCTCTTGAGATCAAATGCAAAACGAGATAATCTGACAGATAAATAACCTATGAATACTGTCAACAGAAGTGGATGTGGGCTAGTAGTCATCGGTTCCGCTACATCTAGGTCATCAAAACATTCAGTTACCTCTTAGCCGAGACGCACCCCCCCCCCCCCCCCACTCCCATGAAACCCGTCCCAAATCAAATACCTTTGTCGTGTCTACACCATCCAGTAATATCCGCCCGTTGGTAACTGACGTGGCGCCGACGCATGATAGAAGGAGCGTTGACTTTCCACTGCCGCTTCTCCCACAAACAGCCAGCTAATATAAAAAAAAAATTAAAGCATTCTAGGTTAGTATAACAACGATACTATGGGACAAAAGAGATACGGGTAATGACTTAAGATACGTAACACTACTCAGTGAAAACAATGATAACGATAGTAATGAATAGGTACATTAAAATGAATGAGGGTATAATTATGTACCTATGTACTTTTTAAAATGTTCAAGTGCATTATTTCATACCTTTTCCCCAGGAGCGACGGTCAAGTTGACATTGTTCAGGATGGGCAATGAACCGGGCTCGTGCTGCATGCTGACGTTTTCGAATTCTAACTTTCCATTTCTCTGCCACCCTGGAGGAATCGGACCTAGGAGACGGATACTGTACAGTGACTTGGTTAAACACGTAATATATTAGTAGCCTATGTGTAGTGTCTCTGTCTGTCGCTCAGAGGCTCTGTTTGCTAGAGCGACAAAGGTTGCTTGCACTCGCATCGCACTTTGCGCTGCAAGTGACTGTTGGATATTGAAATGCTCTATGTAAACTTTATATTCGTTGGACATTTGTCGAAGAACGCGAGGTGCGTCGACAGTAGCAGCGAGTACTCACAATCCTCTCTATAATCCTCTTGCGGCACGTTGGTGTCGACGTGCACTCTCTCTAACGCGGCGAGCTGTTGGTCGAGGTCGGCGCGGCACTTGGCGAGGTGCGCAAGGTATGCCGGCAGTAGCAGCGAGTAGGCGCCTGCGAGCCCGGTGGCGGCGGCGGCGCTGCCCCCGCACAATGCCACACCCAGTGTTACGCACACACTCGCTGCTCCTACCAAGTCCTGATGAAAAACGCACGTGGTTTCTAAACGAACACGAGGGATCAATTGGAAAGACGAGAATGTATAGTCAGCTTTTAAAAGCTCCATAAAAGTGCTCGCAAATGCAGACATTTTATTACTTTATTCAATTGGCTTCCTATTTTTGCTGCCTTCTTAATTTTTTTTTGAGAGTAATGTCCGCGCTTACAAACTCTATTTAGTAGTCATTTATCCTTATCGAGTTCCTAATAGAGAGAAAAATATTTGTGTTACGTTCCACGTGATGAAGGAACATGTAGAATCGGTTTATTCCCTGCTCTCCACTGACCTTCAACGGCAGTGGGGCTCTTTTATCACATGGGACATATATGCACGCTTTTTATACTGTATTTATTTATTTCTTCAAGCATTGTAACATTTCGATATGGCGTACACAGCTTTGAATGATTCAGTAAAGCTTCAACCATTCAACATACCAAACTAAGTCCAAGCCAACGATTGGCAGCGTTCAACAGCAGTAAAGCGTTGTGGTTGACGTCAAGTCTGCGCAGAAACGCAGCTCGCATTCGCGGTTGTAGACGGCCCGCGCGCACTGTGGCCCCACCCGCGATCGTCTCCGCGCATAGAGACACCACGCCGCCCGCGCTACGGGCTTCGACACGTTGAAGCTCCCTAAAAGAATATCACTAATATTGAAGGTTGTTGTTAGGTCTTTGTTGTTGCCTGGAAAAAGTTCAGTTATATTGTGTAAACAATGCCACTGGATGCGAATAGCTAGCAACCACTCGTTGTTGCGTTCTATTAGGGAGGCCTATGTTCAGCAGTGGACGTCTTCCGGCTGATGATGAATTCCTGAATTCAGTAGAGCTAATAGGGCGTTGTAACCAGCGTAATTAGGAGACACATTTAGGCTTTGTTGAAGGTTACACTCTGTAGCAACCGATACAATTTCCGGGTACTATACTACGATTGCTAATGCTCTTCGAGAAGCGAGGGTCTAAGTGAAACGGCGTTTTGACGGCTTGTAAATGTAAGCCGAAAAACACGTTTATTCCAACAGTTGTTAAGAAGATATGAGCTCGTAGAGTTAATATTGCCTCACCTGGCATTACACAGATAAACAGCTTGCAACATGACATAGCAGAGTACTGCCGGCAGCAGCGCCAGACAGCTCCACGGCGCCACAACCGCGTTGACGAGCATCGCCGCGAGGCAGAGCAGGGCCAGCTGCGCCCAGCGGCTGATCGCTGTCGGTAGCTTCTGCAAATTTTATAAAACCTTTGTTATGGTTGTTACAAATACCTACACGGCCTGACAAGCTTTATGCTAAGTCGTCTACGAGTAAATTCCTTGTTGTACTCGCCAATAGTATTCTTTTTCTTTTCAACAATGAGAAACAAAATAATGAGAGAGATACTCTCATTATTTTGTCTTTTTTTGGTCGTGGTGTTTGTTGGGTTGGACACAACACCCATATCCGCGGTGGATGTTCTTTGCATATTATCCTCTCGCCAAAAAGGATGTCAACGTAGTAAGGAAGGTAGTCATATCTCGTACTCAGTCACACCCGGACACTTCATACAAATAAGCGATTTGACAACTCACACACTTACATTGAAATTTGGGGGTGTAATATTGAGCGGCCTCCCGACTTCGGGTAGAGGTGCGGGGAGCGGATCGCGCGGGGTAAAGGGTGGTCATTCTGTATGTAGGAGGCAGGGACTACCAACTATGTCTGCTGTGAGCCCGTTACCTTGTCAATAACGAGTATGTCAGCCGAGAACCGATGCAGCGCGTACCCGGGCGGCGTGGCGTGGTAGTGCGGCAGCGGCGCGTGCAGCGCGGCGTGCAGCAGCCGCTCGTGCAGCGCGCGGCGGGCGCGCGCGCCGCCCGCCGCCGCCGCGCCCTGCGCGCCGCCCATCGCGCACGCGCCCGCCAGGCCCCACCCCGCGTACGTGCACACCCCGTTCCACATCTGAACAGAGGATAGTGCAAGTTTCATTCACTATTGGTGTCCTATTAGTCATTCCTAGTATCCTATCTACTAATATTACAAATGTGAAAATAACCGTTCAGGGAAAAACGGCTGAACGGATCTTGATATTTTGTATGGAGATAGTTTGAGCCCTGCAGAAGAAGATTGAATACTTTTTTCGCTATAAAATATAGTTTTTTATCCGCCGAACGAAGTTGCTGTCAAAAACCAAGCAATTTAAGTAAGCAGTAAATATATGGATATTGTGCCGTAACTTGTAAATGTGCTGTGATCCGGCCTGAAGGACTCTGATCCAGTGATTTCACTGCTCATTATGATTTTAATATATTTTTTTAAAGTACACAACTACACAAGCACACAAGCATAAATTCAGGTTTGGAGCTAATAGTCCAAACTACACAACACTATTACTTGATCCAGACATGCTAAGAATTGGCTCATTGTCGCAACCGTATAGATTGGGTACGGTACTTGTTGATCATCGAGCTTTTCCTCAGAAGTCAAACGTGACAGCCAGCAGTCGGCAGCGAGCGCCAGCGCCTGCGCAGCACACGCCGCTGCGCAGTACGCCGCGCCCCACCACCCGCATGCGCGACAATACTCCCACCATATTGTCCACTGTAATAGAAAATTTGCACGATTTATGACACGATCGAAGCAAGACACACAATAGAAATGGAAAATTCGTTAGACTACGGATATCTCAGTCCGGTGACGAATGAAACGGTAAGATAGTGTTTTTGATTCACGGTCACATAATGTAGATCCTGAGTCCTGACCTCTGACTACGATTTCCTATATCTAGGTAAATCAGGAACTACGAGGAACATGGTCCCACAAACACCCAGACTCAGAGGAAATACATGTGTTAACTCAGTGGTGGGTACTTTATTTATGTATTCTTTAGGTACAATAACATACGTACAGCATCTCCTACTACAATGTATGTAATGTAAAGTTACTACAATTATACCTCATTAATAGCTTCATGAGTATCTTGTTTTGTAGGATCGACTGGAACGACGGTAGGCTTTGTTTCTGCTCCGTTGAATGTCAATGAAGCGGACTCCATAGCGCTCTCATCAGTTGCACCTGAAATAACAAATAAGTTCATATCCGTGAACTTTTGTACACAATAGATCAGTGCGAAAACCAGCTTTAGAGTTCATTAAAACTTACCGTTACCGGCTGGAATTTCTTCGACGTGGGCGTCGGAATCGGCACTTATAAAATGACGCAAAGTTCTCGGCGTCCATCTGTGCGTAAAGTAACGATTTAAAAATGTTAGATGGATACTTAATATGAACAAATGAAAACAAAGTGTAATAAAAATCACACCTGGTAAGCGTGCGATGCGTCCGTGAAGGCACCGCAGCGTTGGATTCGTCGGCACTCACTGCACGTCGCACGTCTCTTCGGCATCTTAACAAAAAAAAACATCGTAAAAGCACAGTTAAATAATAATAATGATATTATTTGACACAAAAATCTATACAACCTTAATAAATAAAATAGACAATGTGAATAAAATAACATATCAGAAATAAAGCAAATTCTAAATCACTTTTAAGGTATCTGTGATTTAGTAGTAAAGTTTTTTTTTGTTTTGTATTGTGAATAAATGGGTTTGACCTTGGTTCAAAATAATGTTAGTGTACTCTTGACAAATATCTCAATATATTTATTGTGACGTCACTGGTCATTTAAGAGGTATATTTAACTCTCAAGTGCCGAGTTTCATTTATTAATTAAACGCAACTCAACTAAGTCAGAGTTCCTAATCTTCAACTTAAGATCTGTTTATTAATTAGAAATAAATCTCATAAGCGCACTCAAGATGGCTCTTAGTCCTGATATCGGTTTTCTAATACAGGCCATTGAGCCCGATCTTCGGCTCTATCACCGGCTAGTTGAATAGGTAATGAACATCAAAGTGGCGCTGGATTGGCTTACTTGGTACTAGTTATAGAAGCGGGCGGCGATGAGAACTGCCTCGACAGCGAGGGCCGCGGGTGCAGCGTGGCGCGCCGCCAGCTGCCGCCGGCGCGTGTAGGCATCTCAGCCAGCAGGTGTGACCCAGTAGCTTCGTTTATACCCAACTGTAAAATATACATCATCATCATCATCATCATTACCAGCCTATATATTCGTCTACTGCTCTACGTAGGTATCTCCGAGTCCACCCACCAGTGAACCCGACAACCCTATCTTTGGCCCTCCTCGTCCAGTCTTTGCCAGTCGCTTTCCGTTGTTATGTTAACGATAATAGACAATTAGAAACTTGCACCACCGGAGAACATTTTAAGATTCTTTTTAATGATATTTCCTACAATAGTGTTGTGTGAGTTATATACCCATTGAGTATACACGCCATTGTGATCTACTTAGTTTAATTAAAATATTTAAGACTGAATAAATCTCAATCTAACAATGTTGATGATTTGTCATTGACAAATCATCCTAGTAGCGGGTCAAGCAGGAAACTACGGGGACCACGGACTTTAGACCAAAACACAAACAGTTTTCCAGTCCAATTATCCACTCAAAAGGAAAACTCGTTGGTCGTCCTCAGCAAGTCCTTCAATTCAAACTGATGCTGCCGTCTGAGGTATGATTTTAATTATTTTCGACATACATTCTAATAGCTTCATTTGAAGAGTAGGTTAATTGTTTTGTAGGCCACGCATTCCATACATTATGAGATGTCAAACAGTTAAATGGTGTCTATTATTGGAACAGGTAACGTACAATGGTGTCATCCGAAGCACATCTCTGGAACTTCTGTCGGCTGACCACGCGCACGAGGCGCGAGCGCTCGCGCGCCGTCCCTCCGGGCGGGCCGGCGCCGGCGCGGGCGGCCGCCGCGCGCGCCTCGCCCGCCAGCTGCGCCCACCGGCCCAGCACGCCGGCGCCATCGTGAGCGCCGGCGCGCCCGAACCCGGATACTCGCCCGTCTTCCATCACCAGTATCTGGAACAGGTTTGCAGCTTTCGATAGTAGGTAAACGTTTATCAAAATTGCCACTTTCAACACAAACTTTCTTTTGTCAACTGGACATACCTAAATAAACATTTCAAATAATTCGGTTCAATCAACAAAGTCGCAATCAAGTGGAATCATTGGTTTCTCAAAAGTGTTAAGTGAGCTTACCTGTTTTGCGTGCGCGTTACGCCGGCGGCGTATCTACGTGTAAACTTTCACTTTGATTGTGGTTTTATAGTAGTTTTATAAGAGAAATTGCTATTCAAACAACTAAATCATTTCATAAAAATGTTTCTTAAAGCTACGTTAAAGAGAAAATGTGTCTCACACACCAAGTCGGCATAATGCATGAGTTCGAGCCGGTTGGTGGCGAGCAGGACGGTGCGGCCTGCCCTCGCGGCCGGCAGCAGCGCGCGGGCGACCACGTGCCGAGCCAGCGCGGCGTCGAGCGCGCCGAGCGGTTCATCAAACGCCAACAGCCTGGCCGAAGAATATAGAGCCCTTGCCACGCACACGCGGATCTTCTGACCGCCAGATAGAGGCGCTCCGTGGCTGCCTAAGTGAGTAGCGTCTCCTTCTGTCAAGACAATAAAAAAAAGAACAGTAAGCCATCAGACAGATATCGTACAAATTTCAGAATGGAAACAATTAACACCAAACCGGCCCGCCGCCGTAATCACCGCTTTACCTGGCAAAATTTGTAAGTCAGGCCTGAGACCAGTCGCACGTAAAACCTGTGCGTATCTTTGTTGACTCCACGAGCTGTCCATCACTATGTTTTCACGCACCGATCCTTCCAGAAGCCATGGTGGTTGACCCGCGTACCAAGTTGAACAAGGCCTCGAAAAGGAAATACCAATTACATTTCTTTTTACAAAAGTGTGAATTTTATGGCAACGTCTTATTTTACTTTGTTATTTTCTTACCCGTTGAAACTTACGTCACCCCGTTCTAAATACATTTCTCCTAATAGCGCAGACAAGAAAGATGATTTTCCGGATCCAGTTGAGCCAACGACCATTATTAACTTTCCTTGAAAAAGACGTTAAAGTTGAGAAAAAAAACCGACTCTTAAACAGACAAAACCAATTAAAATACTGTGCATAACTTGCCTGTTGGAATATCCAAATCGTCCACCTCTAACAGCGAATCATTTTTCATTCCCCATGTGAATGTTGCATTCCTAAATCTTACTATATATTCCGAAGATTCGGTCCGTTTTGAGATTTCTTCATCAGAAAAGTGGTCGTCATTTTCAGCATCGTCTATTTCATTATTGTCATCGACTTTATCCCAGAAACAAGTTTCTTCGTCGCGTGAGTTTTCTACGAAAGCTTCATTGAATTTGTCCGGTTTTCTTTGATCGTTATTGTTATCCTCAGCCGTAACATTATTGGCTTCGGGAAGTTCTAAAAAGCCTCTGATTCTTCTCGTGCTAACCTGAAATATGTTACATATACTTTTATCTCCTGGTAGTGCTATGTTAGAAGTAGAATGTTTACATAACATGTAAAGACGTTACAGATCTCTTCTTACCACAGCTTGTACGACCATGAGTACTGTGACTGGTAGGATAAGTAGTGGCACTGTCAATTGATTAAAGAACGCCAATCCAGCGAAAACATTGACTGCAGTCAGTGCTCCTTTTGTTTCTATGAAATAGTATGTCGTAAAAGTTATAACAGTTATCAGGATAGTCGATACCTGTGTGGTGAACGCTGGAAAAGAGATTTATATTATTTTTTATCGCATTACATGCAAAATTTTATAACCGTAGACTATATACATACTTAGGAAACTCCAGTAAATCGAATCTTTGTTCAGAAGCTGTAGTTCCACTTCTCTTAGTTGCAGTATTTTCTCTTTGAACAAGTCTTCCCAAACGTAAAGTTTGATAACAGTGATTCCTTGCAGTATTTCAGTCATTTTTGATATCCTATTATCTGTGCGCTTTGAAGCTTCTTTTGAGTTGTCCGACAGCTTCTTTCCAATATAGAATTGTAAGGGTGTAATGAGGAAAACCCCGACCAAAGTGCCTATTAACGCACTAACACCTAATTTTCGGTACAACAAGTACAATATGACAACGACCTGAAAAAAAACATTATATTATATACAAACAAAGAAGAAGAAGTAGCAGGGGTCACGACTCACGATATGACAGATCAAATACTGTGATTTTTACCTTCAGCGGTATTGCCCAAAGGTAATGGCAAATCCAAACACATGACATGATGTTGTAAGTATCCTGTGAGACTAGATTTGTTAGTAGACCAGATCGTGTGGTGGCGGAATCTTCAGGGTTATGCAATAGAGGTGAATCCTCCTCATGATTAGTTTCTGTCGAAGACCAAGGCGCTAACCGCATGCATTTATTATACACCATTGCCTGTTGATGAACATTATAAATGAGAACGTCAATATGCTAAAATTTGGTTTTTATAGGAATATAATTTATAATTATTAATTAGGTAATAATTCAACAGATGAACCCACTTGGAGTGCTGCTTTCAATCGCATTCCCTCAACTGTTACCAGATGTGTCGAATTCTGTGACAGAAAAGCTTGGCTGATCAAGGCCAATGTAACAATGAATAGCATGATGTAACCGTTGTTGAAAAATTCTTCAGTCGTGACATAATGTGTGTTGCCGTTATTGCTCATAACGGGGACATTGATGTATTCAATTATAACCGCTAATCCCAGCGGAGGCACCACCCCTATTAAGTCGCCAAACAATTTTAATATTCCAGCGATGTAAAAATTTGGCCAAATCTTCCGAATGTAACATTGCCATATGCTGGGACCTTCCGTACATGATTTCATATCCTGAAATCAAAAATTACTAATTATAATGTAGGTAATTTCATTGTTTCAAATATTATAAATAGAAGTTTCTAATTTCACTAATAGTTATTCTCTAGAAAAACTGTATGGTGGCGCGGAGCTACCGGCAGTAACCGACCTCACACTCATTGGTGTTACGAGCACGTTCTGCCACTGCAGCCGTGTTTGGAAAATTACAACTATCATTCACTGTGATTGTTACATTAATAAATATTCATTATTATTTAAGTAGATATCGATAGGTAAACTCTAGCAAAGAGCACACAATAAACTGAGCAAAGAAAAACTAGAACAAAACAAATTACGTACTTCTTGGCTAGAATATATTTTTAAAAATTCTTCGTAATCTCTTGTAGATTGTTCGTTTTCAGGAATATCTCCAATATCGTTTTGTTCTAAAGGAGCCTCGTACCCTTTACACAACAAAGGATTTAGCCAGAAAAACGTTACTTTAGAATAAAAATGAGTTTCGTTGTACTTGTAGGAAATATTCTTCGACTCCATAGGAGACTTTCGATTGCTTTCATAACGTTTGATGATCTGTAATATATTACAATTTAGTTTACAAATTATAGAGGAAATTCACAAAACAAGTGTTTTTTTTGATGCAGTAAAGTTTCTTTCGTACGTGTCTCATCGCCATCGAAATGCTGGTCCAGCGACATTAAAATTTGGAATGTTCAAACCGTTAGTAACTATTTGAAATTTAAATACCACAAATAAGTCGGTTAACGGGAGCCATTACGGGTGTAAGTTATGGGAAATGACATCTAGAGCGGCGCCCGACACTAAACATACATTATGAGTATGAGTTACCACTTCACTCGTATCAATAGCGCATTCTTAAGATCGATTAAAGAGAATTATGATGAACACTGGATATCATAATCTCATTTGGCCGTAGGTAGAGTTAGTTCTAAAACCTTATTAGAGATCTATAGGTTTTTTTAAAATCAACAGTTTGCTTGTAAGTAGTAGGTTGGTACTATTACTACTAAATATAATCCCCATTTCGAGTTCATGAATGGCTTGTTTAATTACTAGTAGTCCTTAATAATATCATTATAAATACATACCGGTCAAAATCAAAACCCTCCGTTTTGCTTCGCCGTAGTCGAGTAAAAAAGTAATTCTACATCGGTAATTCGATATTTCGGTTTAATAATATTATACATTACCCCTTGACGGACTTATAATCCGACTGCGAAGTGTAAGATTGCGGTTTCGATACCCGCACAGAAGATTTGTGTGAATCACAGGTCTTTGCTCTGTCTGGGTGTTTGTGGGATCATAGTCCGTATATTATTAGTATCTGACCGAAAATGGATTTCCAGCCGAAAACGAAAATGAAAAAGAAGCTTCAGTTTTAGTCTCATTTTCAGCCGAAAACGAAATTGAGTTAAATATTAAAAAGTATGTATATTTCCGCTGTACACTGAAGTCTTGTCTGTTTTTTTACATCCAGTGAGAAAAAAGATGAAATATAGGCTTACAAAGAAATAAAACACGACAATTCTTTTAAAGGATACCAAATTTCGTGTATTCCTTGTTGTATGTATTTCGCCGCGATTTCTGACAAACTACTGTCTATTTGGAACCTTCCTGGAAAAGAATACTTTTTACACAAAACAAAATACAAACCTAATCCAGTAACAATCAACAATCACCAGAAGCAAGTGTAGGAAATAAACTAACTTTTCTTTTTACATGAATTGACTGACTTACAGATTTCACGAAGCTGTGTCAATTTGAGTGAAAAAGTTCAACCTACATATCTTATGCCTTACTTAAATGTATGTCGAAAATAAAAATAAAAATTAAGAACAAATAAAAGTAATTATTCAGATACCCATCAATTTATGCGCGTGAAGAATAAATACAACGCAACCTAGCTTTACAACTACAAAACAAAATTGTGCCCGTAAAAAGCTGAGTGAAACCACGAGCGAACCCGATTCTCCCAGAAGATAGTCGAACGTCACCTGATATTGTCGAGTAGGCCGAAAGACGTGCGATACTTTACATACTTCTGATTTTCGGCTTGGCCGAAGCTCCGGGATTATGAACGAAAACGAAAATATAGCCGAATCATGATTTTTTGTTCGAAAGTGGCCGAAAGCGAAAAGGAGGATACATAGAATCCTAGTCAGGGGTCAAGATTGGTATTTGGTCGTGACGCGTTATTTATTTATTTTATTTACTACTCGAAAAGGCTATCAATAGGGGTCATGCCTCCTGGAGCAGCCGCGTGCGGCGTCGGGAGTCTGCGTGACTCATGCTTACTCACAGCGTTAACGATCTAGCTAGCGTACTTCCCAGTTCCCAATACTTACTAACGGCACTGCGCTAAGAATTCACTTCAATGTGTATTCCTTGTGATTTTGAACTTTGTTCTCGTCTGCTTTTATAAGAACATCGATATTTTGATGCTTCGATTTCTAAGTTCCTATCATTGTGGTATTTAGTGTCGCTTTTTTTCTACTTCGTTTTTTACATAGGTTACTAATAGCCCATAGCTTGTAACACCGCAATCCTACAAAATTTAAAGTTCATACCTTCTGACCTACAATTGATGTATCTTTGTCGTAGTGAACACCGATTTTCCGAAGTTCTTGAGGGAATTTTCATAACTATTTTATTTTATATTTGTGTAATTTTAACTAAAGCAATTTAGTGCTTAAAATTGAGTTATGTTAATGCTGTCGAAGTATTGTTATGTAGATAAATCATAATTTAATTTAATTTAAATAAGTAATTAATGAAATGGGGTTGTAGATGGTTTAGTCAGGCTAGACCGTTAGACTAAAAAATACGTTTTGTAATCACGATTTAAAAGTATTGATTATTTACCATAATTACAGACACATAGGTAAGTAGTTTTACGAATATAATCCTAATGAGAAGCTATTAAAAAAACTGCGATAAAAATAAATATAAATGCTTAGAGGCTATAATTGTATCTAATAAAATATTATGTTATCTATAAGATGAAACTCGCAGTTATGCAAATAGAAAGTGGATTGAGAATGATGCTCGCCTGGACAGGGTAGTCAAATTATGCGTGACGATTGGCATAGGTAGCATTTTTATGAGCTAATGAGTTCCATGCACTTGTTTTATGGCATTGCAAGCACAGAGAACGAGATCTGTGATTGTAAGACTATCAAAAATATTGTGGTGCATAGAACTGTCATTTAACTTTGTGCGTTCCTAATACCTTCTACCTAATTATCTTCTTAACTTACATTCTTCATAAATTTATCATAAATTATCTAGTAATCTTATCAGGTATTGAGTAGGTGTATGATTAAATATATTCGGATGTAACAAAACAATGCTTCCGTGGTTTTAACTCAGATTGGATCGATACGAGAACAATAGGCTAGCAAATAAATGAGCATGCTACCAATATAATAATAATAATAATAATTGTTTATGGCAATAAAAAGTCTAACATTACAAAAAACAAAGGAAACCAGAGGATCCACGAGATGTCGGTTATACTGCACTCAATTACGCAATACGCAATTACAATTAATCAATTAATTAATTAATTAATCAATTATTTTGCTCAATTACGCTTAATCCATATATTCCTATAAAATGTCTTGCTAATTAATTATTTTCTTATCACGTTTCCGTTGAAAGCAGGATATATTATCGGCTTAATATATGACGCATTATAACCCAGAAATCGAGATTTAGATATATTATTTTCAGGTAAGAGTAAATAAACAAATACCTAAGTACACAGAGAGTTAGATATATTAGACTTCAGTCCATTTTCTTAGTTATTATCAATTAAATGTAGATAATATGTTACCGTAACTATACGTGGCACGGTTTATGTATAGACGGATGTGTGTGTACACTATGCAAGCATGTCAGCATTATTTAATCGGCTAACAGCTAATTCTCCTTAAACGGTATCAACCTATCAACCCTATAGGTAAGTACGTTATATCTGTCTTTTACAAAGTATTTTAATAGCATGACTATTAAAACTGTGTTTATTCGTTTTCTTTAACAATAGTCACTATATATAGATCTGCTATTGTTTAGGCTATATTCATCTAACTAAATTAACCGCCGATAACCTTTATTAGTTAAACTGTTGGTCGAATTAGTTCAATCAACGAATCCAACAGAATTCAACTACCATAACATACACTTTATATTGGCTTCATTGAAACTTAGTTACTTACTTTGTTACTTTGAACAGCCCTATTTCTATGACGATGAAAGCGTACTAACATAATAATAAACAATTACCTACCTCATCATAGAAACATAAGCAGTCCACTATTGATATCAATAAAGTCAGCAAGGTGGAGAGTCCTTGTATGTATATTTGAATTTGAGTCGACGAGACGTCAGGGTCGGTGAGGTGGTGATACAGAATGGCTGCGGATGCAGCTGAGGTGAGCAGCCAGTATATGGCGAGGTAGAGGATAGGAGCGGTGGAACGGCGGGTCCAGAGTGCCACGTGGAACACCGCAGCTGCCAGCCAGGCCAGCGGCGCCATCAGCCCAGCCACTAGCCTCACAGTGTCTGCGGGCCGCAGTAACGCGGCAGCGGCGCCGCAGCACCATACTGCGCACAGGATCAAACTGGCTACTCCGCGGATGTTCTGTCCTCGCCAATGCTTTGTACATCTGCGGTGGATCAAAATTAATTTAGCTAACTAAGGAATAGAGAGGTCGTCTGACGAATGTAATGCTAAATTGTGGACGTTTTGGTATTGAGTTATGTTATGACATTAGCTGATCACTCAGTGTAAAAAACACTTCTAGCATTCACCGGGGACAAATACCTCGAGACATGCATGTTGCCGGATTTCGTGCGTTGACGTAAGATCTTGTCTAAGGACGACATTTTTCATCTAAGAAGTACCAAGTTGCCAGACCATGCTTAGCAGTGAGGAGTCTGGCGACTTCACATGACATCACGGGCGACCCTTATACAAGTCTTAATACCTGTATCGTTTGTGCAGGGGTGTGCAGCAGCACATGAGCGCTGCGGAGATGGTCGCACAGTACAAGTGCAGAGAGTGCAGCGCCGCACACAAAGCGTGCGCCTCACAGCCGATCCCGGCCTCTCCGCGGCACACCGCCTCCATTGTGCCCCGCCGCCGGCTGCCACTGACACCATCCGTCGCACTTCACCGGTCACTCTAATATGTTACTCATTTTGGAACGCAAAGAACAAAGGCACTTTGTTTTCACTGATTTTCAATGTTTACAGTCACGCTGGGGAAGTAAGTTATAATAAGTACTAAGTGGGCAACTCCTAAGCCTCAACTATTATAACTTAAATGTTGCTGAGATCTGAACTCGTTGATGAGTGATCCGAAAAGCTATGGAGCTATTCAAGCTATGGAGCTTCTAGTAGATACCTAAATATGTTATTTTTTACCTACAAGTTATAAATTCTTTTGCAAATTTGTGCGATTCCAAGTTGATAGATGAAGGGGGCACTATATAGATAATAGGGTAATCGCCACTTATTACCCAGTACCGACATCCAGACCAATATGAGATACTTATATATATGCGAAAGTATGCGCTGTATAAATATGTAAGCTTATATGTAATAGTGTGGTTGCCTTTAAGCTCCGTAACTGCT
Source organism: Campaea margaritaria (assembly GCA_912999815.1). Classification (NCBI taxonomy): domain Eukaryota; kingdom Metazoa; phylum Arthropoda; class Insecta; order Lepidoptera; family Geometridae; genus Campaea; species Campaea margaritaria. The sequence goes on from OU538792.1 coordinate 6,157,952, forward strand.
GAATGAATTTTAATGAAAAATGGTAGGTATGAAGACGCTGTAGTGTAGAGTATATATCCAAATAATACAGGATACTTTCTATACTCATAAGCGTAACTGCTTACTCATATGTGTACACTAATGGGTATGAGGATGTTGGGGGAACTATAATGAATGAAATTTTATTTTTCGAGAACAATAGCATGTGGATCCATGTGAACAACCCGAGTAACGGCATGTAAGGTAGGTACGTATATCTAGGCAATTAACGAGTACGTCACAGTAACCAAAAATAAGCACTAACTACATCACATTGACTGACAGGTAGTTTACGCCTGACAACGGGGAATGCTTAAATGGCATTGCAAATTAGTTTTCAGGCACATAATTAAGCATATTATATTATGATGATAAGATTGATAAGTTAACATTGGTCCATATCTACATATTTTTATTTAGAAATAATTATAACAATGATAAGAGGGACGAACTTTACCATTCTCATGTGGCATTTACAGAAAAAATAGATTTTTATTTGTTGTCTGGACGGATCCGTGGCTGCGCAACCTAATATATATATATATATTATATGTTATTTATCAATTTCAAAAGTAGGTAGGTAGGTAAAAGATAAGCCACGGATGTTTAATACTGTCTTATTAGAGCTAATCCTGGCGAATCAGTAAGCAAAAGATCGTTGTTACGAATATATACAGGCCATGTAATTTTTGGACTCGGGGGATGACTCAATGACTAACGATTATTGTGTAAATTTATTTCGTTTTCACATTGGCTTCATTTTACTATTTCCACAAATCACAACAAACTCACCGTCCGAAATACAACTTCTGTTCTTTCCACTGCACAGTATTACTAGTTACGAATCTCACGGGATCTGGGCTTCGTTTGAACACATTATTTTACACTGATATCCCATTGTGAATAACGATTAGGTTGAGTTTATGGCATCGTAGTGGTGTTTTTATTGGCAGTTCGTGGCGTGAGATCGTGCTTGCATCGCGGCAAGTGCGGCGCGGGCGTGCGTGGGGAACGCCGACGAGCGCACACTGACGGCGAAGCCGCTCCGGTGTGTGGACTGGATGTGGACAAACATGTTCAGTGAGCTGGCCTCCGTTGCACCGGAGCGGAGGAGCAATGAATGAATTGAATCGTGGCACGTCAGTACAGCTGCATCGCACCGACCCGCGGCGGTCGCATTTTAACTCAGTTCATTGAAACTAACTGGTTGTTTTCTAGTGCACTTTCATGCACAATTCTCGGAATTACTAGTAGGTCTGTGTGAAACGTGCTGAGCAAGTAGTTCAGTAGGTTGTGCTATATGTATGCCGAAGGAGGCAGGGTAACAAAAAATGCTGTTATTTTTTTAAACCGCTAGGATCCTAGACTATGGCGAGCGCGACGGCCGACGACCCTAGTGAAGGGCACGACCCACTTGCGGCAGTCGCACTCCCCACTGACCTTCATTCACTGCATTTTGCTTTATAGAATTACAAATGACCTAGCCAGCAGCTAGCCAATTTCAAAATCGCTACACCGCTTTCAAACCTACCTCCTGGAAATAATTTCTAAAGGCAAATAGACTTTTATCAGAATTTAGAGTTATCTAAATAGCATGAAAGTATTTACTAACTCAACAGATATCAATGGTGCCTAAAATAGCCATCCAAAAACAGTGATCCTTAATAATATGAATCTCTATCTAGATTCTTGGAGGCTCAAGATCAATGTAATAAATAATTAAATCAATCGTTGTATATTTTAGTCATTTCTTTAAACATGTTTATAAAATAGATATCGTAGTGATTAACAGTAAACAATAAAGTGTTATCAATATTTTATTGACGCTTGGCTTTGATAATGTGTTGCCAAAATAGTTCACGAAAATCATGAATTAACACAAAATATAATCACACTATTTATCAGGAACTGTCATAAAATCAAAATACATTGATATAACCAAAGTGGAGCTTAGTTTATAAAATAGCCCCGAACGCTTAGATTTCATTAGATAGGCATAAATGTATTACTTATTCTAATTGTTTATGGAAGTACTTCCTACATACATACAGAGCCCGGAGTAGTCTGAAATTTTGGCTTTTACAATTATAATATAATAATTAATGAAGTCGGTTAATAACCACAGATCTCTGTGGTAACAAATAATAATAATATATCACAATCACACTGACCCCTCCCTAGGATTCCTTGTATCTATGAAAATGAGGAAATATGTGGATCACCAAACATCCTGTGGACTAATGTAGAACAATCATACTTTCAGTTTCATTTAAAAATACAAGACAGCTGCCCAAATTGAAGCGAGTTTTATTTTGCTTTAAATAATTTAAAATAAAAGATATAATTTATACTGGGATAGATACAAAAACAGCACCCATTTATCGTGTACCTACTAACAGTGTTTGGTTTCGATCTGACATTATATTTTTTAATGATGCGGATAGTATCTTTATATCAAAAGCCGAAATTCAGTATTACTTCGTGGTACTCTTTAGAAATCCTACATAGTTCTATCTGACTTTCTCAGTTGTTGAATACACTGGGGGATCATGGGACTTTAGAAGTCCAAATCCCACCCGGATGTCTCATCTGGCGGCAACTTATCCTTAGGATATTTCTCGAAGTTGGAAAGGTCGAGATCGTTTGCGACGGGCTGCACCATTGGGGCTTTCAGTTTCCTCTCGCGAAGGCCCTCCCAATCAAACCCTAAGAACCACCTGAAAATGGAAAATATCTAGTTATATTGTAAATACGCACATATGAGTGTATGAATAACATATGTAGTAGGCATACCTACATATATATTAAAAAAAACAACCGGAAAATCATTATCGTTTCTTCGTATTCAAAATTAATGCTGCCTAGATTCTTTTGTTCGCTGAACAAGGTTGGCGGACGTTTGATGAATCCTTAATTAGTTACGAGTACGTACCTAAAGTAATCTATTTAAAAATATTTTACGTCATTAAGGTGTCAGCAGCTGAATTATTATAGATAACATAGTTTCATGTACATATTGTAGGGGCAACCTGTTAAATACCTATGTCCTGATTTTTAGACCCGATAGACACATACTCGTTCAGCATAGTTAGCCGATATTAATGTCGACTGCTGAACATAGGCTCTCCCCATACAACTCTGCAACGAACGATTGTTACATGTTTTCCCGCAATCACTCTCTGACGATTTTTTTTATTTTTTTATTTATTTATGAGTAACGAGAAGAACAAGTCGTTTATCTGGTGGTCAGCTCTACGCCTGCACATAACAACTACAGTGCCACCCAGAACTTTGAATTGCAAAATCTTGCGCGGCACTGCACTGTGTTTGTCACCGTGAGACATCGGTTCTAAAGTCACATATGCCCAGCAATTTCTCTGGAAACAGTGCCCTTCAAATCGGAATACAGTAACGTTTCCACACTACTGCTAGGTGCTACTTTCACCTAGGCCCAGCAAGTGCGACCGTACTTTTATTCTTTGCTGCATCTTTTAGCCCGTGGTCGCTTTCAAGAATCTCCAGCAGACTCTAGAATAAATTTAAGCGTCCACGAAATTATATTTACAAACTTACTTATGGCTTTTGATATCTTTAATTCCGTTCTTTAAGTATCCGAGTCGTTCCGCCGGCACGGGTCTGCACAACTTGCGTATAAGCAGCTGCGCTGACTTGACCACCCTCGGGCTGAAGACGACGGCGTCAATGCCGCGCAAGATCAGGGTATATGTCTTCATGTGGTCCCCAGCGACCGCGCGGAACGGAGGCTTGCCGACTATCAGCTCGTGGATTAGCACTCCCAGTGCCCAGCAGTCGACTGCTCGATCGTGCCCCTGTCAAACGAACACTTGTGAAAATCCTGGCCTGATTGTCTCATCGTCGACCACATAATTTAAAGTCACACTGTTAGAGGAAATTCAAATTAGAAATATATGTATAATTATATTGAGTATTAGATAGATAGATAGATAACTCTTTATTGACATCAAGGTGTATAAAACACAGAAGAAAGAAATAACTATAATTGATTATTGTGTGTTTTACTATGTCATATTGTTTGGCATAGCATACCAAGTCAAAGTTGTTCAGAGTCGTTATATGCCCCGTAGTTCAATGAGATATCATAGGTACCCACCTTGTTCAGCACAATTTCTGGAGCTACATACTCGGGAGTTCCAGCAAATGTCCACGTCTTGCTATTCGGTGAAATTTGCTTTGCAAATCCAAAATCGACCTGAATTAAAATATATAATATTAGGTATGTTACGGTATTATATGGTTATGCATGTGGGTAGGTGGATAGGTACATAAAACAAAATAAATATTGTAAAATATTCCTAAAAACTGATGTCTGAATGAAGGCAGGTAAAAGAATTTGCGAAGATTTCGCGAATGGTCTCAGCTCGGCGCCTAATATACGCGTATTAAAAAAAAAAAACTCGTAGTTGTTTTAATCCTGGCTAAATCGCGAGGCCCATACGACGGATATTCGATCACTGGTATAAAGGCTAAAAAATTCCTTACCAACTTAACATAGCCTTGTTTATCCAACATTAGGTTCTCAGGTTTGAGATCCCTGTAGATGATATCTTTGGAGTGTAGGTACTGGAAGGCCTCGATAACGCAGGCGGCCATGAAGCGCGCCACGTTCTCTGGGAAGTGTCGCTGCTTCTGCAAGATGGTCCACACATCTCCCCCCAGTACTGGCTCCATCAGGAAGTATATGTATTTGTTATCTCTGAACGTTTGGTATAATCTGGAAGTTGGCATCGGGTGGTTATAGCACTAAACAAACTTGAGTTCGTTATAAGTATAGATACTTAGTTGGTCAAAATACTGAGGCTGCAGTTTCGTTTTCCCAACAGAACATCATATCTGAGCCCATAAAAAAAGTCCAAGTGTTTGCTCCCCTTTCATTGTCCCATACTCATAACTTTGTCTTATAATATCAGCATTCCCAAGTAACATATTTTCAACTTAAAGGTCGCGCAAGTGATATCCAGCTTTGCATAGAGAAGAAAGAGAAAAAGGAGAATTCAAGTTAGTCCAGTTGCTAGTGATGTCCCTAATATCAAACAGAATCCGTATATCTCGGTACAAACAGACCTGCATATGAAGAGGCTGTTGCACGTCATCATAATATGTTTCTCGTTGTAAGCATGCTCTTGCTGTTGCTGCTGCACCATGTCGATCTTCTTCAGGCACTTCAGGGCGAAGGTCAGTGACGGGTCAGGCTTATACTGGACCAGTTCTACACGGCCGAACCCACCGACCCCCATAGTTCCCACTATCACGAGGTCTTTTAATTGTACGTATTGAAATTCTGCGAAGCATAAAAAGTTACTGAATTAAACTGAACTTCGTTATCATTAGAAAAATTTGACAGATATTTCAGTAGATGGAAGTCAATGAACTACCCAGTGCTCGAGGCAACAAAGGAGTGGCGGCCTCCTGCGTAGTATCTATTCTGTGCCCCTGGCCCCAAATTATTCTCCAAATAAAATGGACAATTAGCCCCTCTTTTGTGGAGGCCCCGAAGCTATAGCCCCGGTTGCCCTAAATCCGGCCCTGGAACTACCTATTGTAATTTTTATATTTTGAAAATTGAAATTGAAAACAATAAAGTGAACATAGATTATTTATTGGCAAATGTGGTAAAATAGCCTCGTAAAAGAACTAACCTTGGCATCGAAAGAGGCCAAATTGTATGACAGCGACCCAGAATGTTGTCACAGTTTTAATTGAAGCCAATTTAGGATGTGGTTACTAACTAGTTAAAATGAGCTTACTTACCACTTTTTACTTGGGAATTTTTCTTTATTTGTGGTTCTGGCACGGTGTGTCTTATCTTTCTTAACTTTTCTAAATTGCCCAGTAGATCTGTGAATGGCCTGCAAAAATATGTAAATATTATATACAAATATACGAGGTAGGTCGGTCGTACTAAGTAGGTCAATGTGAATGTGGGTATATCCAGGTGACTAATCATAAATACAGTCATAACGGTGCGGACTGTTTTTTTAAACTTTTATTCGATTGAGTGACGAGACGAGCAAGTCGTTCACTTGATGGTAAGCGCTACGCCTGCCCACAACAGTCACAGCACCACTCAGAACCCAGAATTGCATAATCCTGCGCGGCACTGCACTGCGCTTGTCACCCTGAGATATTGGCTCGAAAGTCTCATATGTCACTATGTAAAAGTAGATTCCTTTGTTCCGGTTTAGGGAACCAATATACCTACTCAGTTACTTTGCTATGCTAAATTGTTGACATACCCTCGCTCCAGCGTGAGGCATTCCACCCCGGGCGGCTGCGCTGTCACTGTGGCGAGCCTCCTGTCTTCATGTAGAAGTGCCTGTTCCCCGAAGTAGTCTCCGCGCTTCAGCACTCCTACTCGGCGCTCGCCGCCGTCTCCGTCTCTCTTTGTCACCAGCACGGTTCCTCCCCGGATTATATAGAACTTGTCACCCCGATCGCCTTGTCGGACCACCGCTGTTCCGGTTGAAAAGAACTCCTAAAGGAAAATTTGCCATATTTGAATTCTTTGTGGTCGACTTTGCCTCAGTTAAAATATTATTGTCATATTATGGCTAGAGTTCACCACAATGTTAGCCTTGTCACCTACATCGTGTGTGTGTTATCTTCTAATAAGTATGAAAACATAAGTGAACGTTCGTTTATTCGCATCGTTCTACCGATTGAGTTCAAAGTTTGTACAGTTGTTGTTGGCGCTCGCGTTACAGTTTCTAGCATAGTAAACAAGTACATACCATCAATTTTCAATCCAGGTATAGCTAACGCGCGTGTCGAGTAATTGTTCGTATATTTAACACACAACGTGGACGAAGTCACGGGCAAAAGCTGGTAAGCTATAACAACAATTAAGCAATTTGTTGTTGCTTATCAGCTTGTTATTACAATACATCTACAAGCTTATATAATGAATGATGCCGAGACGAAGTTGACATAATATGTGTAGATCCTGTGACTCACCCTTTTTAAGAAATCAGATATTTGAGCAAGTTCAATAGGATCGATGCCCTGCAGTAATGGTACCGAGGCTAAGAAGCGCACATTGTCCTCCTGCTCCATCCTCCCACTTCTAACCATAATTTTCTGGAACACTCGCCGCTCTAGTGTCCATACTCTGGCATCCGTCAAGCCTGGAAGATAGGTCCATGGTAACACTTTAACTTACCTATATATTTATTACGAAAAAGGTCAATTATTATGACTCATATTTTTTTTATAAGTTGATAAGTAGATTACGGTTTTCAGGTGATATATCTACATATATTTGTATCTACTATAATAATAATAATTTAACCTAGTACATACATATCTCACAAAGATTTATCAGGTTCTTGGAAATTCCTAAATCTTTAATTTTGGGTAGGCTATCCATCCTAAAGTCCAGTCGAGATGGTGTTATCGAGTCTAAACTCTTGATTTCATAAAATTACAAACGCAAGAATGCGATAAACATCACCGATATATGCCGATAGCCTGTTTTGAATCGATTGCGGGTTATTCGTTAAATACCTAAATCTTTTATTTTTATATGGGAACAATGATATTATGATTATGATTATTTTGTTCGTTGAACTTACATCGTATGGTTGCAAATCGCTTTGCTTTGTATAAGATAGCAAGTTCACCAAATGCTTCTCTTGGACCGAAGTTTTTCACCACATGCCCCCCTTTCAGAACTTCAAACTCTCCGTCGGCGGATACAAAAAGATGACTTCCGCTTTCACCTTCCCGAATGATAAGACTTCCTGCGGGGAAATCCTGTGGGCTCATAGCCTCTACCACAGCCAAAAGTCTTTCGTCGTCCATAAGATTTCTTAGAAAATCATTTGCCATTACAGCTTTTCTGATTAGTTCTTGTGACCTATGAGATGAAATGTTCATGTTAAATTATCCAACGTTAATTATAATGAAATTTATAATAATTCATAGTATTATGGATTTATAGAATTAAGAAATGATGTATGAATCTACTTAAAATAATTGGACCAGACTTGGATTGGAGATTGGAGAATGACTTCCCACGCAATGTTAGGAGAGTTCGGTCTCCGTAAAATTGTAAATATCGTCTTGCCCATCCCACCATCATTAAATTTCAAACCTAGGTCCTAAGTCTAATTTTCTAAATTTTACTTTAAACTTACCCTTCGTCTTTATCATATTTCTCATAATTCAGGTCAACAGACGTCCGTACGTTACCGAACGGTCGATGTGGCTCAATGATGCCTACATTCCTCCGGGTTTCCTTGTGAGGTACGGAGTCCATGCTGACGAGATTTGCTATCGTCTTGGGGCCTGCGCTGCTCTTGCGATCGTCAGACGCGATGCCACTGTCTGAATCTTTGCTATAGTTAGATTTGTCACTGCGCATGCTCGCTTGGCTGATCTTCTTATCCGTTTCCATCGGCACACTAATGCGTTGGATCTCAATATCGGCAGTGCCATTTGTGTGCGGAATACACCCTTCCGAGACTTCTGTTTGCATGTCATTTTCAGGTAACGCCTATTTTGAAATGATCAGAAAGTTGTTGAACGAGAAAAATAACTTCCACGGAGAATTAGAATATTTAGCCATCCACGTTTACGACCATGGGAGAATCATACCTATTCGTTGTTCCATTGTCGCAGGTTCAATTCCTGTAGTTTTTTAATTTTCCTTAAAAAATTTACCCCTCATCAACTTAGGTTCAGTGCACAAACTTGACGAATCTTTTTTACTAAGTACTTACCATTTTGATTTATTTATTCATACCTTTGGGTCGGCATTAGTTTCCCAATTTGCCCACCCCAGGTCTTAAAACTAAATACAGGTTTGAACTATAAAATTCAATAATAATAAAATGAACTACCAAAAAGAGGTAAAACAAAACAATACGTCCACTAAATGCTACACAAGTTCAAATTGTAGATAAGCTGTGAGAGACCTAAGTTTTTCGGAGTAATTTGATAAGATTCATAATATTATATTATACCAACCCAATCACATTAAATATCTAGGTGACTTTGGTCCACGTAGCAATAACACAAATTAGTGCAATATTTTGCGACGGCACCTAATCATCTGTCCCATATATTGACTTGCTTAGTTTTAACATTCCAAAGTTATGATTTAGTTTTTTGATAATAAGACCAGCTGTACAACTGATTGCTTGATCCAATAAAGTTAAATTCATGTACGTACTCATACCTAGTTATTGTTTGAGTGGATTAGGTTACAATCGCGCTAGGCAGACATCGCCTATTATCTTTGCAGTGATTGGAGAATTATCACAATTAAGTTTATCGAATGGGTATTAAGATTGATTTCTGATTTATAAAATTATGCAGTGGGTGCAGAAGGATACCTAATTATCTACGACTCGCCTACTTGACCCATACGTGTAGATAGGTAGAACCTACTCATTACTACTTACGCAAAGAGAGTGCCTATTGGTAAGAACTTACTAGTAAGTACCTAGCTAACATTTTATGAAAACAGCCAGTACATAGCATCCCTACCTTCAATAATGAAGGTACCTACTGCCTATCCAAGCCTAACTATTCGAACTAAGTGCTTTCGGCAACATTTACATTTTCAGGAACCGAGTGCATTCTTCAAATCATATTAGCTATTCAATTATTTCTGCTAAGACCAAAACCAAGCTAATTATTTAAGCATGTTAAGAAATTATAATTTTCTTTGTCAACTTACGAAGAAGGTCGGACGTGGCGCAGGCCTAGTGCGCGGCGTTGAATTGCTCAGATTAAATCCCCCCTTCGCCGACCACTTGAACGGTGGACACAGCACCATTTTATATTTGCAATTAATTTCCAAGCACTAGTCACATTGAATGAGTGTAAATGAGCGCGCAGTTATGAGAATCCTTCGCGCCGCGCTCGCTTAGACTGCGCGAATGCCGCAAGGCAGCCCTTATCGCTCCTGCCAGATAATCTCTTCATTCCGATTGTTTTAATTATTTCACACTAAAGAATGATTACCTACAATACACTATCAAAGCGACCTGCAATCTTATCGCCATAAATAATTATTATCACTGTCACCCAATCACAACTAAGTAAATGTATTTAATAACAGCGTAACAAATTCATGTTTCTAGCGTGCTAAATCGACCGCCACCAAGGATAATAAAATTCAACTGGTATTTCGATTATCGAAAATTGCCTCTACTTTTATTTACGTTCGTAGCTAAAGGACAGCCTCGATTAATAAAAGAACAGTTTCATACTATAATTTATTGATAACGTAAATGAGTACACAATGCCAAAGGCTTCAAATGATTCACTTCATTCAATATTCATTGAAAAAAATATATATTTACAATAAAAGAGAATCAGCTCTGCAATCAATTCATAAATCGCCTCGAGAGAACAGAAAATTTATTAACAATATGCAATTTGTTCACTTTTATCACAAATCGAATGAGTAGATCCGCTGTGCACTGTGTGCTGCTTCGTAACTCGTTACTGACGTGGTCGGGTCGCACAACCGCGCCGGGATCCGTGCAACAATTAAATGTGCTATAAGTCTATAAAATGTGCCCAACGGAAGACATTCATCATGTAACAAATCTATCGTATTTTACATTTCAAAACATTTAATTTAACATTATCCTTACAACGTAGATACGGGAATTGAGCATGGTATTGTATGCAGTAAAATACTGGTAGCAATGTGTACACACATAATTATGCGTTATTGCGTTGCGCACGCAGCCACGCATAAACATTCGTAACGTACGCTTAATATCAAATGTGGTTTACATCTTCAATACTAGTTCAAGTTAGGGCAACAACTAAGTACATGTTAAGCATAGCTAAAAATATGAGCTTGCTTAACGTATGTTCAGTCATTGTTGAAAAATTCTAAGAGTTATTAATCGTTGGAACGTTAATAAGATGTGCTTTAGTAATTGTGACCACTATAGTCAGGCATAGCTCACCATCTCATTGACATTACGCATGCGCTACGGCTGCTCATGGTTTAACAAAATACATTAAAACCGAAGATATGCTGCGAGACGCTACACAACGCTAAATTATAAACGATCCACGCATATCTACGACTTTAACGTTGATAATCCAAAGGTAATTTGATGTACAGATTTACTAACCCTACTCTACTACACAAACTGAACATCGTCGACGAGTGCAATTGACGAACAAGTGATATTTAATAACTCTGGCTACTTTAACAACATGAACCCGAGGGTACAAATTATACGCACAACACTTGGCGGCAAGGCGCCGGTAACACATGACTCGCTCACAATAGTCCAGCTTTTGATTTAGACGTCCAGTCACGTGCCGTTAGTTATGTGCCGTGGAGGCTGACATGCGGCTATGGGTTTGTAGAGTTTCAGGAGGTAGCGTTCATTACAAACACACAGTCGATAAGGATGATAGTTGATTAATAATCAGAATTTATAAATAACCAACTCTGATGTTGGAGTCAATTGTTTTGTCGTCAAAGATTTGATTGAATGTACTAAATCTAAGGGTAGACCAATGTGAACTAGTCAGACTGTAGAGAGGGCGGCGTGGAGCGATGCCGAAAGTGGGGTGCCCCAGTACGCCGGCTTCTCCACAGCTAACAGCTGGGTCATCGAGCTCCCGCGCTGTTAGCGATCATCGACTCTCTCTAACAACACCACGATGACTCGCTGCACAATATAACAACACATTTTATTTTAGAGCTACAATGTATATTATCAAAGCCGTCGATTGTATAATTTGTGCACAGCATAAAACGAGAATAGTATGAAAATTTAACATCTTATAAAAACTGAGAAACAAATGGCTTTAAAAAATACATTATCCTTAATTTAATGATTAATATACTTTACATTACATTGTTCTTGATGTTCATTTTGCAAATCTTATTTCTGTAGCACACTAACCATTTTGTCAGATATGTAATTTAAATTCTGATTTTTCTCCGAGTAATAAAGATTTGGCTTAGATTTATAATTGTTCGTTATAACATAAGACTCAATTACGTCCTTGTGATTAATCAACTGATTTATTAATAAAAATATCTTCATATAAAATTAACATAATCAAAAATTATGTTTTAGAGATGTTAACTAAATGCGACGTGTTTTGGATTCTCGATACAATTTAGCTATAAAAGAACGACCAATTCACACGTTACTCAATATAATAATTTCATATACTTCGAGTGCCACAAAACACGTCTTACTTAATTGTGACCATTATTAAGGTGTAATTATGATACTAAAAATATATATTCACGAATTAATAGCAAATAAAAATATAACTAAAATGATCAAATAAATCACATGTACTTTTTTCTGTACTAAGATACAAAAAGTTGCATTAAGGTTGCATACCCGTTAAACTAAAAATTCTTAAAATAACGCATCCACACATGAGTATTCAAAAGTAAAGCACAATATTCGAAGCTGCAACAAGACAGTTTTACGTAATATAAACGTAGAAATTAATAATATTATTACCTAAAATATTAAGCCAGTGGCACTATTAGGTGAGTGTAATAACTAATCAATAACATTCAGAAAATATGACACGGAGCCTACAAATAAGAACCTAACCAAACGTACGCGGAAAACTCTAAACAAACATCTGAAGGTACACACGGAAAATAACTCCGTATTATACGTATCACATGAAACCTTTACGAAAAAGCACCTTTCCCTATAGTTTAAATTGTGCGCAAAAGACTAGAAAATCTGTCAGATAGAAAACAATGTCATGGAATCGCTACTGACTGGTGAAATAGAGCCGAAAATGCCACCGAACCGGGTTCTAGAGAAATGAAATGCGACAAATCGTCTCGTCGTGCTAACAATGTAAATAATGGGAGACATTTTCCAGAGGCGCCTGAGCCCTGTAACATTTCCGTCGAATTTGTTTTGTTCCCAGTTTCAAACACCCTAATTACGAGTTCAATTAAGTTAATTAAAGCTATCTGTAGTATAGAATATAACAAATAGTGACATGGATCAATTAGAGAGACAATTATTATATTTGATTGTAACCACGGTTTAACAACTGCTCGGGGTTTATTGTCTACTTCTACGTAAAGGTATGCAAAATTAATCGATTTACTTTGAATCGATAAATAAATCATTATTATTTTGGGTCAATAAAATCAAGCCAAATAAGACATATTTTCCACCTCTAGTGAGAGTTCATAAATAACTGGTTGTCAACCATTAAACTAATTAGACAATTCAGATCTACGTAATTTATTCACGCTACTATTCTAGATGGCAAAAGATATGTTCAAAGAGAAATCTCTTATGAAGATACTAGGTATGTATACTGATACCGCTTAAAATAAAAATTAAAAACATGTTGTTCGAGTTACGAGTGTGACTCCTAGATTTGTTAAGTTTTTCGGGGTGAAAGACTATGAAATCTATTGAGAAGAGTAAATACTATGTGCGAATTCACCGAACATGTACGAATCGATGGGTTTTGTGCTTTGGTATAAACGTTGAGCGAATTCATAGATGATACATTTACTTTACAATCCTAATGAAAATGTTAGATCTAAAATTTACGACTTCTAAAAGGGTTGGACCCGTATGCGTGTTTGTTCAATAAAATGAAAGTATTTCACTTGAGATAAAACATTAAAATAGCACTGTAAAAATTAAACACCAGTACAAGTTAGATCTACATAAAACCAAATTACAAGGAGAAAATCTCAATGATATGTTAGAACTCGATGGAGCTCCCTTCTTCTCTTATACACTACTGCTAAAGCGTTACCTACAGTTCAGTGAACATTATTTATATAATTAGCAACCGATTAATTATTCGATCCGTGACTAAATAGAGATTTCGGTAGTTTCAATAGGTATGAGGCGAACTGTATTTAGTAGGGAGTACGGTCACTCGTGAGTATCCTGCCGATGAAATGAAGTCACGCCTCATATTCATTGAAGGGGACAATGTAAACTGTGAGTGAAGCGTACCGTAGTTATACAACTGTATCAACACCTACTAAGTAGTAGTGGACAAAACATACCATCAATCGAACGGACGTGCGACTATATAAACTTGGAAATGGTATTCCAGATCGATGATGATACATAGGAAAATTTCATCTAAAAATCTTAGAACTATGTATGAAGTTACTATCAACGACATTTTGAGTAAAGATATAAAGGTAACTTTTGAAAAATATAGGCATTTGTAAAATAACAACCGAACACATGGCACCGAATTAAAATTGCACCACATTTAGCTAAATCAAAACAGTTCCATTTTGGAAGAGCCGATCTACTCTATGTACTTATGTATGAAAATGTTTATCCTTGCCATAAGCACTACATAAAAGAGAACTTTAAAATCATGTAACCAATGAGATGCTAGTGGCAATTATCCAAAAAGATCATGTATCAATATAGCATACTACACTTCCAATGGAAGTATATTAAATATGCTCAACGAAATTAAGTATTTGCCTCGCGGAGGCGTTTAAATTTGAAAACGACTACAGTCTATCTAGCAAACACACTATTGTTCAAAATATCTAAATATTTCGTGAGTAAAATATTATTGGGACTCAATTATTTACAATAATTTATTTATGATATGCAAGTGCAAAGCTCACTAAATATCCCCATATAATACTTACATGAAAATGAAATATTTCTCTATTGTCAAATTTATTATGTAACATCTACACTAGACAATACTGTAGCGTAGAATATTACAATGTAGGTAGATACACGCTTCACTCTTCTGTCGAGTATTTGTTATCGATCAATTATGTCTATGTAATTATTACAATTATACAGTACATATTTTTTTTTACATTTCTGTAACGATTGAAAGCTTTTTAGCTGCTCGCACTTGTATAGCATTAGTACACAATAATTTACACGAATAGTTTATATTAATAAACTAGATCTGTTAGAAGTTGAATGACTTTGGTATCATCGAATCGAGTGAGTGGGCGAGTCGCGCCACGCCACGGGCGCTAGTGCTGATTCGATACACTGTTCGCGCGCTCTCAATGTACACTCTGTACACTCGTCGAAATAAGTGACATGTCTGGTTTATGTACAACCCCATACATGCATGGATCCAATCAAAAGGACCGTCCAAGGACACCTATCTCCACGTCGCTAAACCTCAGATTCAGAGACAATTAGACATTCGAGCTCGAACTCGGGATTGATTCTGAATCTCAGCCTTATTTATTTCATACAAACGTGTACCACTCACTGCATTGTTAATAGTGTTACTTCACTACCCAAGCTTTGGATACAAAAGTCGGCTAGCAACATTATTTGTTCCTTAAATTAAGAATTACATTTGTACGTTCAAGAGAGTTCATTGTCATGTTAGGGTAAAGGTGACGAAGGTATTTCCATATTCAAGTAAAATCTTTGTATAGTTCCATTGGCTTAATATGGCGCGAATCTGTTGTACCCACTTCTGTACACTGCGGTCTGCAACAAAATTAATGTGACGTTAGTGGTGTGCCTTATAACGAAACAGTAAAATTTGTGAATCAATACTCGTTTTCACGAACTCTAAGCATCTTCGCCTTAATTGACCATAATATTGGCTGTTTATATCAAAAATTACAATTTAAGCGACGCCTAGGGTTAGCAACGACGAGCACGAGTATTTCAGGTGTCTTACCCCGTATCCTGTCATTGGACCAATTCCGTGACCTAAATAAGGGTCAGCGTACTCTCTACCGTATCTGAAACGTAAATATATAATATTCTGGTTAAAACCTTCCATAAATGTATTAATGCAAGTTAGAAAATTCAAGTTTAGATTAGTGCTCTTATTCTTCAAATTATCGTGTTTTTGTTTTAAATAACTTTGATAAAATGGTGATACGTGTAAGTAGGCACGAGCCGGGAACTACATCGGCGTAATGCACCATTTTGTCAATTCCTGTCTCTATTTTTATTTTATGCAACGTTTTCACAATTCATCAAACTAAAATTCTATACCGGTGTAAATCCAATGATGGCAGCACCAAAACGTGGGAATAAGATATGCTGGCCAATTTGGGTATAATCTACGATATTAGATACTAAAGAAAGAAATAAAAACATTCGTAAGTCATTAATAAGTTTTAATTGCAGATACTCACGCGGCGAGCGGGGTGAGCGCGGTGGGCTGCGGCTGCGCGCTGACGGCGGCGGCGGCGGCGCGCGCGGCGGCGCCGTAGTTGGCCGCCGCGGCCGCCGCCGCCGCGTGCTGCGCCGTGCTCAGCGGACTCTTCAGCAGGGGCGCCGCCGCCGCGGCCGCAGCGGCTGCCGCCTGCAACCACACATCGCCCTTGAAGGATGTAGCATTAATAACTTTCATAGTGCACCCGAATCACTCGCACAAAATGTTCAAGAAAATATACGAGCGAGGTAAGAACGACGATAAACCGCCGTGTGCGGGCGGACCGAATGCCCGATCATGATTATTATTTCTTCTGTGAATTATTATTGGCGTCTCGCGGTCTCAGTTTCCAGGTTTAGTTTCTAGTGACCATCCACGCTGCGCAGTTTGCGCGTAATTATCTAATTTAATTAACTTATTTTGCCAGTTTAGTGAATAGCGTAAACCTGCATCGTATTGAGCAGTGGACGGGGTGACCGACCGAATGAGGCGCGAACAGTGAGCCCACAAACATGCGATGGCAACTGCCCTTCAGGCTTCAATGGATTGCGAACGCATTTCTGAATCACTCATCTCTTACCATGTTGATGATCCACGAACGAACCGTTCTCGATTCTTGGAAATCGATTCGTAACCTCGATATCGCGACTCATTAGTGTAGCCATAGACTCAAGCCAGATGCACTCAAATTACTTTACTTGAGAAACAAAAATAGCGTGTTCGACGTTGGCCGTTTATTTACAAACGTTCTATTACCATGCAGCGTACCTCGCACTCTTTCTTACTAAATGGATGTGATGTATTTTCTGCATCATAAGTCACTATTTCGATATTATGATAGTCATGAAGTCAGCTGAAATGATTGAGAATGTTGCAGAAAATATTGTTACGGTGAAGTCGAGCATGCAATATACAAGACGTAGGCGTCACAAACTATTAAAAATAAAAGTGTGGTGATCATATTGAACTCTATCTACAACATCATAGTGATTGTTAGTAAACATACTTTGGTAGGTTGCAATTAATTTGTGGGCTCAATGTTCTACTTGGAGCATGATAACAACTTTAGCATCCGATCGATTCAACTCACAGCTTGAACAAAGACCTAAAACTAATCACCCACCACAGTAACAACGAACAAGGAAAACTCAAGAGAAAGCAAACGGCGCGGGCCGGCCGCGGTCGCTGTGCGCAGTCCCCCGGTTACCACAAACACAATGTGCACCCGCATTACGGTGGATTACCAACCAATAGGACTAACGAGTACAAATAAGGAGCAAACAAAATCCCAGCACTCACTCCACGATGATTACAAACTTATACTAGCGTGGTGGAACATGAATCAGGAAGCGATAGAGATACGGTACAAATAGAGTCGCTTATCGATCGAGATCGAGCGCCCGTGGCGGGTTACCTCTGCCGCGGGCTTCGCCGCCTGCAACAACACACGCATGTCACCACGGCCGCCTCTGGGCGCCCCGTTCTTACAACTCACAGTGGCATTAACAATCATTTAATTATACAGAAGCACGACTCAATAATGTAAATGCATATTCACCTGTAGCCTGTAGTTAGAGTCGGCCGTCGCAGCTGCAGCTAAGAAGGGGTCGTAATATACGCTGCAAAGTGAAACAATTTATAAACAAATTTATTCATTAAACAAATGGAAACAATTCCATTATTCCAAGAACGTATTTACATAATTTTATACAAATCGGATATGAGGTGATACATGTAAGCTCATTCATCCTATTTGAATCAACTCGCTACGTAAATGCTCCGACTACCCTATTCAAATGCTAAATTTAAAACAATGCAATCATAACATTAAGTATCATTAATGCAGCAAGAGTATAAGTAAAGAAACTAGGAAATAAATGTTACTATATTTTCAGTCCTGTACAGAAGAATAGACAGAGAAGCGCTAACAACTAGGGCTAAGGCAGACCAGTTACATTCAATGTTATAAGAGTTAGTTTACAAATCTGTAAGTATTGGATGAAATCTAAACTAAGGTACTTGTGCTATGTTAATCAGTTACATAATTATTTGTTCATACCATTAGGAGTGGGACGTGGAGGGATAGTGATTAGGGATTGGCGTAGTTGGAATGGAACACACAGGACAGGCCTTGTCTCCTGCGAATATTCAAAATATTATCCTTTCTTCAATTCAACACTGCAACTTTGGTAAAATAGATGCAGTCTCTCAAGATGGTTTCTCGAGGCAACATTTAAAGGAGTCAACTTTGCATCAGAGATGAATCTAGGCCTCATACGGTATGGCGGGAATATAATACAGGGTTTGGAAATGCGGTGCGGTGCAGACACAATCTATGCAGTCATTTTAGAATATTTATATAATAATTATCAAAAAAATAAATTAAATTTAATAATAATTAATAATAATAATAATAAAAAAATAATAATAATATAATTAATTATTATTATTATTTTTTAATTTAATATTTTTTTTTTTTTTTTAATTTAATTTGTCTTTTTTTTCGACGTCTTCGATAAAAGGGTTGACTTACAACTCAAAAATATTTTAAAACGATCACGATATCGGTAGATAAGATAGTACTTTAAACGCGAACAACCTGCAGGACGAATAACTTAGTCGTTTGTAATAAAATGTATACTCGAAATCGAATACAAAACTATAACGAAATTTGGAAGGACAGTTTAAGAATCGAATCCGAACGGCGGCGGTCGGATCGGAAAGGGATCTGCATAGATTGTAGTGTGAGTACTCACGGTGCGTATGCGTGCAACGGCGATGCGTAGGCGGCGCGGGGCAGGACGGCGTGCGGGAGGTGCGCGGGGTGCGCGGGGTGCGCGTGCGGCGGGCGCGGGGAGCGGCCGCGCAGCGCCGCGCCGGGGGCTACATGCAACACACAGCGGAGGGCTAACATGCGGGGAGGGGTTACCTGCGTCGCTGGGCGGCGCGCGGCGCCAGCACCAGCGGGGGCGCCGCCGCGGCCGCCGGTGCCGCGCCCAGCCACGGCCACGTCATGCCGGACACCCGGAGCCCTGCGCACACATCGCGCCTCTACACACTGGACTCGGTGTTGCCACCTCTTTCTCGTACGTCATACCGACTATATTTTACTTCTACTCGATCGTGACCGTGACCGTTATCCATACCGAATTTCAAGGACCCCAGGTGGATGATCAGGAGCGGTAGATACTTACGTTACGACAGCGAGTAGTTATAAAGGTCAAGGAGTTTTATACAAAATCGACCTGAACTTATAGTGTCACTTATGGACAGGATTATTCAATAACTAATTTTATTATAAAATTATTGAAAGTTTTCGTAACTAATCACCGTATGTATCCCATGAATTTGTTTTATTTTTGATCAAAATATGTATTTATGCAAGTAAATAATACACGCAGAGATGGCAACACCAGTCGCGAGTGACCGGTGAGACCGCGGCGAGCTGCTCGCTACGAGACCGACCTCTTTACAAGTAGGCGATCTCCTCCGGAAGACCCCCGTCCGCTCGTCTGAACGTAGCTTCGCGTCTCCAACTTTTCGACCCGTTTTAGTCAATTCTCGAAAAGCGATTACGAAAAATCTCAACCATTAATCACAAAACAGTAATCTATGTTACTAATATTACATTGTGCACTAGAATGCGAATTCGATTACGAGGCTAGAATAAATTGAGTATATTATTCACATTTAGAGGGGAATCGGGCCATGCCACATTACAGCCGGCGCTAGAGCGTGGATATCGCACGCCGGCGCACCGCACGGTGGCCGCTGGCTTTATGCTCTAAGGAAGCATGGCCGTCGGATAAATTTACAAAATGCTCTCAATTCAAACTGTGACATTCAACTTCTCATCGAGCAGTACTTAGATCTAATCAACCGCATAGTCCCACCACATATAGTAAAGAAATCATGCTCGAATGAATGTTATAATAAATGTAACGCGTAAGCTTTAGTGTCTTCAATTAAAGATAAATCATACAAAATTACGAATGGGCGGTCTCACCTTCTGGCCATTGTACACACACTGAAACAAAATAAAAACATTTACATAAACAAGCCAGCTAAGGACATAAAACTTGTTCTAGATCTAGGACAATAAGCCAAGATTGGAAGTCATTCTCCACTACGGTTTGAAGTTTTAATAGTGCAAGATAGAAGACGCATTCATACATTCCAGAGCAGTATTAACATGTTTAAACATAATATAATAATAAAATGTAACATCATAAGTGTAGTCAACTAAAAGCTATCAGTATGTGATTAGCGTTTGCTGGGCAGTGTTAAATATTCTCAGGCATCATCGCCGGAGACAGCCTTAGGAATTAGTGTTATTCGAAGAGACAGCGGTAAAGTGTAATAACATAAGCACTATGTATTCTAGTATCAAAGCTAGTTTTATAACGTAACATTTAGGGTTGCGCAACGGGCCTGATGCGGTGCCCAGCCGCAGACTGTCTCCGGCTGCTGACAGTGGACTCATTCTCTAAATAGCATTCACCTAATTGCATTCAGACAACAGATCTAGCCAACATATAGAGAATAGATACATTGACATGGACAACATTGATCTTTACATATTCAGCTCTCTCACCCAGAGTGGGAACTGATCCATTTCTAGCCAGAATAACTGGATGGATTAAAAAGAAAATTTCATAATGCATTATACAACAATATGTGACACAGTGGTAAACAAACAGTTTTGGAGCTTGGTGGTGTATTCAATGCAGCGATTAGTTGAGGGACTTTGGACTTTTTCGCAAATACGATTTGTAAGAATTAAATAAGTGGGTAGGTAAGGTTATTTAATTAAAATTTGAGTTTGCGAAAACTTGTTAAATAAAACAATAGATGTCACTTACCGTTGGGTACCGTCGGGGGTTTCTTAGTCTGGACTCTCGCTGTGGCATTATTAACCTGATATTGAAGTAAAAATATGTCAGAAACGGCCCTTGTAGGTCCAAATATCAAAACGTTTGGCTGACTTTCTTCAAACAATATTTTAGAGCCACATCCATTATATCCTTAACGGGAGTCGAACCCAGGAGCTTCAATTACTTCAATGGTTTTATTTTAAATTTTAATGTATTCAAATTTAAAAAGTCAGCCAATTTCATGTCAAATGTCTTTGAAATTGTTAATGTTTGTGAATGTAGTTTAAAAAATAATTAACTTTTTTTCAAAATTAATAAACATTTTACTTTATAAACCTCTTTATCAAATTAATATGAATTTGAACCAAGTAGCTACTACAATTAGACATTTGACATTCCTATAGATTATGTTAGGTGTGTAGGGAATCGCTCAAAACAATTGTTTGGGGGAATGTAAGAATTAAATGCCTTTCAGTCGTCTTGGTAGAAACTCAGTTTAGTCAGTGTTTCTGTGTGGTATTGAAAATATAGACTGTGCAGATGTATAGAACAGTTAATATTTGTGTGTTGTATCTTACCTCAGCGGCATAGTGACGATACGGTCTGTCTACATTTCTCTGTGAGACTCTCTCAATCGATCGGCATTTTAAATGACCGTCTAGAGAGTAAAGGGACAAAATAAATAAGGTTTGTTTGTGGATTAGACGACGGCATACTTAGTGCTAATATGCGGGACCGGCGAGTGGCGCCGGCGCGGCACGCTAGCATGACAGTAACTACAGAGCAGACGAGCGCAGGTTGCGGTGGGCGGTGGGCGTAGGAGCGGGATGTTATAAGTTACATAGTGCTACGGATGGTATTCATTGAGTCATGCACACCTCTATCTTTCTGCCCTCAACCACGGTGCCGTGAAGACGCTCTCGTGCTCGCTCCGCATCACCACTATTTGCGAATGTTACAAAACCGAATCCCTGCATGCAAGACAGACAAAACATGCATTAAAAACAGCGTCGCTCAAAAAACAACGTGCAACAAAAATTAACATTTATGCATTGCATATTCTTTATTTAAATAATTCTAGTGAAATATCGAGAGGATAATTATTATTCGATTACGTTGATACTTTGAGCGTAGTCTAGCTGAATGGGTACACAGAAGCGTTTGGATTACAGTAAATAAATCAGTGTATTGTCGCTCGACTTAGTAGTCTGTACTATCGGCAGGAGACTTGATTACAGTGAGGACGAGTCAGTAGGATTCTCCTTTCACAGACGCTACCTGAATGACAAGTCATTGTGTGATGTTAGCTGCAGTTTGTCTATACAGTAATCACCGTCCATGCATCAACTAACATTCTAGAACCATTTCTTCGGGGTAGCAAATATATACAGACTTCATTTTGCATAACAATAATCATGAAGGCTATGAAATTGAACGCGACACGTGGAATGACCTCTATTCAACACTCGTGGGCTGACGCTAACAATTATTTATGTACGCTTGCACTAATGCTGGAATACTCAATATTAACACAGTGCATTTACTTTACAGTGCCAGATCTAAGCATATATTTAAAAGCATGTTTTACAGTTTGTTCAGACATAATATTGAAGAGTAGATTGATACATATCAGGTTTAAAATGTATATTTAACAGGCCTATACCCAGCCGTGGTTGGATACGGGCTGAATGGATAGATTTAACAAGTAATATATATTTATAGATACAACCTATTTGATATAAGTATTGTATTATATCTATTGATCTGCCGATCGATAGATCGTGCCAATATAATCTACACATTGTCAAAACAAGGTGATAACCCATAGGTACAAAAAGCAGCTAGCACGGCACACGGTACAGTGGAAGAAACCAGTCGTGAAAGTGTCAAACAAGTTGCTGATTCTTACGAAACGCTTACACTTATTAAAGCAATGACAGCTCTATTATTACCATTCTGGGTGCAATTAAAATAATGGAAAACAATGAATTGGGCAGAGAGAAAGAGAAGTAGATACAGAAAGGATAAAATAGGTAGGTACTTAATAATGAAAGGGCCCATCCATGACTCGCGAGCCAACTAAGTACAACGCACGCAGTGCACAAGCTATCAATTGCACGAGTAGACGGACACTAATGCCCATCCTGCGACAGTCGAGGAAGACATACGAGAAAAGCCAGACTAAGTGATGCACCCTAGTTAATTCTAGAATTTAAATACGTTCAATTCAACGATCGTTTAGAAAATCGGGGAGCAGCGGAACTTACTTCATGCCCAAAACTAATGAAAATTATTTAATGTACCCTTGTTAATAAGCATTATGACCGGACAAGTTACGAAACTCAATTGAAATATAATATTATCGACTTGTATTATCTGACTGGAGGAGAAAACTTCAGAATGAACTTATCATTTCAAAATACACGACTGGTAGCACTGGATGTATATGTATATATACATATACGAAAACTTTTTTTTTTTTAATGATTTATTGCCCTTATAATTATGAAAGTATGAACAATAAAACTATAAGGTGAGAATTCAGTTGGGTATTATAAAACTGGAATTGTAATTAAAAACTAAAGTTGGGAGGACACGATACATATTTCTTAAAAGTTGATTAATGGTATCAGTTTGGATGATGGGAGAATCTTTATTAGTGATGAATAATAGAGCTGTCCTGAAAACATGACTAAGGAATTCAGCTGTTAAAGTGACGATGCATCATTCTCTAATACTGCATATCCCAATGTGAGGCGTTTAAGAAAGAATAACTTGGAAAACTATTATCTGAATAGAGTAAAAATACTTCTTGACATGAGCGAGCATGGACTACTTAAGGGGCGGTCACCAAACGGACACAAGAAAAGCAGTAAACACGAAAAAAGCGTTCAATCCAATCAATTATTATAAAAATTATTTCAATAAAGTCTTTTTGTTTAAAGATTTCGTCATTTACAGTGAGTTGTTTTTTGAGTATCATTAAATTTCATTGTTATGTTTCTAAGAATAGTTACACCAATGACTTACTTTCAAAGTATACTAATAGAAAACAATGCAGATCGATGTGACATACAGCTACTACCACAACTAAGGTACAGACAGACAGTGTAAACAGTATTTAAACCTAGAAAATATGTCAATGGTACAACGAATAGACATGTCAGATTTTTGAAAATTATAAAAGTAGACATTAATATTCAATGGTAATATACAATGCAATTAGAGATACTGCACCAAACATTACAACCAAGAATATGCTATGAGAAAGAATAGTTCGTTTCAAACAAGATTATCATTATCTTTAACTAAAGCCCATTTGCCTTTAGACTTGTTAATGGAATAAATTAATCAAATCACAAGTAAATAGAAAATACATTTTTAGAATAATTTCTTTAGATTTAGGGAAGATTTGAATAGATTTAGTTGGTTTGGGCAGCAATTTATTCATAGGAAATAGTTAGTAATACCTCTTAGCTACTGATACATTTCTCAGACAATGATAGTGAAATTATAAATATCAAACAAACTTCGAAATAAAATAATTAATCGAATTCAATAGCTATGAAGTGCCACATAATATAGTTTACTAATTAGAGGAATAACAACAAACGGCTGGATATTAAATTACGGAAAATTGTGTTGTGGAAGTACGTTTTTATTTTATTTAAAAGAAATTTTTTTGGTTTGTTATTCCACTAATTTACACAATTTAATTTGAAGAAATAAACGATATTAATTAGATATCGCGTTTGACGAATATATAAGCAATTACCGTTTATTGCTTCAGATTTCAAATTTATACGTATTTCAGTGTGACAGCTAAGGCGCACGGATTGCAGTTAGCGGTCTGAATCAAAGAGGCCGGATTGCACGCAGTAGTCGTGCGAGCCACTTACATCTATCGTGGCTATTGCCGCAGCTCTGCAATATAACTGTTTAATTCAAATAGAACTGCTTTATTGTTCGTCGAGAGTTATAATATGGATTGTACTCTTACTGCATGCTTTTAGCTACTTTAAAACGAACCACTAATTTGTCGTCTGAGTGCCAAAGCTATAAAATAAATAGTCTCTCATGAAGTAGCCAGGTGAAATCTATTGATTTCAAAGAGCCACTTCGCAAATGGACGAGTCCGTTCGATGCTTACCTTCGAGCCGCGTTCGTTGAAGATAATTTCTACATCAAGTATCGTGCCATATTGCTGAAAAGCAAAACGTTACAATTTTTACATCGATCGTTCGATATAGGGTACAAAAGTAGCATGCAGTGCTTTTAGAAGTTTCGATATATAGATTGTATACGTACGCCAAACATGTTTCTGAGATCGGGGTCTCTAAATCGGAAGGGTATGTTTGAGACGTGCAATCGTTTGGGTTGTGAAGCTTGCGAGACGGGCACGAGGGTCTTCTCCGGCGTGGCGGGCGGCTGTGCGACCGCCGCGCTGACGGCCGCGGCCGCCGCGTGCGCCGCCGCCGCCTGCTGCGCCACCGCCGCCGCGGCCTGCTGTGCCACTACTGCCGCCACGCTCACTGGTGTGTTCTCTTCGGCACTTTCACCTTCACTTTGCTGGAAACAGTGTTTGAAATAGTTAAGCCCGACAAGCTAATTACTTAGTATGATCCTTTAACTAGTAGGAAAGTAAGGCAGTTCACTCAACTTCACTCTAATGGAAACAGTACCCATCTACATGACTACATATTCAAATTAGAGAAAGAAGACAAAAAAGTGGGCAGTAGGAAGGTAATATTTACATACTTTATCAAAATCCAAATACTTAATTTAGGTAATCTAGACCTATTAAAAAAGTTTAACTACACTACCTGCTCTACTTGAGTGTTCAGACAGTTTAGATGACAATCACTCGAGAGTCGGAAAGAATCAGCAAGAATTGCAAAATGTTGGATTGCTGATAAAAGTAAAGATAGCAATATGATATTATGCTTACGTTATACAGGCAGAATGCACTTGGTCAAAACATTGGTGGTTATTATTATAATAAATCGAATGAACTTACTGAGCTGTTATTTTGATTGTCTATGGAGTTCGGTGGATGTGGTTGTGGTGGCGGCTGCGGTGAGAAATTGGCGGGCGGGAGCGGCGCTTGTGGTGGTGGTCCTTCGCTCTTGACCAGCGGCGCCTGCGGGGGTTGTGCCTGCGCCCCGGCCTCCGCCTTGACGTTAGCCAGCGCATCGCCGTTGGCCGCGAACTGTGCCGCCGCGGCGGCCGCCGCCGCCGCAGCGGGGAACGGACTCATCCCCGTCCCCACCATGTGCTGAAAACGGCAAAATACCGACATCAAGCAATCTCTTCGTTATTATTCCACGTCCACGAGTTTGCGTTCCGAAATAATATACCGCAAACAATCCTTTCACGAACCCTTTATAAAGGAAAGGAGAAATGTATGGAATGCGGCGGTTAGCTACGTTCCGAGACTTCGCATAACTAGGTACTGAAAGGACAAACAACGAATGTGCACTAAAGGAAATTACCAACTCGGCCACATTAAATTTAGAGAAATCTGAACGTACGAGTGAAGAGGTGAACGCGTCGTCAGGTATTAATATATTTTCTAAACATCCCAAGTCAACACGACTACATAACGATGTATCAAGAATTTCGTCTCAGGGACGTGGTCTAGGTGGGTTATGTACTAATTCTGTCGTAATAAATAAACCCGCTTATAGTTGACGTTTCTAGGCTGCGAATCGAAATATTGACGCGGAGTGTTCGTGCCAAAACACGAAACGCATCCCACCGACCACAACCGGATTGTTAGTACCCGACAGCAAAGCAATTAGGATCTAATAATTTAAATACTAGCATTGATATTATTAACTAGACTACTTGTATAAATTTATTTAAAGTCCTTTGTGCCGGGTATGTATATTTCAATTAACGTCAACGCTCACAGACGACAGGAGTAAAGTAACGCTTTAAAGGTCCTTTCAAAAACTCTTAAAGAAGAGAACAACGATTAAAAACAAACTCAGGAGTGTGATTTAAAAAGTAACTTAGTGTCCCCATTATTTTTATGGACCGAGTTCCAATTTTCGGCATACCATTCACACAAAAGCAAGTTGTTCCGTAGCTTTGCGCACCTCGCACCCGAACCGCGCTCATTTTTATTTTATTTTGTCCGAAAGGCCCGACGGGTACGAAATTAAATTGCGAATGAAATCTAACACAGGCCTCATCCCCTGCCCTCGACGCGTGCCTTTAAAAATGTGCTGCCTGTGGGCGTTAAATTTAACAGGCACTTCCATTCTATATAAAAATAAACCGTACCTTCTATATTAATCACAGATTACGGCGGCTATGGACGGCGTTACCAGCTTTGACGAACAAAGTAGAATAAAACACCCTTTCATCTTTGATGACGTTTTATTTTGCAAGATAAATAATGGATGGAAACACAATACGGCACCTTTGTAAAAGCTTTCCCACCCACCCTGGCAGTCTTTGTAATGAAGTGCTAGGTATGAAATAACTCAATAAAAGTCGTGGTAGTGAGCGGGTCTACACAGAACATCAAATAGACACGTCTATCACGAGACCACGATGGGAATAGGTACAAACACCGGAAAGAGAAAATTAGGAAGTAGCTAATGGATGCAATTGCGGACCGCCCGTCGAGTCGACGGCAGAGCATGCTGTTGCTCGCTTGCCCTCCATAACCAATTGATGCCGCACATTTTATATAAAAGCCGAGGACTTTTTAAAGTAGGCACATACCACTCGTACATTTTATTGTCGACGTCTATTGCCAATTTTTCACATTGACATTTGTGTACGTCACTTTTGTCTTACTTTTAACGCATATAAAAACACAGTCACCTAAGAAACATCCTAGTAACACGTTTGATAGAAAACAACGTGGGATTTCTGCACAACATAACATGAGTACAGTTTACGTGAATAGAGCAATTTTGCTTATTGTATGTAGATTTACAATGGTCGGTGTATGAATGAGTGCTATTAAACTTCTTTTGAAGCTGCTCGGATCGGATACTGATACCGAGTCTGTCAATAGTAGGTAGGTGAGTAAAGGGTGGAAGGGAATTCATGATGTCGACCGTATTATTGTCGTCCTGCCACCACCGACGACCCGAGGCCACGTTGTTGGAGAGGGTAGGCTCCTTTTACACGTCAATTCGCTTTGAAGTAGATATCTTTTTTTCACAAAGATGACATTTCAATCTAGTTACAGCGAAGAATTCAATTTACATCCCAAATTATAACCATTAACCTTTGATAAAAGCAAATTATTAAAAAGCAATAAAATTGAAAGAAAACCCCCTCAGTTTGTTTTACCCCGCCTCCTCTACCTTAATAGAGTTCTATTGAGACAAAGTGTAGGCATCTTGTTTTTCAGCTGTCAAATTAAATAGTAAGGTGTACAAGCGATAAAAATTGCAGTAGAACGTAAAGGTACGCAATAAATCCCTGAGCTGCTTATGAATAACGACCCTAACAACATTATTAAACGCCCACGAGCCAATAAAGCATTCGCGTATGTGGTTATTTATATTGCCGAGACACGATAAATAAATAATATGGGAAGGTATCAAAATGTGGAGAATTCCGTTTGTGATACCGAGCCCGGCGACATACGCAAGATTGAGTCGAGTGGCTCGGCTCTCTCGCGACAGAACGAAGGGCACTCCGCCGTGGAGTTGTAATTGTCGGACTGCGGCACCGACTCCGGGCGATGACTTGAGAACATGTGGCGGGCTGCCTTAGCACCCTCTAGTTGTTTGTCGCTATTTATGGCAACACGACGACACAATGCTCGTGAGTCATTCCCGCTGCGCAAGAGACTACGACGTGTTAGTAATATTCAACTAACTACAATATAAATATTCTGAACACAAATCCTGACGTCGACTACAACTTTTAAGCAAATCAATATAGGAATACATAAGCTCGTGCATGATACAAGAGCTTCTAGCTAGTGAGGACCTTGAGAGGTACATATGGTAAGATACGTGAATACAAGTGGTTTTGGGAGGATTAGTTTTATTTAAATTCAAGCAATGTACAGTTGTACACATTGCGGTAAATTTGGACAGGCTCATCAACGGTTTCAGAGAAGCTATGCGAGAATGACCATTAGTTTAAATACATGTGGTACGCCGCCTCCCAGTCGTATCCGGCGGTCACGTAAACAAACTGACTTTTTATAGAGCACGCCTGCGATTCGTCTCAAACAACTACCTCGTACCTAAGTCTCGTTTATTCCTAAAACTGGAAGACTGTTTGTAAAAGAATACAATGTTTATCGTTGGTACAAACGCTCCGAAAAGAAAAGGTTAATCTAACTTTTCTGGAAGCTCTATTCCGACGTTGGATTTAATATCTTACATCTACCCGCCATCTCCACTCAGATACTTACTGGAGGATTAAATTAATCCACAACGAGTGTCAATGGAACTGATTCTAAAAATCTTAAAATATTTGTCATTTGGACAGAAAACAATCTCTTACAAGACTAAGTCGGATTCCATGCGACATACGTAAGGCATTTCGTTGGCATACAAACGTGTCTAACATATTTAATCCTGTTTAAAATCAGATATAGATAGTTTTTATGACAATGTGTAGTTTTCATGAGCCTTCTTTATGTAGTCTTATTCAAAACTACCATTAAACTTTTGTTTAAAATAACCTTAAGTTTCATAGAACTACAAAAAGGGGTCCGAATTGTATAGAACATTGGAAGGAATGTATAGATAGGCATCATACTCACGCGCTCTCTGGCCAGTTCACAATTAGGTAATTATATCAAGACCGATTAAATGTAATTGAACACGACGCAACTGCGGGCTGCGGCAGTGGTATATTGTCGCGTGAGATGTGTCATCCGAATAATGAACACTATTGGACATCTCTGGGAGCGTTGGACTCACTCACTAGGCTATACATAAAAACACACTTAGAAAACAAGCGGTCGAATCGCATAAAAACATAGGAATATACTAAAATGGAATCTTTCAGTAGCGTTTGTTTGAGAACAACCTACTACTAATCCTGTTGTACAAAAGTCAACATTAAAAGATAAGAAGACGCGACGTTACGCATTTCTTAATTGGGACTTAACGATTCATAGTTATTCATATCCTTTTAATGAGGCATAACTATCACATCGTAAACCAGAAAGAAAGTTGTACGTAAACAATAAATGTATACTGAAGTTCGTCGATTTCCACTTGATATCAGCACCAAGCGCTACATATTCAAAGGGGGAGAGCGGTCGAAAACACTGGCGCTGGGTGAGTAATGAGAAAAGTTACATAACTAACCCTACCAGCTTCATTTCGAGCTTCCTAACAGGTGCACACGTCAATTTTGATTAG
Source organism: Campaea margaritaria (assembly GCA_912999815.1). Lineage (NCBI taxonomy): Eukaryota > Metazoa > Arthropoda > Insecta > Lepidoptera > Geometridae > Campaea > Campaea margaritaria. The sequence goes on from OU538792.1 coordinate 6,188,361, forward strand.
CCTTACGCGTATTGCGCGTGATAGATTATTTGAATTTTACCATGGTAATTGTTGTCAATATTCAAATACTGATGATGCTAAACTTACCTTGTGTCAAGATAAGTATCTTTTATAATTAAACCACGTAGGTACATGACTAAATAATACGTTTTGAGTATCTGATGATAATGTATGTATTTAGTAAAGATTCAAATGGCAACATTTGTTTGAGGACTTAACTTGATGAATTTGGCAACATTCACTGGTTTCCAATAAACAGGAAATTATGTTAATGTTTATAATTAATATTGTACGTATTTTAGAAAAAGTTTGACTGATAATTATCAAATAATTATGATTTCTGCGGCTAGATTTAATCCATGTATTTTCGTCCATATTTCATTTAATGATATGATAATTGACTTGTGTTAATTCTTCAATATTCATACTAATATGAATATTCTTAAGTATTAATGTATCGAATCATTTACGATAATTCATCTCTGTATTTGTAAGATAATTGGTAATTGAAAATAAACGATGAAACAGCTTTATTACTGTTAGAAAACCATTTAATATAATAATTGGAATTATTCACGTTTAAACAAACTTTAGTGTACATATCTGTGGATATGTATTGATTTAGAAGGTTTTAACATGTATTGTAATAAAAATCAAGCAGTAAAAACGTTTAGTTTCAATTTAAGGAAACACGTGGTTTACTGAGCTTGTTTATTCGCCGCACGGCGGCCGGTATAAATAGCCTTGCATTTGAAAGGCAGATTCACTTCTCAATGTACCTCGGAACAGGGCGGACACGCCGCCCAACTAAATAAGTTAAGTACTATTATTATATCTATTAACTAGAAAGCTATTATTATTGTGTATGTGTATTAATCTTCAGTTTAAAACTTACTATGTGTATTGCAATAGTTATCAATATTGTGTATCAGTGTGAACATTACAATCGCTAAATTATATCGTGTTATATATAGATACAACTAATGTGAGCATTTCATTATCTTCCTACTTATTTCCAAATGAAGCTTATATTTTAAATTAATTATTGAGAGTTACAATAGCTATTCCTGTCGTGTAGTAATATGTAGATTACATTAACTTCCTACTTATTTGAAAGTAAAGTAAATGGCTTATATACTATTTATTCTTGTGTATTATTACAATAGCTATTCCTGTTGTGTATTAATAACGTGTAGATAAACCTATCCGTGAGACTTAGATTAACTTCCTACTTATTGCAAAATAAAAGAATATCAATATTAATGTTTATTCTCTTATATACCTTTATATATAGATGTCTTTACCTAATTTAGTTATTATCAGAAGTGGGATTCGACCTGACTAATCTTAACGTATTATGTAATATTTCAGATATTGTGGGTGTGGTTTCTGAAATGGACTCGGCAGTCGTAGAAGGTCTGCTCAAGGCGATCCGAGATGCAGTTGCGGGGACACCTCGTGGAGACGATGTGGTTCTTCCGCCGTTCGATCCTGATAAGAACGACAGCGGTGCCAGCAGCTGGTGCACCAATATCGATGCAATCGCAGCGGATCTTGGATGGAGCAACATCACAACCGTTGCAAAAGCAGGTAAAGCCTTGAAAGGCTCTGCATTACTGTGGTATGAAACTTGGGAGCCCGATGAAGGTAGAACGTGGGAACAATTTAAAATCACTGTTAAAGATTTATATCCTGAAAAGAGGAACTTGTCAGACAAATTAACAAAGGCAGTGTTATTAACATCCGAAGCTGCAGAATCGTATTGTGATTATGCTAGGGAAAAACTTAGATTGTTTAAGAATACTAGGATAGTTTTCACCGAAAAACAGTTAGTTGAGCTTGTTTGCGGAGGTATACATGATGTGCATGTAAAAATGGCATCACAAAATAGTCGTGTGGAGACCACTGCAGAATTGATATCACTGTTTACGACTTATGTGAAGATTCCTAAGAAACGTCCATTTGATTCTACAAGTAAATTTACTGACAACCCAACTAGTTCTCCTAGCAAACGACCAAAAATTGATGAAAAACGTTGTTACACTTGTAACAAGCTAGGTCATTTTTCAGCCCAATGTTTTCAGAACAGAAACTATAATGCCCCTAGGACAAGTTTTTCGACAAACTTAGCTCGTCCCCCCATAAACAAAGTCCAATGCTCCCATTGCAAAAGATTCGGACACACTGAATCAGTTTGTTATTTTAAACAGCTTTCTACCACAAGTACCACAGTAACAAAAAGAGATGACGCTAATTGTATAACCAAGGTTTAACTAAAGTTGTGATAAAGGATATGACAGTCGAAGCTCTTATTGATACTGGTGCTAGTTGCAGTATCATGAAGGATTCTATTGCACGGCGAATAGGTTGCAATTTAACTCCATGTTCAAAAATGCTCGATGGTATAGGCAATGGTAAATTACATATCTTTGCAAAAGTAACTGTCCCTGTAAAATTTGAGGAAATCTGTCTAGAAATAGAATTTAATGTAGCCAGGGATAAAGATTTTAGCTATGATTGTTTGATCGGTAGAGATGCAGTTAGTCATTCGGACGTTGCTGTTATAGTAGACTCTTCTGGGTGTAGACTGACACGTACTCACTTGCTTGAACCAACTGGAGTAGTTAATCAAATAACCAGTTGTAATAGCGAACTCGATCAACTAAACGAAAAAAATGGGTTTCATCAAATTCCAGTAGCACAGGACTCCGTAAAATACACAGCTTTCGTAACCCCAGATGGGCATTACGAATTTCTGAAAATGCCATTTGGAATTTGTAACGGACCATCAGTCTTCCAGAGAGCTATAAGTAGAGCCATTAAACACTTGAAATTTTTATTAGTGTATATAGATGACTTATTAATTCCATTTAAAACTGAAAATGAGGGTCTGCAATACCTAGAACAAACTCTCGAAGCTCTCAGTCATGCCGGATTTACCATAAACTTGAAAAAAAAATGCAAGTTTTTTGTGACAGAGATAGAATATTTAGGAAGACACATTTCTGAAGATGGTATCAGGCCAAGTGATAATAAAGTCTCGGCTCTCATCAACTCTCCTGTCCCTGATACTATCAAAGAAGTGCGTCAATTTATGGGTTTAGCTAGTTATTTCCGTAAATTTATACCAGAATTTGCCTCACGTACTGCCAGTATAACTAAACTCACAAAAAATAACCAGAAATGGGAGTGGGGTCAAGATCAGAATGAAGCTAGGAATTATGTTATTAAGCACTTGGTGACGAAACCACTATTGACTGTATTTGATCCAAACTTACCTACTGAACTGCACACTGATGCTAGCTCAATTGGTTATGGTGCAATTCTAATGCAAAAAGTTGATAATCAGAATAAAGTTGTAGCATACTATAGCAAACGTACTTCCCCTGCCGAATCAAGATATTGCTCTTACGACTTAGAAACATTGGCAATTTATAACGCCCTTAAACATTTTAGGGTGTATTTATTAGGTATCCCATTCACTATAGTAACAGACTGTAATGCCATTAAGCCTACCATGACCAAAAAAGATCTTTCACCGCGTGTAGCTAGATGGTGGACCTTTATGCAAGATTTTAACTTCAAAATTCTCTACAAAAAGGGTAAATATGTGGGTCATGTTGACTACCTAAGTCGTAATCCAATCAACCCTAAAACGGTCCACACAAACAAAATATCCCTTCTGTAATTAACGTGGTTAATGACGATGCAAGTCGTCCGCCATCGTGGTTAGAATCTGCTCAACGAGATGATACTGAGACTCAGACTATAATTGACAAAGTTCGGTCAGGTGAATTGGATACCAATCAATACTTAATCATAAATAGATTGCTCTATTATAAAAACGACGCTAATGCTATGCCGAAATTATATATTCCAAGAGGCTATAGACTTAGCTTACTTAGACTATTTCATGATGATAACTGTCATGTTGGATATGATAAAACCATTGACAAAATCCGCCAACATTTTTGGTTTCCTGGCATTGCAGCGTTTGTTAAAAAATACATCTCTCATTGTCTCATATGTACCTCACGAAAAAATCACTCAGGACCTAAACAAGGTATATTATATCCTATAGAGAAATCTATTCCTTTCCATACTTTGCATATGGATTGCACTGGGTCTTTTAGACAATCAGCTGATGGTTTTAAATTTGTATTGCTAGTCATAGATGGATTTACAAAATATTGCATCCTCAAACCCCTTAAGAGTCTGAGCGGACAGGAATTGTTGTTTGCCATACGTGAAACTATTGCATTATTCGACACACCTCATCTTGTAATTACGGACAGAGGCACAAACTTTACATCTAATCAAGTTCAAACCTTATTTAGGGAAATGCAAATTGAACACCACATGATATCCACTGGTACTCCTCGTAGTAATGGCCAAGTTGAAAGGTATGTAGCTACAGTAACAAACATGTTAGCTACCACGATTAATGATTTGTCAGAATGGCCAAACGTTCTTTGGAAAGTACAACAATCTCTTAATACGACTGTTCAGAAAACCACAGGCTTTTCCCCAATGAGACTTTTACTAGGAAGGGAAGGAAATATACCTTCCATACAAGCTCGGCTAACTGATGTTGTAGATGAATCAATACAACCAAGTATTGACTTAGAAGCTGATCGTGAATTAGCACGACAACGGCTCAAAGATGTTGCTGATAGGTTTAAGAAACGTTTTGATACTACCAGACGAACCAATAAAATATATAATATTGGAGACCTAGTTTACATCAGTCAAGATCATAGACGTCATGATAAACTCAGTCCAAAATTCAAAGGCCCATATGAAATAATACAAATATTACCACATGACAGATTTTCTTTGAGGGGTCAAAATAATTTAAGAAATATTATTGTTGCCAAAGAAAAACTGCGTGTTTGGCCTGGTGAATGGGTAGAACAAAACATTTCCTTTGAAGAATCACTGTAAACAAATATAACTTATTAAACAATATCATTGTCAAAAAGAGAACCGTGATAGATTATTATATAGCTAACAAATTTAAGATTATTCAAAATAATATCCATGTAGATCACATAATTATTAAGATCAAACTATGAATGTGTTTAATTTTGAATTATCATTATTATGTAACATTGCTAATTTACTTAGGACAGGTACTTTTTTTGACACACTTAAAATATTAAATTCTGAGATTGTCACATCGGTCACATCATACCAGTATTTGTGTCGCTGGGCGATCTTAAACCTGATTAGTCTAGATTTTACTGGCAGCGAGTAAAAGGACTAATATGCTATATGCCTGGTCATAGATCACAATGAAACGATGAAAATGAGGGAATGAAAAAAAAAAAAAAAAAAAAAAAATAATTATGAGAAATGAAAAAAAAAAAAAAAAAAAAAAAAATTTTTCGCTGGGCGATCTTAAACCTGATTAGTCTAGATTTTACTGGCAGCGAGTAAAAGGACTAATGTGCTATATGCCTGGTCATAGATCATGAGAATGAAAAAAAAAAAATGTGAATGATATGAAAAAAAAAAAAAGAAAAGAGAATGGTTTCATTGGTAAAAAAAAAAAAAAAAAAAGAAAGTTATACTGGTGATGATGATGATAATGATAAAAATATAAAATGATTTGGACTTGTGAAATGTGATTAAGTAGGTACTTCGAGAACGAAGTACATATCAGTATGGCCGTGATAGATTATTTGAATTTTACCATGGTAATTGTTGTCAATATTCAAATACTGATGATGCTAAACTTACCTTGTGTCAAGATAAGTATCTTTTATAATTAAACCACGTAGGTACATGACTAAATAATACGTTTTGAGTATCTGATGATAATGTATGTATTTAGTAAAGATTCAAATGGCAACATTTGTTTGAGGACTTAACTTGATGAATTTGGCAACATTCACTGGTTTCCAATAAACAGGAAATTATGTTAATGTTTATAATTAATATTGTACGTATTTTAGAAAAAGTTTGACTGATAATTATCAAATAATTATGATTTCTGCGGCTAGATTTAATCCATGTATTTTCGTCCATATTTCATTTAATGATATGATAATTGACTTGTGTTAATTCTTCAATATTCATACTAATATGAATATTCTTAAGTATTAATGTATCGAATCATTTACGATAATTCATCTCTGTATTTGTAAGATAATTGGTAATTGAAAATAAACGATGAAACAGCTTTATTACTGTTAGAAAACCATTTAATATAATAATTGGAATTATTCACGTTTAAACAAACTTTAGTGTACATATCTGTGGATATGTATTGATTTAGAAGGTTTTAACATGTATTGTAATAAAAATCAAGCAGTAAAAACGTTTAGTTTCAATTTAAGGAAACACGTGGTTTACTGAGCTTGTTTATTCGCCGCACGGCGGCCGGTATAAATAGCCTTGCATTTGAAAGGCAGATTCACTTCTCAATGTACCTCGGAACAGGGCGGACACGCCGCCCAACTAAATAAGTTAAGTACTATTATTATATCTATTAACTAGAAAGCTATTATTATTGTGTATGTGTATTAATCTTCAGTTTAAAACTTACTATGTGTATTGCAATAGTTATCAATATTGTGTATCAGTGTGAACATTACAATCGCTAAATTATATCGTGTTATATATAGATACAACTAATGTGAGCATTTCATTATCTTCCTACTTATTTCCAAATGAAGCTTATATTTTAAATTAATTATTGAGAGTTACAATAGCTATTCCTGTCGTGTAGTAATATGTAGATTACATTAACTTCCTACTTATTTGAAAGTAAAGTAAATGGCTTATATACTATTTATTCTTGTGTATTATTACAATAGCTATTCCTGTTGTGTATTAATAACGTGTAGATAAACCTATCCGTGAGACTTAGATTAACTTCCTACTTATTGCAAAATAAAAGAATATCAATATTAATGTTTATTCTCTTATATACCTTTATATATAGATGTCTTTACCTAATTTAGTTATTACGCGATTCGACAACTTTTAATTGCAAGCAATGCCTCTTATGCCACTGTAAGCTACTAATTTGAAGCAACATTTATTCTCAACTGTTATACTCCTTCCAGTTAAATGACTCTAAATTAAGAGAATAGCACGGAAGATTAAAATTTCAACAAATTTTAGGAGCTGAAATCATATAATAATGCAAGGCCTACGAGACGCCTTTATTTAGTCGGTAAACTTAACGATTTTACACATCATTTGGTTGTGAGAGAGTTCAATGCGCTCGACAAGCCTAAATTTAGCATTAAACTAAACAAATGTGTTTAATGCGCACACACATATTTTCTACGAATACTGGGTATATTTGGTCTTAGCTATCAAAACGTATACATACAGAGTTAAAATGTTAATGATCGTTGCGTCAAATATATTTATTACCAAATAAATAATACAAACTATGTCCAAGGGTCTTCTAATCATATTTTTGAACATTCAAAATAAGTTACTCTTCGAAATTGTTTATACGGCAGCTTTACTTATCGCTGATTGAAGCGTCTGATAAAACTTTCTTGTGTTAAGTAACAAAAGTTTGTAGAGTTCGCTTGAAGTACGATATCTCTAACACCATTGGCTAAATGTTTGTTTAAACGAGGTTTCTTTTAGGTCAAACACCATAACGAAAAACCGATCACTTCGATTTCAATAAAATTTCCATCTACTCGAATGAACTATCAATAGCAATGCCGCATTTGTCGGAAACAGAAGAGAACCTATACGCCTATATAGATAATATAATCTGCTGCTGTCGTCGGGTCATCGCGTTAATCCGATCGATGCTCACAAAAGCATATATTAAATGGAATGAGGGTCTACTGAAATGTGCAGAACCGTGCCTACACCACCTTACCCCTTCATCCTGCATGAACGGAGATGGCCCGGCCACAGCACTCCTGCTGGGTCGGGCCTTTGCTTACACAGAGATTAAACACAAACACGGCTCAACACATTTCATGTAGCCTACAGTTACTGTCAAGTTATACAGTGAATTTATTTATGTCATCTGTAGAGAACAGACAGACTTGATAATGTTACAACGATGTAAAGTAAAATGTAACAGAGGTGTATGTGTGGATAATTCTTAAAATATTTTTTGGATATAAATATTTAGGCAGCAAGACAAATTATTATCGTGTGCTCGCTCACCCAGCCCACGGCACATTGTTCACGAGAGCCTATATCTTGGAAGTCGAGCCCATAAACGCGTTCATTATGCCACGCATCCCGCGAGACAAAGATTTTTTAACCCTGTTATCTAAAGACATGAATTTAAGATTCGCCCACTCGAGCACGGATAGAGGGTCGGTTTCAGCGGGATTTCTTCGGGTGAATATTATTTTGTATTAATATTCAACAGTTTGCAGCGGCGCTACGTGACCGGGGGAGTATTTACAGTGCTTAGCGAGGCGCGCGGCCTCAGCCCCGGCGGCGGCGCTCGGCACCCTCGCGTTGCCTATCTAGGCACCTCCCTCGTTATGCACATGGAGGCTGCTATCCTTTAATGAATGTTAATTATTATTAATATTAATAATTTCCATTCAAAATTTAAACGTAACCAAGGTAAAGCGTTTGCGGCAGTGAGGCTGAATCAAGCGTAGTGCCCACTATTATCCTAATGACAATCTAATTCACATTTGAATTATTGGTGAATGTACGCGATGGACCCCGAATCCATTATAGAACCTATACTTCCTGAGCTATCGATAGGTATAGTATATGAAGTACATATATGGCTGTACGTATTATACAGAAACATACGTCAATACAAAAAAAAGTAAGAGCCCTGAGACTGATAAGAGGCCCCATCATAGGTGGTCATTTCCTAAAATATGCATTTCAAAGTAAAGTTTACTCTATTTGTAGTAGGAATGAGATATCAGGCAAGCTGTTCAAAAATGTATGTAATAATCGAATGAAACGGTTGTGGCACTTGTGGCCATCGACAACACATTATTATTGCAGTGGAAATAAATGACAAATGGAAGCTTGCAAGGCCGGAGAGGGCATTCCCCGCCAATGATGTTCACGACAATAGAGATGGGTCGGAGTTGGGACCTACGCGTGCGCTTGCAAATGGTCGGAATAGTTCTCTTCCGGAGTTGACGGCTGCGAGCAGGGGCATGCTCCGTTCTTCACACGCTAATATCCGCGTGACCCCACCGCTACGTTATCCATCTACTGTATTTCAACAATAGACAACGTACACATCCATAACAATTCTTACAGGTAATTGTGCCATGCGTCATTGTAACATCACAGCCCAGGCGTGTCCATTGCGCATTTCGTCACGAGCTCATGTAGTGTAGGGAACAAGTTTCAACTTCAGCCGTTGCGTTCTAATTTATAAACCGAAGCCCTTCTGAGCTGCACGATTTAATCGTTTGGTTCTCGCGGCACAATTATTACGTGCACAGATATAACTACTTGATTCACTACGCTTAGTTCAAGCAATGGCAAAGTTAATACAGTATGGCAGTTTCAAGCTTTTATGTTTAGGTGTTATTTAATTGACAAAGTCGTTATCCCGTAGCAAAAATAACTAGGTAGGTGCCTAAATTATAAATGACTAGCTGCGCCCCGCGGTTTCACCCGCGTAGTTCCTGTTCCCGCATGAATATGGGGATAAAATATAGCCTATGTTGCTCGCTGTCAATGTAGCTTTCCATTAGTGAAATAATTTTTGAAATCGGTGCAGTGTTTTAGCCGAAACCTTACATATTTCCATACAAACTTTCATCGCCTATTTTTACTTTACCCCATAAAGGGTAAATTTTTTACAAACTTTGAGTGTCATATTTAATTTTATTTAATTAAAAGCCTAAAAAATAAGTTTAAAGCTTCTAGCTTCAACAATGACGAAACTTCCATACAAACTTTCATCCCCTATTTTAAACTTTTACAATGCTTTTTTCGCATTAAAAAGTACCCTATGTCCATTCTTAGGCTCTAGACTATCTCTGTACCAAATTTCATTTCAATCAGTTCAGTAGTTTAGGCGTGAAAGAGCAACAGACAGACAGAGTTACTTTCGCATTTATAATAGGTATATAAGTAGGGAAGTAGGGATGATAATTTTGAAATTGTGCCATGCCATGCAAGAGTGCTAAGAAAACTAACGATTCACTGTAAAGTTGACTGCATTTCGCTATTATATCACTGCGCAGAACAATAATTTGATCTGTGAATTATCAGAGTGAACCCTGTTCGCTGACGCAGAGAAAAACCAAAGAAAATCCATATTGTTCGAAAATACACTAAGAAGAGGATCATGGTGTATATTTTCTTTGATGATCGGAGTAATATTTTTCTTATTCATAAAGAACGAGATGGACAGCACACTTAAAGAAGATGGCAGGAAATCGTTCAAAACGCATCTCTGAGTGGAATTAACAACACAAACTAAGTATGTACCCAAACGGCCCTGAAACCCAAGGAATGAGATCTCAGGAGGATGGGCAATTGGGTATGGAGTTGAGAGGCCTGAGACAGTGAAATAGAAGAAAATTGTTGATGCCAAGACCCACATAAATAAAAACATGTAGCGCCGCAGAACTCAAGAAGAAGTAAGTTATCAATCAGTGTGCAAAATTTCAACACGAAACCTCAAAGTAGAATCCAAAGAGTAATATAAGTAAAAAGTAAGTAACGGTTCATGGCTATTTGATCTTCCAACCGCGAAAAAAGCTATGAAACCTAAACCTTAACAATTTATGCAAGTATTATTGTGTGCGTCCTGACTGGTTAGTAAAGCTCGAATTGTAAGTGCAGCGGGCAGATAAGCCGCGGAATTGGCTCGGAGTCGAACATCAATAAATTCGAGGCTCCTCTCGCCCTGTACTTCGCTCGCAATGCCACAACCCGCCGCGCCGCGCCACCCGACCCGCTCGACGAATTACCGGAATCGATAAATATTTGATTACATTTGATCGCTGCTTTATGAGGAGAATAACGCCAAATGTGTCAACGATGAAACGAGAGTAATGCACCAGCGTTCGCGTATTCAAGGAGATTGTGTTATCTCCAATAACATTTTATTCTAATGTATCCACTATTATATACTCATAAGATCACTGTTTACACGAGCTTGTAATAGAATGGAAGATGGATAGAGTGAAAGAGAGCAAACAGACACCTCACGATTTTCAGTTAAACGAACGCTCGTAAACCTTCATCAATTCCTTCGTGCGTCTTGATAGGCTCAACTTTATAGATGTTCATACCACTAAAACACTCTTAGAACTACAGTGCGAGTAGTTATATTCGAGCGGATGGTGCTCAATCAATTAAATGAAATCCTGCGAATAATAGCAGCATTAGTAACCAGAGAGTGCTTGTTGGTTAGTTATGTATGCAAATCGGATACGCCTATGGGGACTTGCGCCATTCATACCTCGACTAACTACTAATGTTATTTTTAAGCTATAAACTGACGCCTTATTTGGTTACGTCCATTAAAAGATAGTTTGAACAAAAATAGAAAATGTATGATCGAGATCCAAATAAATAAATACTACTCAAATTTATGAAGTTAGGGAAAACCATTTTGGTCGTTGGGGTAGACATTTAAAAAAAATTACAAATATGACTATGTTTTGTGTAGAGGTTTTAGAAGTGAAACTTTTTATCGACGTATGGGAGAAATTTTATGGCAATCGTCACACTGTTTTGTTACGCTCGACCGTCACGTATGAGTTGACATGAAGGTTCATTGAAAGAAGTTTGAAATAAAACAAAGCGTTTGGTAGTAAGAGGTCATCATAGAGTATACAAAGGTACATCTCTTCTCATTTCTCAGTTTGACCACAAACTTTAACCATAATCAAAGGAGTATTTCATGAAAGTTTTTTCTACTTTCATTATGCCTCGACAAGGCCTCAACATAGAACATTGACGGGTCGGAATGAGAGAGAAATAAGAAGGAATAGTTTCACTTCTAACGTGTGTACACTATTACACACATCCTTTTTTGTGTAGTGTGTAGACCAAAACACGCACATGAGACACGGCTTAAACATAAGAGGTTACTTTTTGTTTCGGTAAATACAATGTCACACCGGACCTTCATCTTGTTAGGCTAACAGGTCTCGAAATCCGTACATTCAAAGCTTTTAGAGGCTTTTAGTTTGTTAGTCCAGATTTTGCGACAAAGACAAACCACTCTCTCACCGGTAACCCGGCTGAATGGCTTGCTTCGATAGATATGGCCGCCATATTTCCACATTATATTTAGACTGATCTGCGTAACATCGGTATTGCTAAATCTCCAAGAATAACGCGGACTTGAATGCAGGGTTTCTGTCCATAAACATTTTGGACTTACAAAGGCAACCTATTTTAGATAATACTCACCGAAATAAATGTGTATTTTTGCTGATTCTCAATTGTTTGTGCGTTCTTATGTGGCACATACCGACAGTACGGGTATATCAGATGTATTGAAGTGGTCTGAACATCAAACATGCGGGTTCGTTCATAAGCTCCGTTGATTTTTCGCTTTGAAAAATGTTAGGTAAAGAGGCATCGGACCGTTAAAGCCGGTGCCTCGTACGCAGCAGGTCGATGCTGCATCACAGCACGCAAGATGGGGAGCGCGCTCGTTGAGCCAAGTCAATCTCTTTGAAACTGCATACGACGTACCTACCCGTGAACCCAATTTAACGGATCGTCGCGCCCGTTAATTAACTACTTTAAATCCAATCCCTATAATATACCAGTAAGTTTATATTTACGTCGGCATAAATTAATACAAAATCGATGTATGATCTTGTTCTGGATTAATTACGATAAACTTGCCTACCCTAATAATATACCCATTTATTTAACAAAAACAATTGCAGAGAGTAATTCGCCATCTTGTTTGTCTTTCAAAGTCCCTTGGAGTCTGAATGTCAAAACTAATTATTTTTGACACAAAAATCTCTATTCATAAAGTATTGTTACATTGTTAGACTTATATGTCTGATCACTTCAGAAACTTATCAACAGCAAGCAATCGTTTCACTTAATGATAAAATTATGCAAATGCGTGGTACTTTATGTATGCTCAGCTCAATTGATGATACTTTTCTCTTGCTGGTATGCAGGTATCTCACGCGACTGGTCACGCCACGGTACACACACACACACAGCATGGAAAGTATCTATAGACTATAGATTTATCAATAATTAATTAATACGGAGCTACGGACTTTACTTATGAATGTAATGAATGTATGTACGTAAACTGCAATTTTCATTACATTTTCTTTTTGCTTAGTGATAAAAGAACCCTAACTATTATCAGTTCAGTGTACAATATGAGAGTTAGAGAAAAAGCAATAAACCGAGTATCATCTCTTAGAGAGTCTTGTGCGCTTAGGATTTAATGTCGCTTCCTGGAAATCCGTGTACCGTTCTATCACAAACGCAGACTTAGACCGGTTCCACAAAGTAGAACTTACTAGGCAGCTACGGAATGTTGTAACACAGTACTTGATAGTAAATACAAGTACCTACTATTTGGCAAGCACAATTGGGATGTAAAGTTTTATATGATGACGCTTATGTTGTTTGTCGAGTTTGACCTTAAACTAAATGTTGCACTAATGAACAAATTACGAGTGGGGACATGGCCGTCTATCCCTGTCGGACACGGTCTGTGATCCAGGCAGACGTGAAGCCGTGCCCGGCCCGGACACTACCAGTTCACCTACGGGAAATATTGATCTTATTTGAGCTTGATTAACTCAGTCGTTGTCGGTGTGCTAATAATACCCCATCTCTGGCACTGCTCCAGACGAGGACTTAATGGTACTTCGATGCACGACAATTTTCAAAGGTGACGCGGCGTACGATGGATTCGAATTGATCTCTCACTTTGATAAGAAACAGATTTAATTAAACTAGCGCCATTACTTTTCATTGTTAATAGGCGCTTGCTTTCTCTGACACCAATAATGAGAATTTCTTTGTTCCTCTAATGTTAATTGTAAGTGAATTGTTATTTAGGACCATGTTAGTTTTCACTTATTGAATGCTTTTAGATTAATTACTCGGTAATCTTTAACGCTGTTGTTGAAACTGGCTATTGTTCTTGCGAAATGTACCTTGGTATAATAGTAGATATTCATATATTATATATGTATTTTGGATACCAAACAATGTTATCAACTAAAATAGGACGTACAAAGGAGATATACCACTCATATAAACAAAGTGGAATGCGACTAAATACTCTACAGCAAAGTAGTAAGTTGTGCCACAAAGTCGTAACATCGAATGGAAAAGTCGTAGATGTGTGTACTGCCAATATTATTTTTATTAAGATTTATTACATTTAATTTTAAAATCCATCGAGCATGCTGCGATAATATTATTATATTTTCTGAATTCGTTATAGACAAACAGATTGTAAACTTTACGTATTCAGGGAAACATCAAAGAGGCATCTGAGAGCCGTGTGCTAGTTTCTGGTTTACATCTATAGATGTTAAAATTTAATTTTAATACATCAATGTATGGATTTTCATAAATCAGGTTAATCAAGTACCAATCGCTTCTGAAGTCAGACATAACGTGGGTGGTGGACAAGCTACGAAAATTAACAGGAAAACCTACATCAAATTATCTACTTCTAGCATAGAACAGAAGTCAATAGAGGCATTAATACAGAAGAGTGGATAGATTAACAGACCATTACGTCAAAAACGATTGCTTCAATCCGAGATTAATGTCATAGACTAATTATAAAGAATTTATAAATAATGGGTATTATTTATCCCTCCTCTTCTAAATGTTGATCTTCATCATCAATCGCATCGAAATTTAGAGTTTTAAGGGTAACAAAACAACTAAACAAACAGATAGAAAATCTAAAAAACATATTCACAAGTTAATTGGCCGATCCCAGTTTTCCAAAAATATTTACATGATCGTGTAGAATAGACAATAGACATGGCTAAGAGTTTTATAATAGTAAATATAGAAGGTATTCTTATAGTCAACTTTATAGAATTTGTTAAGAACTGACAAAATAAATATGTACCAGTGCGACGTTTCTAAATCCTTTGAAAGTGGAGTACACGGGTCAGCTTAACATCGTTTGTGCAGAATATATCAACATCTCAGCATCACATAACATCGGAGGATAGAGAGACGCTTTTGAAACTTTTAAACATAACAAGATAAAGAACGCTTCTAAGAAATGAAAAAGGAAATCTTTTGAAACAGCTTTCATGTCGGCACGTAATATTACTCTTAAAAAATCTTGTTACAAGGAATTAGCGTAAGTTATTTTTATGCTTTTCGAGTAGGTACCTAACGCACAATACCGCGTCTCATGAGATTTGTATTCGTAATTTGCTGTTAGAGATTGTAGAAAATAATAAAATATGTAAGATTAAAATTACAAGAAAGGAAAGGAACAATATTAATGTTGTTTCATTACTTTGTTACGTATCTCATTTTATTTCTTAATTAGAAATACAAAGGCTACACACATAGCTACACGTATACAGATACATGCAATTTTCTAAAATGCCTGCCGGTGTTCGTTTAATATCGTGCGTGATGTCCCTATTTGACGTTTAATTAATTTCACAGATGGGTGTGTGAGATCAGCAACTTATTGTTATATCAATCATGTGAATAATGAATTTGGTACAATGATACGATGCAAATGTTAATTGTGTTAGTAGTGTTGAATGTTACATGACAACATCCACATGCTTAGTAAAAATATTAAATACCAGTAGAGTAGGTGTTCCTGTATCGATGACATTGCCGTTACTCACCTGAAATAAACAAAGGGATTTAGTCAAAACATTCTAATTTTACACCGAGACTGGCGAGAAGTTTCATGGTGTTTGTTTGTGTATTATTGAGAAACATCAGCGGTGTGCGCCCGTGATGCACTTGAGCGTCGTCGGTTAGGTATTGCATTACGAGGCAATCGAGTCCAATGTTCGAGTCGAGAGGCGTCGGGTCTGCGTACAAGCGCCAAGCGCCGTTGACCGAAGCTATGCCGCGAACGAGCAACTTTGGCATTCGTCCAAATATTTTTCATTCGTCTCTCTAGATTGGGATAAGTCGCCCTATTCACCTGAATCGGCATAACGACTACTTGCATTGCACCGCAACTTGCAGAATACTAGACGCGATACAAGCACGAGCACTTTTTCCGTTAATTCTCGTAATGTACACCGCCGGCTTACCGTGCTGTTCAGAAACGAAACAATGCTTTCTTTTTATTTTACATTACTGAGTAACGATACGAACACGTCGTTCACCTGATGGTAAGTGCTACGCCTGCCCATAACAGTCTAGTCAGCCTGTCAGTGCTTTCTATCTGTTTCAATTTAATTTGTGCACAACTGTGTTGATATAATAAATATTGTTGATTGGGCTGATTGGACATGAGCACTTGCCTTCAACTAGAATAAGTGTTATTTGGTCGGTATTCTCATCAAATGACGGGCTAAAACTTATTTACTCACTAACAAAACATAGATTTGAAATCAATAAAATATTATTGTCGATAATAAATAATAGACTTAACAAAACGTCAAGCCAACTCAATCTCTCTTATCAGAACGTTTACTTTATCATAACCATTAACGTATTTAACTCATTTGGTCTCTAATTAGCAATCACTAAACAACTTAGCACTAATGGCCGTCTCAAGAACTGGGGTCAACACGCCTTTATAAAATATGTAGCTGATAAAATAATGAAACTGATACTGAGTTCGTTAGTTAGAGCTAGAGAGTAGAGTAAGGTCAAATATAGTCTTAAACCTAGTTTGTCAAAGGCGACATACTGAACTGCCATCGTCGGGTGACTTTGAGCTAGGCACTGATGAACAAGTTTACCTTTGGTGCTGAGATATCAACGCTTATCAAGGAAACCAGGCAGACAATGTGAGTTGCTCAAAGAAGCATGAAGAGTGCTACGTTCGGCTTCTCAGGGATCGTCGTACATCATAGATACGGAGATCGGAAAAACCCTAGTCACGGAGATCGGAACACAAAATAATAATGAGAATAAAAATTAAATGAAGGACATTATTGCCGATATTACTGCAGATAGGTGGAATAGGGTTCTGACTTCTGACGGAGCAATGGTCGAGAAAAACTATGGTAAACAATGGTGAGAAATTGCTGCGAAAACCCGGATGCGATTGACGCCAAATAGGTCAGAATGGTACTGGAGAATCCTTTCTCCTTTATAATACCAAATGATAATAAATAAAAAATCGCTAACTAAAGTCTGACAAGCAGTCGACATCTAGAGAAGAACCCACACTTCTACCTGTTGCAACCGTTTTGGAGACTTCCATTCTGCTTGTCTTTTAGCTTGTGTCCGCATGCAATTTTGATTATCGGTGTCTCAAAATGTTAGTCCGCCCGCGCTGTGTAAGCCTGGCTATTATTAGTAGTATGTAGTATTATTAGTAACCTACCTTAGGTTAAACTGTAGATGGCGTAAGTTAAACATCAATCGTGTACGCGATTGCACCAATATTTTGAACTGGTAGTAGTAATTTACAATAAATTGTTATAATTGTAAATTTAATTAATCTTAAAGTTAAATCTAAAAGTTTTTAAAATAAACTTTAGTGTTCTACGTAAAATGGTATTATAAACTATTAATTACTTTACAAACACTTTAATTGAACCCGGCAAAACTTCGTATGTCTTAGCGGCAAACCGAACTATCGGCGAATCGATAACTGCCGGTAACTAGGTCTGTATTTACTTATTTAACATACAAACAACAAAGCGTAATCACTAATCAGAGCTCTATTCAGAGACAAATATTTTACCTGCTGTTTGGCCCTGCGACATGTTTATTATTTTTGATCTATGATTGTAGGTAAGTCTTATCAAACATGGCCGCCTACTTCGGAAAAAAACGAAGTTTAATCAAGACATAATCCGTTCTATTGTATTGTTACGACGCTGTTATCTAATTATTCACTAATATTTATTGTTACTTGACTATTGAAGCTTGAATTTGAATTGCACGTACATACTGCAGTGTGTTTTTTAATAAATAACCGCTGCTTCTTACTTCGAGACTGTCAACGCCCACACTAAACCTGCACTAAACACGGTGCTGAGTGCGCGCAGAAATTTTGAACATAGTATAATTATGATTGGGTGGCTCCATCTATTTCCACATTAAGATCGTCGTTTTAATCAAACTTTTTCGAGTATAAATAAACAATAAAAATAATTTCAGAAGCGCCGAAGAAAAGTTCTTACCCCTCACGAGTTTCATATGCGTCAACTTCTAACGAGTGTGTAGTCGCTCTACGTCTTTAGCTTTAGCTGGAATTTCCGAAAAGTAAGCAGAACTTCGTTGAGTTCTTACCGCATCAATCAAATGTTTTGAAGTACTTAGACCAAAACACAAATGGAATTTTGATATCTTCTTTATAAAAGCAGGAATATCTGAACTTTTTCGGGTTTGTGCTTCTTGCTGAACTTAAATCTCATTGGCTGGATTAATACGTTTAAGATCAAAATAATTATTACTAAAAACTAAAACTTGACTCCGTACAAAACTGAAAATAAGTACCAGTTTATAAAATGTAACATCGTATTTTTAGCTAAACAAGTATTAAATGTGTAATGCTCATAAATACCTAATAGGTGGGCGTAATTATCGGAAGGTCAGCATACACAAACGTTTTTATGGCATTTAAAAACAAAGGTCACAAAAATAATATGAAGGAGAAAGTGTTTCGCCTTGATGTATAAAGAACCGGACTTGTCTAGGAGTGCATGATAAACGATGGATGTGTAGAACAGATGGCAGATACGAGTATAGTCACAACTTGAATCCGCATTCCATTAGACGGGCTATTACTCCCTCGTCCAGTGGATGAGATGTGAAAACCAAACGACGGTAAATGTTCGATCCGATGGCAAACGCCGACACCGCCGCTGTAGTTTATTTTTAAGGTGTTACAAACCTATTTGCTGAGCTGTTTACCTTCATTCGTCAACATTGCACGGCCACCGCGGATTCCAATTAAATATCGCAGCTGTGTTTATACAAGACATTGAAAAACTTCCTAAGCTGTAAATAAAGAACTAGTTTATAGCAAAAAACAACGTCGTAAAGAAAATAAAAGCACGATAACATTGAAATTAAAAATAATTATTATAACGAACTATGCCAACGTTTGAAATAAAGATAATTTACACTTGACACTAATAGCTATTTATTTCAACACGGCAAAGACAAACAAGTCAATAGAGGTCTAGTACCTATCGCGCGTGACAATTAATTTAATAAGTAAAGGAGTGATAAACTAATCGCATCGCGTCGCCCACAAAGGCGAACGTCCAATAAACTGAGAGATAATGACAAAAGAATAAATAAAGAGGACAGAGATGAAGTTCATTGAAGGCTCCGCGGTGCACGGGTGCGGAAACATTGAAGCGTCCTTTCACCCGTACATTTTTGTGCGGGCCCGACCGGCTCAGTGAGTGGCTGCAATCAAAGCTCGCTACTAACAGCACCGGCATAAAGCTCTACTCATTCATGCACCAATAAGCAACTATCATTAAAGCAATAAAGGACTACCGAATAAAATTTCTAAATAATTAGATTAGGGACAATAACGATGAAATCATCCGCCAAGCAGTAGTGTGCAAACATTACTGTGTTCCGGCTTGGAGGGCATTGTTTCCAGCGAAATTACTGGCTAAATGAGACTTTAGAGCCGTTGTCTCAGGGTGACGAGCGCAGTACAGTGCCGCTCAGGATTATGCAATGCAGTGTTCTGGGTGGTGCTGTAACTGTTGTGGGCAGGCGTAGCGCTTACCATCAGGTGAACGACTCGCTCGTCTGGTCACTCAGTCAATAAAAAAAAATATGATAAATATGTTCGTTATCAATTGTAAATGCGAAGGAATAGGTATGTAAATTAAAATCGATGAAGTCATCAGGACCAATGGACCATGAATTGTCAAGTTTAAAACTAATGTTCTAACGTCAAGCGAACAATTTCTAGGTGATGAATCAGAGGATCATCCATCAGAATATTTTTCATATGTGCCCCTAAGTGCCCCTTAAATATAGAGGAACGCAGACAGGGTTACGCACGCGCGAGCCCGCCTTGCGTAGTTACCAGTCACGCTTAATTAATGCTGCTCCATTACCTAATCCACACATCGCCGTAAAGCTCTTGTTTAGTAACTTGCTAACTAGCCGCTTCAGACAAATTTCATGCTAACTTATAATAATATTATAATCTGTGTTCCGAGATTAGTTCGGAACAGCAAATTGTTGAGATCTCAGCTTATTCTTTAAACATTCCTGCTTAGTCACAACATTAAATACAAATTTGTGATTGGAGTCAAATAACTTTTAATTTGTTTCGTTTTAAATTTCCAGAAGAGCGAAAGCTCAGAGATTCTAACTTGTACGAAAATGCCTCTTTTCCGCGGCGACTGCTTTAGTTGTCTCAAAGGTAGAAACTACAATTAAAATTTGTTTAAAATAAGTCTCAATAAACATGTTACACATAAAAACCTGGCAAGTAATCGACCTTTAGATAAGCACGACCTCGTTATCTGAATATACACGCAATGTCTTCCAATCAGAGAACAAAAGATACAACAGGAAGAAGCCCATAATAAATGTTGAACAATACGAGTCAATAAATCAAATGCACGCATGATGATATTTGGCTTCTTAAAACTAAATTATCTACTACATATCTTCAATAATCAACCTATGTTTACTAATGCTACTTAAATAAATTTAATGACGGACATCAAACTCAAAGTTATAAAAATCACGCGACTGTGATCTAATAAATCATGTCTAGAGATATATGGATATGACAATAAATTTACAAATTTCACATAAAGTATGTAGGCAATTTTAAAATAAACATCAGCCAGATAAGACGACATAGAACTGTCTGCGGCGGCTGCCCATGGTCCCACATTAAGCGGACACTGGGAAATGTAAATCATGTGTAATAGCACTCAAGTCGGCGACACTCCTGTGATACTGAACGACGCCATTTAAATTGATATCTATGCGGTTGGACGAGATCCAATCTTTTCAAAATATATCCGAAAGTATTTATAAAATATGCGAGCAAAGAAAGATCAATACAAATTCCTGCGTATTATTTAAGACAGTACCTATATAGGTACATTAAATGTTGTTGTACTTAATAAATTAATGAGCACCTAAAGGTTCACACGTTTATGATAATCAATAAATCTGTGTAACTACTTACCTGTTACAATTGCCGAATTTATATCCTGTAACTTTCGTTTGGCTACGGTGTCCAAATATTGACGTTTTCAAATTAACCTGGTTAGTAGACCTTTAAACTCTAGAGCATCGAAGAACGCTGCTAGCATTAAATTATTTGTTTGGGACCCGACATTAACCTTATTGACATCTTATAAAATCAACGTCGTTCCGAAAAACTTTATTTTAATATAGGCATGCTACTAAGTGTACAAGTTTCTGGATAACGTCTTTACTATTAGCAAAATATCCTACTGAATTCTAAAAGATATCATCGTTATTTTGTTGCAACCTGCAAAAGAGTACCTTTTCATAACTGTCAAGAGTGCCAAGTACAGCTGACACTCTCATATTATGTTGAGGAACTCAATGGAAAGATAAATGAATACCGCCGCTTTACACGAAGAGAGCCGAGTTGTTACCTAGGAATCACGAAATGCCACAAGTCACGCCGGGTCGCCCGGTGACAACGGGGAACTATAAGAATATGTGGTTAACGACCACACAAATAACATCGTGAGGATCCGCGAGTATGATTTTGTAAATGATTTTACTATGCCGCAGAAATTAGAGGGTTCCGCATGCCAATTTGGATGCAAATCAATTACAATACGGTTTTAGTCTGTTCGGTTTTTATCATCATTAGTCTATTACGTTGATACGTTCCTCCTGCTGGGGCACGAGCGCAGAATTATAATAATAGTACTACTTATGGCACTGCCTCCTCTCAGAAACTACCATAAATACCATAATCCAACACGCTCACCCAATGCGGGTTAGTGGACGTCCCATATCCTTGAATTTTAACACTGAATGCTGAACCGATTTTCTGGTCTAGCCACGGTTACGGATCTGCACACAGCGTTGTGTTTTCCCATACCGCTAACACAATATTTCCCGTTCTCGCGGCAAGCTATAAAAAACACAGCAGTTGTGTTTTCAGCAGTGGATGGTGAAGTTTCTTAGATATATCGAGGTATTAAAATAAGTCTTTGTTACAGGCCAAACGCTGACCACACTTGTCCACCATCGTTCTCAAATAGGCGATACAAAAAGAAATAATAGATAGTGTAATTGTGTGATTAATGAATGCTCAATTGCTCATAGTGCCTGTGCCATAACCCTTGAGCACAAAATACGAAATCAAATTTTGATTTAGCCCGAACAACACTCAGAATTGAACAATGTTAATTGGTATCGTCATCGGACCATTCAAAATTTTAATAACATTATTTCAATTTCCATCCTAAATTTGTCCCAAATGGATCGTTTTAATTTTGTAATTTAATCCTTATTCAATGTCCACGGCACAAAGGCTTGGGGTAAAATCCAATTTAATAAAAAGTTATCAATTTCAATTTCAAGGAAACTTGAAATTACTATAAGCCTGTCTGTGATCTGTTTCCAATAAAATTCACGAGGCGAGGATCCTAGCTAATATTATTGAAATTCTCTTATTATCAAATAATCTCTAGAACTGCTAACTCTATTCTTAAAATTCTTTCACTAATAGAAACCTTCACTTTTCTAGCGTTACTTAGGCTATTTTATCCTGAGAAAGTGCGGAGTTCCTGTGGGTAAAACCGGAATTCCACGGGTGAAACGTTAATCTCTGGAACTAATGATCCAATTCTGAAATTATTTTACTGATGGTAAGCTATACACTATTTCCTCCCTCCCTAGTGTCATAGAATGTTTTATCCAGGAAAAATCCAGAGTTACTGCGGAAAAATTAATATTCTACGGATGAAGAGGTAATATCTGGGATTACTTGTCTGATTTTAAAAATTATTTTACTGTTAGAAAGATACATTAATACTAGTGACAATTAATGCTATGCATAATCCCGGGAAAATGGAATTACGGGGAAAATCGCGGGGCGAAGCTGAAAATATTATTTTACTAATACACATCCACGTTAAGCAGAATATCATACTCTGGTAGTCGAGTAAAAAATAAAGAGTTCTGCGGGTTCTGAAACATGTCTGGCTGTTGATTAGTGTCCGTCAGCGCCAGGCGGAGACGAATGAACGCCGCGGGTTCGGGCCGAAGTCCCGCTTTTGCCGTCAAAATTACGCACAAAGAAAATGGCACATTCATTTCCAAGCGCGCTGCTTTCGTATACATGAAACAGCTCTGTAAAACGTTACTAGAAAACTTCAAAGCCCGGAATTTCTTACCTATTTCTGTAAACAAGAATAATTATTGTATATTGCGGACAGAAGTATAGCCGAGAAGACACTAGAGGTGTAATTTACCGGTGTTGAGAACTGGCATTTAAACTCTTCAGCGGTTGAAAGGAAGAAAACCTCGACACATAAAGCGCTTAAATAGAAATTTCATTATTTCATTCAAAGTGAATGATTAAGTACTTAGGCGCAACCGCAGCTGTTTCACTTTTTCAGGGAGTGCTCTCCGGGAGGCAGTAAATGAGTCCAGCTCGATAAAAGTACGAGCCTTGCACGTTTTATTTCCCGAGAGTTGGACCACAGTTCGCACTCAATGAAATATATTAATTGACATGCACGGTGTGGTGTGAGTATCGAAAGGTGTTAAATAGCAGTATGAGTACGAGTCAGCGGTTAGAGAAAAAGTTATTTGTGCAACATTGCAGATTTTCGTAACGGGCACATGTTTTCTTAAGGAATCAATATGACCACCTGAAAATGTTTAAAGAAAATTTCCAATAATCTCAGTAAAATTATGCGCATAATACATAGACTGATACGGGAAGGAGATCAGGGCGCCACCCCCTCGGGCTACGGTCACGTTTGGAATATTAACATTAAAAGCGGAAACATTTTATATTGATCAGTGAACAAAGTTCCTTATTCAAGAAAAACAAGCTAAACATTTTGCTAGTCATACTTATGTTTCATTTTGTTCATGAGATTTTCACTAATCTCTTGTACTGCAATGACTAATGAGCATATCTTTGCCGCTCTTCAAAGTTTTCTGTCCTTAGTACGGTACAGAATACGTACGGCAATTGGTTCTTCATGAAATATGACTAGCTTGTTGTTACTTTGGTTAACTAATTGTTCTGAGTTACGTGAGTAATTATAATTTGTTACAAAGCTCGGCTTGCAAAGCGGATTATGAACTTTGGAACAGCTTCACTGTTCATTCTTAGAAAAAATCAGATGAAGTCTTTCAGTTTTAGTCGCTTGGCCAATCTTTTTTTCTCCATAATCATCTACAAATGCGTGTTAGTATAATTTGATTTCTCGTACGGAAAATTCGATGGAGAAAATCATGGTTTGGGTCCGGTCGGTATCTGATGCGATAGTCCCATTTATTTGTCATTTGAGGATATGAGACGGCTCTGCTGTGATATTAGAAGGGTCCCTTGCGCCTGAGGCCCTCTTTTATTTTACTATACTCTAATTTTATAAATATTTTGCTCTAATTTAACCTCATGATTTTGTATAATTTGGTGGAGCTAGGAAGTGATTTTGAAGCTGACAGAAGACACTAACTAACTTGACATTGTTTTATCACATTTTACAAGTTTAATAAACCGATGCCGATACAATATTTGTTAAACCTATCTACATTTAAGTTTTAAGAGTAGAGTAGAAGGACTCTCCGATTTAAAGTGGAGCGTCATTGTTGGTTTCTAGATATATGACCTAATTAAATATTCCATATATTTTCATATGTAGGCGGAAAGCCTTTAAAGGTAGATTATTAGAATAGTAGAAATAGAAAGGTAGACAAATTAGTCATAAACATCATAAAACGTAATATTCTTCAATTGTCAAGATTAACTAGATGTACCGTGAAGCCTTGTTACGTGTAGATATAATTATATTATATCATATATTATTTATACTGCACGTTAGACGTGGGAGAGACGGAAACCCTATTTGCCATATCGTCGTCGCCGGGAACCAAGTGCTTATTCTCACGGGATGTGTACACGAAAGTGTAGGTTTCTCGTGTGGAACAGATAAAAACTGTATGAGTATCGCTATTGCTTTAGTATAGCGGTATTCAAAGTAAATGTCTCGCGTTATTAATTCTGATAATATAATGAAACCAGTCACTAATATAATTAATTGTTTAAGTTTATTAGCTTGTAATGAACAGTCTGGCTGGGTCGAACCTTTGACTGAAGTATGCTACAACTAGGAAATAACAAAAGAACGCGTTTACATTTCGACCCATGTTTACAGCTGGTAGGACTCTTTCAATCTAACTTTTGTCGTCAAGGCCCATCTCTATATGTTAATATTTGGTGCTCTATCCGCCGCAATGTTTGTACAGAATCACAAGTTTTATTACCTGTGCCCTGTGTTTGGCGGTTTGACGGCAGGTAGCCGACCCAATGCCAGCCCAAAGTCGTGAAGTTAAACACCCATGAACTCGAGACGTGAACAAAGGGCCGGAATGCGAATAATTTGTCCTTATTACAATCTTCGGTCGGCTTTCGCGTTTACCTTGGGCCCTGAACGGGTTTCAGTAATCTTCCCTACAGACGCCCGTCAGTTCGCCTCTAATATTCAAAAGGGGGGAAGCAAAACGTTGCTTTTATTAAAATTTGATGTGTGCAGGTAGCTAACGGGCTTACTACCCACGTCAAAACGTGCTGAAATACCGATCCGTTCACGCATTTACTCACGCACATACCCGCGTGCAAAGTTAATAATTAAATGGGAAAGAGAAAAGCTTGCACACAATAATTTAGAGCTACTAGGTTGGTCCTCCTTGGCAGTCCCTAGGCAGTCATACAACGAATAGAAAGGAGAATAATAGATGACCACGGCAGACGTTTCCATCAAGATATGAGGCAGGCGCGCAGAAGGCTGGAAATCAAATTCGCTGCCAGCACAGAGAATTCGGCAAACATACGTGGTACTCCTAAAATTATGACTCAAGGGAAACTGTATTATTGATTGAGTTAACACATACAGTACTGGGATTCAATACATAAGCGAGGATATCTTAAGTTAGGTACCTTGGGACTTTGAAGGGAATTTGATGGGAATTATTTGAAGGGGGAAGGGAATAAAGCATTTAAAATAAAAGTCATAATAATTGGGGTATCCGGAGTTAAAGGTTTGGAAAGGTGTAGTGACTTTTGACGCGTATTTATTGGACAAACAAAAACGGATGTAAATGAGCGAAGCGCACAAATTTATTGATATTTATATTATTATATGACGGATTTTATAAGATTTTTTTATTGTAATGTTTTTATTGATAATGATGTTCAAGAAATAAATGCCATTTAAAAAAGCAATCATTAATTATGTAATATTTATATAGAAAATAAACTACTTAGAAATATATATATACAACTTTATTGAGATTCAGTGAACATAAATATAATATGAATTTTAGTGAAAACGTTTGCGTGCCGCCTTCTCCGCCGCCACCGCCGCGCTTAGCGTTATAAGCACTTAGGCACAGTGTTACCACTCCAGAATTACCATTTATCTAGGTACCTAGCTATAATGGTAGAGACTGTTGCTTCACATGGCGCATAGTAAGACCATGATATGAGGATTTCAAAAATAGTACCAATGTTTGTAAGAACCACTACTGCTTATTTGCCAAAAACCACTATACTCTAGGTACTACCTATTTACCTACAACTTTATCTGTATTTATTTCGATGTAAAGCCTGCCACACATAGCGGTGCACGGCCATGGTTAAGTACACGAATTCATACAAACAGTAAAGATGTCAGATGTATGTCTGAAGTTAGTTCAAAGAAATCGTGTACGTAGCCGTGGCCGAGCGCCACTATGTGTACAAGCTTAACATACAATTCAGTAAATTTTTCGTTGGGAGACAATCATAGCTGCAGACAGTTTTTAAAATTGAAAAGACCAATATATTCACACTTATGATTTGATGGATTAGACTGTTTTTTTTGTAGTATATTATACAACATTATTCATATTATATCAGTATTTACGCAAAGCCATCACACCAGTTGCTTGACATGCCCAATCCAATGCTTCCCCAATTATTTTTAATTGGCTTAAGAATAGAATTGAATGGAATAGAAAATTAAGATTTGCACCACTCACCATGTTTAAAGCTCAATAGAATAATGCTAAAATTAACATATTATTCTTACTTTTCAATAATTATGAATATAGTTAATTAAAAAATATTTTTCATAATAAATTCATAGTTAAGTTAATATAGTATTTTTTTAAATTGTTTTTATATGCTTAGTATGGTTACCATACCTTCAACCACATTAGTTAAATAACTCCAAGTAAGATAGCCATCAAACACTAGAAATAAATAAAAACATTTGTACCTATGTATATATAATATTTGTCCCTCCTTCCCGCTGCTATGACTGAACGGATTTTGAAGATATTATGTATATAGTTATGTACTTTAGGTCCTTAATTATCACATAGGATACTTTTTACCAACTAGAAAAACGATAATATTGTCCTGTAAAAAATTATATATAATGTGGTGTCGGATAGTAGTTACTCGGGGGAAACTCAGAGTGAAGCTAGTGTGTTATACACACTGGAGGCAAATTACAGTTTATTTTAAATAATAAATATTATTGTAACTAGACAACTAGATGGTGAAAAATGTTAACCAATAGAAAACAATTTTCTGGAAACTGCAATTTTGGCGTATGGGCAGCCATTTCATTACTTTGTTATGAACATAATTGTAAGATATATTTCTATGGCGTTGTCTGTACTAATCTAATAGAAAGGGCAAAGATTTGTGTGAACTATAGGTAGGTATATACTCTGAGTCAGGGTGTTTATGAATCCCTAGATACAGGAAATCATAGTCAAGATCTATATGAGTGATATTGAGGTATTTATTTATTCTTTAGCACACAAATGGAGTACAAGGAGTACTTAATGCTAAGTAGCATTTTCTACCAGTCATCCTGGAGGTACTATATAAAAAAAATTATATAAACTATATAAAAAAAAACAATTAAAGATGAGAAGGGTGTTTGTTGTCCAATTTTTTTGATTACATCTGATTAACGATTCGTCGTTCGTTTATGTTGAGTAAGAATGAATTTATGATTATTCTAAACCATATTACAATTATACACATTGTTTGCTAACTTACCTAATTAGTTCCTTTCCTGTTATCTGAGTATTTTTAAACTGTAAATAGTTAAATGAATCTGGACATTGTATCTGCACATATTTGTTTATATCTAGTTGTACCACAATTTAATATAAGAAAAATTAAAAAATGCAAATGACTGATTCATAAATTATAATATAAATTGTCCACAGAAACTTAACATTAGCTACATTTTCAATACATGGCAAAATAATAATTGCAATGTGCATCTAAATAGGGTATACTTGAAAAAATAAATAAATATGATTCTGAGTTGTGCTGAGGATCTATTCTAACATCCTATAGACAGGCCTATCTGTCTCACCCTAATATGAGGAAACAGAATGAGACAACAAACAAAAAGATTCATTCATCCAATGTCACAACAAAGGATAAAATGACAAATAAGTAGGTAATCTTGCTATTTAGCATACTGTCTCAGATACTGTCAAAGTTTATTGTTCTTCATTGAACACTGCATAATTAATAATTATAAAATATGCTAAACAGCTGCTTGTTTACTATTATAAATCGTCGGAACTCAGACAAAACAAGATGATGACTAAAACAAAATGACACTAGTTTCGTAGGTATGGTTTGGTGTTATCTCAGAAACACAGCATCCCTAACACCAAGTCTCCGTATCTTTTATTCAATAATCTAAAAATGGCAACTTCCCAAGAATTTAACAAACTTGCCTGTACCATCTCAAAGCTGTTACGTGATGCTGTAGGATGCCTCCTAATATTTATCCAAAAAATGCCATGAGAAAAGTAAAAATTGATTTCTCCGGTCAGAGTTATCTCCCGTCGTTTTATCTCCATAAATTGAGGTTATTGATCCACGGCCGTGTTATTTAGTGAGAGATAGAGTAGCTTGCATACTCACAGGATAGTACATCCCCTGCGGCGGCAAAAAAAAGGCCCCTGATCCCCACAGCTTGCCGTTTGTATTTACTTTGCGCTGCACAAAAATACACTCCACGTACGCCTTTTTCTTGGGCGTAAATTTTCACAACACTAACTTATAAATTCGAGATAGTCATGAGTATTTATTGATATTACAATGAAAAATACTAAAAATAACAAGGTTGTTAAACTTTTTAGGTTATGTGAGTATAGCGCGACGCGAAAGAACGCGCTGTAGCACTGAAAACGGTTGATGTCGATGTGCAACAACGAGCGAGGAAGCAGGCTCGCGTGGCCGTTCGACGACCGATCTTTTCACTCCGCTTCGTCTCGCTTACGTATATAAAAAAGAGATAGATAGCATCGCCAGAGACTCGGTCTGGAAAGTGAAACAGAACTATATTGCTACTTCTTTCTTATTTTATTCTACGCACAAATTCCACGATTTTCAACTTTGTAGTCAAGACAGCCCCGTAAAGGCTCGTTCACATTAAACTTCACTAGCTTTTTTGCGTCCCCCTACTTTTATTTTATGAACTGTTTTGACTACTGTCCGAGCAGATCCTATTTAGTATTCTGTGGAACGAGCCTAATTATTATTTGTAATAATTTGTATGATTACAAATCATAATTTTCAAACTAAATAATATATAAGTATAGTGTGGTTTAGGTACTATAAACGTAACTAATTTTTTGCTAATAGTTATACATAATTATATTGTGTGGGTCCGTGGTCCATAACCCCCTAGGGGTGCTTTTTCTGTGTTCATCTATAGTTAAACAAACTAATTACCTCTTTTACCTAGTTACCTCTCAACTAAAAAGTTGATTGTTAATTACTCGACTAGTTAAAGTGCTATGTATATTTGCCTACTGTTATTTCTTTGATTTTTAAATTTCCGATATCTTCCCCACTAGGTACCTGTAGGCAATATTATTGAGTTACCAACATAAAAGATAATTTAATACCTATAATAAAGAAAAATTACCTAATTCCTTGCCTAGGTACCTTTTACTCCTTTAGTATTCTGTGCATTAACTTAAATATTTATTCGTGTGGGTTACCTACTCATGAAGATGATACTTTGCAGGTGTAGGTACCTCTACTACAAGTGAACGAACGAAGGTAGCTGGAACGATTCTTGTGCCGGGTGGTCACGTGGTGATTAAATTATTGAGTGTGACAATGGTTAACAATAGACAGTAATAAAATAACCACTCAAGAACTTCTCAATGTTGAATGGAGCGAGGGAGCAACAAAATAGTATCCTTACTGTTGTCTCTTTCTATATACCGAGAACAGTTCGGATCAATGAATCGTGGCCGGGAGGCCGGGTGCGGGGGTTTCATCTCACAGCCCCCCTTGAGCTGTGTGGGGTAATGGGCTTGTGTGTGGGACGGTAGAAACTGTTTCTTATTCTATGGATTGGGTACGCGAATCGGAAGTTTCGTTTCCCACTATAATTTTTCATCCTTAGAAAGTACCTCAAACACACCTGTCTTGGTTTTTCACGATAGTAATCACTCTAAGTTTCCCGCCTTCTATCACAAAACATAATTGTGCTCACATTCCAGTAGATAATTATTCCAGCTCTTATTCCTTTTCTCGTATTTTGTTACAAAATGAGGTCCTAAGCACAGGTTTTTGCGATCCTAGCTAGCAAAGCAATTACTAACCTATTTAATAGGTGTGACTTAGTATCTATCCTAACCTACTTCATAAGGACAGTCAATTAAAAAAAGAGTAGGTAGATACCTAGATGTTTATGTCGTACCTAGGTTGTATTTCAATGTCTACTTTGCCTCGCCGAGCATAAATCATTAGGGTCAAAAATAAAACACCTACACCACATCCAGTAGATCATTTAACTAAGGTGCCGTGCACACAAGTAACACTCTTTTTACGCACATAAAAATGCATCACGGCGGCGTTTTCATTTTAATAAAATTATACTTATAATATGCGCGCCCTTCTAAAGCGCGTTCCATACATTCATCTGCTAATAAATGACCCTTTTCATTTCGCAGCTGTATTCCTCGGAATTGTGAGAAAGGAGAAAAAATAGGGCGGCAATCATTTAAGGGAACATCTCTGTCCCCTCGTTAGTTCGTTCTCGTATATCTTACCCTCTGCGCCCCTACAAATTCTGTTGGCACAAACTACCCTTAATTACTTTCCTGTCAAAAAAGCTGTCAAAC
Organism: Campaea margaritaria; assembly: GCA_912999815.1. Lineage (NCBI taxonomy): Eukaryota > Metazoa > Arthropoda > Insecta > Lepidoptera > Geometridae > Campaea > Campaea margaritaria. The sequence goes on from OU538792.1 coordinate 6,219,816, forward strand.
GATTCGTTGTGACGTGGTTGTCACTTTCAAACCTTATGTAAACGAAAGGGATAGCAATAATTTAGTTTAAGCCAAGGGAACACGGGTGGAGTAAACGGTGGAGCATTGAAGTTAGTAGAATTTTACTTGCGATTTTACTATTCCGTTTACCTATCTGTATGCCCTGGCTTGAGTTGTGTTATTTATTATAAGTACATTTAGGTTTAATTTATTTACGTACTGTACTGTGATAACTAGTTCAATATTAAATATTGTATTTTAATCTAGCTTAATAAATAAGTAGGCACCTATTGGGGAATAAAAGTATACTTACCTATATAGTGATGTACACAAATAAAAATATTTGTCACTACGTCACAAAAAAGATACTTTTATTTTTCAAATCATCCATTAAAACTAAATCTATACGGTCTATATCTATTTGCATCTTTACAAATAATTACTATGTAAATACATAAGGAAACCTATGTAGGTTTCCTAATTCACCACAGGGGCCCGGTCCGGAATGGTGGATAACACACGTACCTCCGAAATAATTCTCGAGTAGAATAGGTACCTACACGAGAATTATTTCGGAGGTAGGTGTAGGTGTTAGTGTTATCCACTATTCCGGACCTGACCAACGTTGTGGAATATGGCTTATCCCTCCTCACGAAAGGGAGGGGAGACCCATGCTCAACAGTGGGACGATATGGGTTGATGATGATGATGATGATGATGATGATGATGAAATACTTATGTATTTCATCATTGGTAAAGGTTATCCTTTACCTAAGTTATTATTCGACGGTCTCCGTGGCGTAACTTGATGTTGGGGGATCGATTCCCGCACAGGATTTCGAGTCTGAGTGTTTCTAGGACCGTGGACCTCATAGTTCCTGATTCCCTAGATACCAACAAGGAATCCCTAGTAAAGGCACGTTAAGGGTCAGGATACATGTATGAGTTCGGAACCCTACATTACTCTATTATAGCTAGGATAATCATACAAACGGACTACCGAAACGAATGATAAACTGTATAGGAACTATATAAATAAAACTTATCAATGCAATGATTAAAATTAATAATATTTATAACTAGGTGGGTTATAAAAATACAGCTAACGCCATCTATGTTACGTTAAGGTAATCAGGTCGATTGGCATTGCACGGCAAACGGGCAAACTCTGCATTTTCCTGTGGCAGTTTCTGAATACTAACCGATGCCGCGCACACTACTTGCAAGCAGCTCTCGCTAGATGTCGGTGCGAGGCTAGTTATTGGTTTAATTGAACAAAACATTAATTAAAAATAAAAAGTCTGGGTAGGACGCCGGAAAAAGCTATAATAATGAAGAGCCGCCAACCGTAGTAGGTTATTTATTGTTTGGTATAGGTAACTAAGAGTATTATTGATTAATATTATGTGGTAGGTATGGTTTCGTACAAGTTTATTCTGTAAATTCATAGTTTTTTTTTTTGTCAGTATCTAATAGAGGTGCTATTTCACAAGGATAAGCCTACTTTGTTTTGTGTTTGGTCAATATTTTTTCGGAAAATTTTATTATATTTAGGGAGGTTTAGTATATGGACTTAGCTAAAAAAAAAATAATTTGCGGTGGTAGCCTAGTGGGAGAACGTCCGCCTTCCAATCATAAGGTCGTGAGTTCAAATCCCAGTGCAGGCACGTACCAATGTGTTTCTGCAAAACATATGTACGTAATTATCACTCGCTTTTCGGTGAAGGAAAACATCGTGAGGAAACCCACATACCTATCCGAGAATTATTCCGGAGGTAGGTATGTTATCCACCAATCCAGACCGGGCCCCCGTGGTGGATTATGGCCTTACCCTCCTCACGAAAGTGAGGAGAGACCCGTGCCCAGCAGTGGGACGTTATGGGTTGACGATGAAGATAGATAGATAAACTCTGTATTGAAACACCACAGAACAAAGAAAACAAAGGTAGGAAGTAGGTATCTACCTAGGTATGTAACAAAACTCTATTTAATTCAGTAGGTTTCTGCGAGGTCTGTGTTACGTTCTGAAATAAAGGGCCTAGCTATAAACGCGGGTTGGTGAGTGATTTGCAGACTTATTGATAAACAATTTCAATAAATTATTTCTATTTTGGTCTGGAAAAAATAAGGCTAATGATTTGTCACTGAATATACTCCTACGTTCATATTTCACATACATACCTACTCTGTATCAAACGGCACTACTTGGCGTGCATAGACCACCCCTTAGGATAGGTACCTACGTTTCGAGAGGCTGAATTAAGTACACTTGCGTATAGCTTTGCCTTGGTAATTAAATTATGGAAATATAATATGTAATAACTAGTAATTATACTCGTATTTATATCAGAACTTTACTATAAAATGTTAACAATTTTCAAATTAATTCTATTTTCAAAAACGCATGTAAAGTTTCGCACATTACGAAAATAAGTAATGAAATATCTTTACGGTTCTCGTTTTTAATATAGATATCTAATTAGTAGGTACTTCGTAATTAGGGTTATTGTATAATTAATAGCAATTAATTGAAATAGGAAAACGATAGCTTCTGAAGCCCGACATAAGGCGATTAATTTAATGCGATTAATTAGCTAATACTCACCCAGATACACGTGTTGATATCTTCCCACTCTCGGTACCACTCTAACAACATTATGTGCTTAGCGATAGGCATTTTTGAATATTTTAACAGATACTGAGACAAAACTTTGACTCTAATTAAATTGTGATATATTTATTTATTTGTTAAAAGTTAGCATGTGTGTTAGTTCTATGTTTAAATATGGTTCTAGGTATCGTAATATGTATCTACATAAGGTACAACTGGTTATGGTCCTAAGTTCCTAGGTACCTAAGCAGTTCACCAGCGAGTACCTATTTGTTTTTATTTCTCTAATTTCTGAACGAAAGCTCCTGATTAAAACTAGTTAGTATCATACATACTACATATTTATTCAACCTAATAAAATTATTGTCGAATAAGCTTATCGTAAACAGCAGCACTTAATTCTGAATTATTTTGTTATAAGTAAGTAGTTATTTATGTTCAAGCTAATCTGCAACAGAGAAGATGTACATATTTGTTTCTTCAGTTTTTGGTCGTATGAAGGCGTAGTACATCATATTATAATGGATGTTTACAATGACAAAACGTTGTAATAAATATTTATTTATCGTATACATGTTATCCCCACGCATTATCTAGTCAGCAGACGGCAAGGGCTCAATGCGGGGATAAAACTTGACAGATAGTTACGTCATATAAAGTTGATGGGTATTTCTTTTATACTCCAATTCCTCGGAGTGGGAAGGGTATAAGTCTCTCAATAATATTGGGTTTCAAATAGCGGAAGGAACTGTAAATAAGCAATGTTATAGCACTAGCTAATAGAAATAGCTTACCATTTTCCACCTAAAATATGTAAATTGCCCGTGAAAAATATCGTTTTTACGGGGCATGATTTTTTCACAGGTAGATTTAGCGGCACCATCATCAGCCTTTTGCGTTCCAACGGCGAAGAGGATAGAGGAAGAGCAGAGCCCATAATCTAACACGCTGACCCAGTAGGGGTTAATTAATGACACCGTTCTTGAATCGTGATTATTGGACATGCCATGCCGGTTTCCTCACGATGTTTTCCTTCACTGTTATTGAGCGATGACATCGAAAAACTATTATAGCTGGGTACTTAGTTCAAAAGCTATGTATGGCATGGCATAATGACACTACTATAATTTTCCTGAGGTCCAATTAAGAACACATTAAAATAGTATTTATCAATTGAAATCTATCTAATCGCTCAGTTTGATCACATCATTGTCAAACACTCAAATTTCAGATTAATTCAACAAGACGAGACTCTAGTCTTTAAACAATGAATTAGATATACATAGTAATTATAATAAGTGAGATCAAACAAGCCCTCCTTACTTTCCTCGAGGTGTTGGAAGAGGTCGTTAAATTATTAATTACTGATATTAAAGATTATGGTGTTTCATCTTCCTGTAATTAGTAAAATTTTATTATTCCTCCACCGACCGATTCGTAGTGAAATTATGATCTACTATTTGAGTTAAAGTACTCTATGGTATTTTGTTTTTTTTTTTGCTAAATATGAGCTAGCGCATAAATGGACACACAAATAGTATATTATTGTGTGTAACTAAATATGGGGAATTTTGCATCTAGATAGGCGCGAAATAAAATATAGTAAGTAGGTTAAATCGAGGGTTCATTTTAATTTTTATATCCGTAGTTCCTTAAGCTCTTGTGAAGAAAGGGGCAGGAAAACCCAGTAGTTCCTTCAAAGGAACTGCTAACAGAAGTAGCAAACATTTATTTCATGGTGTAATTTTACAGTGAACCCTATTATCTGTTTTTAAACGATTTCTGGTATTTATGTGAAACGTAAAGTACAAAATAATATTTTCGCGCGACGATGAGTGTTTGATCACGCCTCTGTAGCATTTATTATATTTTGTGCAGTGAAATATAAGAAAAATCAACAGTCCAGATTATCTACTCTATCCCTTGTTTCTCGCTCAAAACTGCGATGAGCAATTCAATTTGATCAGTAATTTGAAAATAAGTACAACCTGTTAGAGTTTAACTCGTAAGAACTAAGTGTAAAGTAACTTACCGCTACCGCCATATTTTGTGCGGTACTTTTCAAGTGTTGGCGTAAAACTTTCGCAAAGTGTTTTGCACAACAAAGCGTCCATTTCATCATGAAGTTTCGTTTTCGATAAATAAATTGTTTGTTCATCTGATAAAGCCCACAGGTAAAGATGAGAAGGGTCTTTTCGTAGGTGCTTAAGTTATTTTTAGCCAATGTTGCAATACATAGGACACTTTTTATCCCGTAATAATTTATGGTTTCCATGGGATAATCCGACATAGCTCTAAGATTAAGCAAGTTGAAGTGGCAGTGCGTAGGCCACGTAGTTCGTAGAACCGATAGCCGTTGGGGAAGAAAGGTTCTCGGTGGCGACCACGGACCGGAAGACGTAGCGTAGGACGCCCCCACGAGGTGAACCGACGAGCTGGAGCGAGTCGCGGGGAGCCGCCGGATGCGAACAGCTAGCAACCGCTCGTTGTGGGGTCCTGGGGGGGAGGCCTATGTTCAGCAGTGGACGTCTTCCGGCTGATGATGATGTATGGGATAATCATCAACGCGGGCGAAACCGCGGGGCACAGCTATTTACTCGATAGATAGGTAAGTACTTAAATTCAATTACTTCGAAATTGATCATTATCATCATCAACACATATCGTCCTACTGCTGAACACGTGTCTCCCCTCACTTTCGTGAGGAGGGTTAGGCCATAATCCACTACAGACACAGTCCGGATTGATGGATAACATACCTACTTCAATATATATTTATTTTCAGCTTAATTTCTAAGTACTTAATTCATGAATATTCTCTGGATTAAGTTTGTTTATCTTATATTCCATGGCCGATCAAAAAGTTCAAAGTGGTTTCTAGTATAAACAGATTGCTGTTGATTCAGAAAACACTAATCTTGATTTTATACAAAACAATAATAAAACTTTACCCTGAATTTAATGTTGTTTGTTCCGTGATTACCTAACAGACAAGTTATCAAGGGTGGGATTTTTTAATCTCACCTAGTGGCATTAGAGTTAGGTATAGGTTATTCCATATGTATTCCATTCCATATGTATTCCATAAGGAAAAGCAATCCCATCCTAATCTCTTAAATTTCGTCCGTGTGAACTACTTAATGTGGTGTTGACATTAAATATATATTTCGACATTAAAAATTGCTACTTTTCATAGGCACTAACGATTTCAAAGTCACGGGTGCTATTTGAATAGTTTTATCTGTAAATCAGGAACTCTATTGAATGAGTCGAATATTATATCTACAACAATAATATTGATCATTCCCCATCTCTGGAATATCAGAGCGTTTATTTATATTTTATTTATTATCTCAAAAATATCGTAAATAGTTCGATAGTGTGTTATTTTGAACCACTACACTCGATACAATAAAAATAATTTGGGGCGAGCGTTTCTTCAAGTCTAAAGATATAAAATAAATAGTATTTGACATTTAAACCTGGATTTTTAATATACTTAAATTAATAAAAGGACGGAGAAAATCGCAAAAGTTCAAGTCAGCCCAGCCCCTACCTACACTTAATTAACATCACATCACATCATGGTCCGATTGACAAAGTCGTGGGAAGAGCAGCTTTTACTAACTTTTGAATTTATAAGCACTCTCTACGTTGCTCCATATTTTCAGCCCTGTAAAAATCTACGCTGTGCCAGCCACGTATGTATACCGACCTTAATTTGGATTATACTCGTTTGTTTGTGTTCATACTTTACAACGCTAAACCATTTTCAAAGTTAAGAGTCACGAATGAGTTTCCCTTTATTTTGGCAACGAATATTTTTCAACAGCTTTTTGGCGATGAAATTGAAGTGAATTTTCAATATTTTTTTAGAAGTCTGCATTTAATTTACATTTAATTTTAAGTCAAGCTTTGAGTTGAAATAGGTATCGGTATGCTATCTATCTACCTATGTGCAGTATAGTAGCAAAAAAATCCAAGGGTTAAGTACTAAATCTCCGACTGGCAGACTAATACGATTTTTTTTTGTTTTTAATAAACGCTTCTAATCAGAATGTCACATGTTGTTGTGACTATGCCGAATGTTATAAACACGCTCACGAAGCCTTGAAAGGGGAACATGGGATATGTGATAAATTGCTAAGAGTTCATTCCGACAACCGGTAAATATACCTTTAAATTATAGGTTTAAGTATATCACAGAAATCGTACCAATCGGTAAAAGTGCCTAGGCACACAGTTGATACATTATATTTGTAAGTAAGTAAGCAATACTTACCCTAAAGTTAAGCTACCAATTAACCAAATTTCGAAGCCATCCGTCATATCGAACGCGACAGGAAGGTTTACCAAGAATACCCCGAAAAGGCATTAAGTTTCCAATCATCTGGCCTCTGGTTCCAAATTACGTCCAATCCATTAATTGATAGAGTGCCCCAGCTGCCAGGAGCTACACAATACAAATTCCATTGTTTATTCGCAGACAATTTAATCGAAATCAAACATTTTCAATAACAAATGAATTACGATACGGCATCCTGAAATAACACGAACTCCATCAGGTAGCCCGATAATCCCAGGGGTAATGCTTTCCGTTTGATTGACTACTGTGCCTACCCAAGTATAATGTACTCGGGGTAGGAACATCATTTCCATAAAACATTTATAAAGCTGCGGTGGGTATCCGCGCCTTCGACCTCGAGTTTCAGACAGTTCTCAATTGTTATAACGTAAATATTACATGATTTTTGTAATGCGCCTAGGAGATCTGCTGTAATAGCATTTTTAAGGCGTGGCATATTTTGGACACTGTTCTGGCGTTACAGCCTTTATTCATGTAATCTACCTACTACATATGCTTACCTATTCATACCTGTGATAAGTTCATCATGTTATCAATTCCCACAACAACGTGCATAATATTGATTTGGAGGCCTTTGAGAGTATAGTTAGTCAGAGCGTAGTACAGCGCGCTCGGTCATGATATTTAATGAGCAGCTCCATTTCTCTATAGACATCTTAACCCTATTACATAATTATGTAGTATGTACTATAAGTACGCCCTGTGTTAGCTATTTACCTTATTGGTAACCTTAATCCAAGTTGTTTTACATAAAATAGTCGAACAGGGCCTCGATAGCAGGCGACACGACGCTCACCGGAAATTGAAACCATGACACTGCAACGTCAATCGTCGTTAGCTTTTCTTTTCACCCCGACCTTAAATAAATAAATAATGAAAGTAGGTCCTTATCTTTAGATTATCTTGATTTTCTTACTTCATAAATTGCCAGACGTTTTAAAGTTTTAAGTACGTATAAATATTACACGATGTTATTAATAAGATGATAAAACTGCAATACTTAAATATTGCTACAAATGTCTACAATCATCCCTACGCAGGCTACGAATGTATTGGTGAATGTTACGTCCGCTACGAACGCAGGTATACGTATAAGTTAACTTCACATCACATCTGCTAAACCTAGGTATGGACGTACGTACATACCCATTGTTTCTGCCTGGACGTCCGCGTCCGGACCAATCAGAGTAAAACCTCTCTGAATGTAAGCGCATATGGCGGCAAAACCTTTCCTATCCAAAGAGCTTTTTAATTTCATCTGCGTCTGTTTCGAGTCTGCAAATCGGCAACGAAGTCTAAATTAAAAGGAAAATAGGATAAAGATATCATTTGTAGTAGAGAAACTCAATAGAATGGGGTATTGTATGTGTGTGAGTGCTTATTAGATATATAAAATGAGAACTGAAAAATAGATCAAACATTGAAACAACTAACGGACCACGTAACTACAGAATAGATAGTACTACGTGACTACGAGTATAATAATGTAAGTACCTACCTAGTAAGAATATTCAGATAACTTTAATAAACACTCTTAGATAACTACAATTTAATACTGAAGTACAAATTAGAGTGTGTTTATTGCACAATTTTCACGATCAACACATGCTGCTTTTATTTTGGTAAATTTAGGAGACGCCGACGCAGTTACAGTACGCTGTTAGTCAGACAAAAACATTTAAAAAGTCATTAAACTTGATTGGTAACATTTTATACAGGTCAATTGTTTGCTTCTTCCATTATTAAGTCATTACATTGATTTATTTATTTATAAATGATGTACTAAATGATTTTACATTAAAATATTATACATTTTTGTCTGTTAATTCTTTGTGCTATTACCTAGATATATTTTTGTTTTTATTTTTGAATACCTTTATTAGTTGCAGCTGATCTAAATTTTCTTGGAGCCAGGTTCAAAAGTCCAATCATGATGCTTGTAAAAGTGATAAAGTGTGATATTAATTCAATATATTCCCGAGACCTGAACGTTCTCCTCCCACGCAATTATAGATAAACGTAGATAAACGCGCGCAAATATTGATTCGCTAGGTATATAGTTATTATTTGTCTAACTAGAAAGGAAAACAAACACATACATATGCTGGATAGGTAACGCGTGTCTAATTATATTATAAAATACGTATAATGGCGTTCAATAACGGTTTATGATATGAGAGGACGAGTTATTTTTGTTTGTCTGTGGATACCTAGTTTATAATATAACTACAATTACGTCTAATGATGTATAATAGAATAGTGGAAAATGTGAGATGGAAAGCTTTTACTCGTACTTTACCTAGAAATGTGATATTATGCTCTAGGTCTCAACTATAATAATGCAACGAAGAGAAAATGTACCGATGCATAGTAATCTTAGGTAGGTAGGTATAGTTTCATTATGTGATAAGGATATTTCGATCACTATAAAGATATGAATGAAATCAATTTAAGACTAGTCTAGTTATACACACAATAGTGGATAAATACACATAAATTATATTCCGATACAATCTGCTCAAAACATAGCAACATTATTAACTGTTAATGTACCTACCTATGTAATGTCAATTCCTATAATTATATTCAATGAAAATTTCTGTGTTCTAAATATTGTATTTATAACATAGCTCAATTTTTTTCTTGTTTATAAAAAAATGCATAGATAACAGATCGAACTTTATTCAAGAGCGTATATGTCATATCATATGGGCATCATGCTCAAACATTTCCATAACATATTTACGACATTAAGGCTATAAATAATTTTATTTTGAAATCCAGAATAGGTATTAAGTTATTTAGGATTTTTATGTGGCGATTAAGTTCGTTCTCTAGGGCGACCGAGGGTTTACTAATGTGAAACGGAAACTCGAGCACGGTGAATCGTTTAGATGAACGATAAGCAAATGACGTCATCACGTGATAGCACAATAGAGTGTCCCAGTTCTAAGGTCCTATATATAGTCATGGAGACCCATTTTTCGAGTAAACAAAATTCTAAATCCCAAGAAAAAACTTTCCGGTATATTATTCGGTGAAAAATAAAAAAAAAATCTTCTATTGAAGCAAGGTGCTTTGATTGTTTCCTGAGGGCTGAAATGGTCAAAGCCTTCGCAAATATGAGTCCTGATTACGGGTCCTTTAGGGGCGTAATGTTAGAGATTTGCCCGCATTTACATTGATACCTGCCTTTGAATAGATACGAAATTTATCTGACGTCAGTGATCTGGAACGATTGATGACGAACGCTGGTTAATGGACTGAGTTAGGAGCCAGCGAAGGGAAATATTGCTGGCGATTTAAATTACGTAGGCCAAGCACTAGGATAGCAAAGTAGAGGAGGCTCCCAGAAAAACTACTGTATCGAGACTTAGGAACGTAGGTCGATGCGGCTTTATGACCCTTAACTTCTCTGATGCCCCTTTATACTACTCGACCTTTCACAGACTAAGCACCTGAGGCTTAACTTTTTATCTCATTTTAGGCTCCTACCCAGCTCACCCCGATTTCAACCAGCATGGAACCTACTGTAAAAAATGAGGGTGCAAGTAAAGAAGTAAACTACCAGTAAATTGTTTTCAAATGTTTGTAGAGTATCTATGAATACGAAAGTTATATGCAAACGAATCCCTTTTACATATCTACATGAAAGCAAATATTTATAATAGAGTCGGCATTCGCTCCGAGTTATCTGTGGCTGAATGAACTTCACATATTAAACCTAGATACTTCTATAAGTATCTAGGTTTAATATGTGATTCGCGATTTTTGTATATGTGATTTCGCGTCAAGCGGAATTAGTAGAATTACTCTATAGTAATTCTACTAATTCCGCTTGACGCGAATCCATCCAGTTATTATTTGCTCAATTTGTGTTTCATTAGGTTATGAAACATCCTCGCTTTGGGAAGGAACAAATGCTTAGTAAAAATCAGTGGTAGATTTGGGATGGTCAGTCGCGGCGCACTCTTGTCTCTATCCTTCTTCTCAAATCACTATCGCTAACCTACCTGTGCTTCATTTTTGATCTTAACTGCTTTGCAATGTTTAAACAATGCTTGTGCTGAGAAATGGAAATGTAACCCCCACTTCCCTGTATCTGTTATTATCAATATACTAGACTTAAGACGGCTTATGCTAACTCATTAGATCTAGAATGTACCTAATTTAAACTCTGTTTTATGTTGTATGTAGCTCTTTGTATAACATTTGGTGACAAATTTCACCAAATTGGCCGATTTCCTATTAGAAATCGGTAATAATCAGCCATATTGTCACCGAATGAGATTAAAAATGCATGCTAAAAGGCAATCTCGATTTAAACAAAAATATTGTTTTTTCAAAGAGTTAAGCTGAAGCTTAGTGCAGTTCAGAATTATCCAACTTGAGATTAAGAAACTTAAGTTCAAGGCTCTTTAATTGAAGTTAACTGCGTAGGTACGAATATATTGTGTTAGTTCTATTACAGACTCTTGTCTCGCCGGATCAATGATACCTACTCCGCATGTCTAGACTGAACTATAGGTAAGTAAGTAAGTTAGTACTTACCTACATAAAACAATTCAGAAATCTTTAACAACGTCCAAATATTTCATACCTACTTAGAGACATCAATGGCACGAAAAATATGTTCCATTATTCCTTAAGCCAAGCTTTACCTACTGTTATTTATTAAAAAAGTTTCCCTTTTATTAGGAAAGGTGCCTTTGAGCTGGTCTTTCAAATTTACTCTTGTTTGCCGATGACGTGCCAACATAATATCGGAGTTAATATTATACGGGATTAATTTTATCCGTTTTTGTATATCTACTCCTAAGTCTTGTGAGACTTATAACATAATCTGACACGTATATATCGAGTTTCTACACACTGAGACTTTATGTTTTGACATCACATGATGGGAATACAAGTATGGACAAGGATGAGACCAAGGACAGTTGTGATTCCTTATACTTCCTAAGCATTATCTTGTGTTAGTGCTTTCAATTACTAGAACAATAAATAAAGGTTAATTCTCATGATCTCCATCAAGTTATTCCCACTAGAGGTATGATATTTTCCGAAAACGGGCTTCCATAATCCCCTCTACAACATTTAACCTAAAATATAAATGTCGTGGGCGTAAATATCACCCACGCGAATAGTAGCGGACAATATCAAATACACTTTGTGGCCATCGGTCTCTAATATGAAAAGTATTTATGGGCGCTTTATTGATAAGTACCTAGTTAATCTTTTTTACAAGTCGACATAATTGAACCTAGTTTCCACTCTTTCCACGGCGCAATCTTTCGTCAATCTTTGTATTTACCTAGCCGCTCTACGAAACCGCTACAGCTCGATATCTTTTTGATTAATCACGACCATCCATTTGTAGTTAGAAGTTTCTACACGAAGACTTTAAAAGAGCTGATTTTTGGAAGCGATTTCAAATAGAAATTGGCCTTTTCTTAGAAAAAGCTTGTTAACAAAAATTGTGTTGGTATTTTTTATCGTTATAGATAAAATTTCCCTGAAATCTTGCCTAGGCACGACGGTGGCGGTGAATTATCTGGTATACTCGTAGAAACACATGCAAATTAATTCAACATCGAAGCAATGAATTCTAATACCGTAACTGATAACTGCGCAGCCTGCCGCTACGCCCGCCGCCGTAGCGGTGCTACGACGTAGCTCGCGCAAATAAAGCTTGCGTGCCTTGCACTATTACCTACTCCTGCCTAGACTTTGGCTAATCATTCCATATTATCGGCTAAATACTACCCTTGACCTGATAATGCATCAAACATTTAATGATATCGTGCGTTATTACCCAACTGCCTCATTCCTAACGTAACCTTTACAAAATGCACCACGGCTCTCGTGATAATTACTATAACACCGTGCTTTGTAATTGTGTTAACTATTTGATCACGTTAATTATTTCGTCAGAATAAATAATATGAATCGTAATTAGTTTAATATCAAACACCTCGGATAGGGTTTAAGCCACGCGGGATTTAATAAGGCGAGATTCGAGTTATCTTTGTCGCCGTCAGTTTCAATTAGTCTTGACTGGGCTTAAGGCGCGGTTCGTAATCTTTGTAATTTTAATATGAATGTGCGTGGGAAAGTTTTGGGTCATATTTAAGCCCCCGGGGCTGACTGCGCGGTCAGTCGGCCACGTCTCTCCGATTATGAAGCCCGCCCGACAACTTGGTTGGACTCAAGTTTTCGCCCTTTGGTCATAGGTATTGTTAATTACTATTATATGTTTAACTTAGCTCGAGTTCGTCTCGTAAATCATAATTAACTTTATTAATCAATAAGCTAAGTGACTTTCTGTTTGAAACTTTATTGGTAGCTCTTACGAAGTACAACAATCGCTTTGACATTCGAACGTAGATAAGGACCAATAGATTACGTTGTTTCATTTTATTAGAATTTAATGAAAATTTTTCATTGTGCACTGGTTTAAAAGCTCACAAGGTACTTACAGAAACAACATACATATAACTAAATCTAAAATACAGCGGGCGGACTTTTACAATGATGACTGATGATCGCGATCTAGAAAAAAAACTTATTTCGTATCTTTGCTCCTATTGTACCTATACCACAAACTCAATCGACCTGTTTAAATAGTGATTAACTTTTGAATGGAAAATACGAAACGAACATTAATGCTGGTTACAATGGCGTTGACATGATTAATGGCACGACCTACGTTCAATTGAGCAAAGCGAAGTAAAATGAATACACCGAGCCCGCCCTTGCCTCTCCATCAATAAGCACCCCTTATGAACTTCCTCGGTACCTATTCGAAAATAATAGCTAAAAGTTGAAAAGATCTTTTAATAATAACTTCCTTTAGGTTGCGTGCGGCAGAAAAGTGCTATTTTCATGTTATTGTGCCACTGATGATGAAAAAATGTTTGTTGAAATTCACAACAATCAAACGGGGAGAGTCATTAGAGAATTCATAGTCCTACAAAACGACGGCACTCTCCGTTTAGATCGCCATCAACAAAATCAATTTAAATGTTACTTTTACTGTGCGTAAGCTTTACTCAATTTCATTAGCAACTCAAATTAAATGAGATATTCCCATTGACGAGGAATTTCTTTAAGTTTTACAGCGGGTCACTCGCGAGGTTAATAAAAAAACCTATCGCGAGTAAATTGCCATGTCTCGGTCGCATTAATTGGATTTATTTGCATAAATGCACTGGAATTCGTAATAGTGTAGTGCATGCTCTACACTCTACGTTACGATATGAACTGTGGACAATATATTGCCATATCTTGATTGTGGACTATTTGCAGTTAGCCATAATGCATTTAATGAATTATGTAACTGATTAATTAATGAGATAAAGTAGGTACCTAAGCATTCGAATTTTTAGTAGATACTTGCTACAAAGACCATGGCTGTCGTGGATGTAGGTCAACGTAAATTGCGTTGTAGGTATTCCAAGTAAACCGAAAACAGGAAAACTGAGACAAAATGTAAATTAATAAATGGTACGGACGATGAATACCAACTGAATATTTTATCACTATGAAAATCGTCGTAGAAGACCACCTCTTTCAGCGTGTACTTAATCGGTTTTAGTAATCACAGCCTGCTAGGCTAGCAATTATTAGGAACTCCTATATTTTCGCACGCCACATGCTTTGCTCCGCTTAGTTCCGTTTATGCCGCATCAAGGTTAAGTAAGTAGTTACGCTGCCTTGAGCTTCTTTAACACGTAGCAAACTTCGTTTTTGTGTTATTATAAGTATTAAGCTATATACTTAAGGTACTATATATATGTTTTAGATGACGTGAGCAGTTGCTTATGATACAGAACAATTACTTATTATCAAAACTACTGCGAATGCCTTTAATATTACTACAAAATACACGCTTTCCCACTATGTCGTGACGACAGATTATCGTGTCGCTTAAAGCTTCGTGGCTTGTATATTTAAATGGAGGTGTTCACACGATTATCTGTCGTCCACGACTTTTTTTTGCAGTGACGACAGATTGTCAAGAGTGTTCTTACCCACTATTAGTTGGCAGCGTACACAACATGTAGGCAGCATTGCCCTGTTGAGGAGCGACTGTACTATTCATACGTTGTAGTTACTTATGAATAGTGGTTAAACCACTGGTTGGCAATTTTAAATTAGTCGTGAGATATCCCAGGCGCAAGTGTTGATGAATAATCGAATATTGTGTTGTGTATATCTATTATTTATATACAAATAGTCAGAATGAAAAAATCTAGGAAGGCAAAAGATGACGTTTATAAGGAAAGAAACGGCGAGTTGTTCGACTAAGTTCGATTTCGTTACGGTGAGATGTATCTATAGATGTGTATACCTATTAATAATAATAATTGTTTTATCTCAATATATTCAGTATTAACTCAGATCTCAGGTGTCTCCTAGTTCCATCCGTACAACGGTTTTTTATTGTGGAAACGTATCTATGCCTATATGTAAGACAGAGTATGTATACAATGTTAAGTTGTTCCTATAAAGGAATTCGCACAAATTCAATATGTATTGTATATCATCACGAATCCAAAGTGTTTTGTTTTTTATACATTATATCCAAAGTAAAAAAGGTGGCCATAAATAACTTATGCCTTGACTTCCCAGAAAGGCCGGCATTCAATTTGCGGAAACTTGCGACGCGACAGTTCGGTCAACTCTCGTTCATGACAAAACACACTGAAACTGGTTTACTAAAAACAGGTAGCTGACAACCCTGATCCCATTACTCGGTAGGAATACATTAACAATGAAGAATGAACGTATTGTAATCAGAAATTGAAGTGAACCTACTGGTAAAATCAGCTTGGCAAGCAAAATTGGCTCGTGGGGTTCCTTAACAATAGTCTTAAGCTTTTGATGAAAAGCATCTTTTGTAGTTTTCATGTTGCTTTGATTATGAAAAGAAACACTGATACCTCCGTATCAACATAGTATGCTCTTATTATAAGATACACATTTCATAAAAAAAACACCAGTAATGATGGCAAAAATCACAGAGAAAGTAATCTGCATTAAATATTGTAAAAAATTAAGTGTGGCCACGTATTTGTAATGTCGTCCCAATGAACAGGTTGAAAATAAGGTTAACCTTTGACAATAAATAAACGATCTAAAAATAAAACCACCTATCTCACTTCCAGTAAAACACAACAACAAGAAACACTCTATCCGCCTGTGGTAAGTTAATGGAGCAACGGCCCAACCCTCATCAAGATTCGAAACAAAAACAGTCCCTCGGAAATTAAAATTAATAAATCCCGTGCCTAAAATCAACCTTAATGTGATAAAACTACAAAGGTCGGGAGGAACTTGTTGATGGCGCGTAAGGGGTTCGGAAACCGCAGGTGCAAAACCCTCTGGGCCATTTCATCTGCGAGGTCCCGAATAACTATATAATACTAAAGTTACTATTGCTAAGATTTTATTGCGTGTACCTTATAATCAAAGCATGAAAGTTCAAAATGATGAATCTCCTAAAATTACAAGTTGTCGCTTTTAAATTACAATAGTCAAACTGGAGCATCCAAAAGGATTGCGCTGTGGTATTGGACCGCTCCTTTTTTATAACTAAATGTTCCATTCTATAACCGGAGCTGGCTGAAGTTATGAAGTTTGATCCTCTTTGCGGTTCTCATTCGCAGAAACTACGCGGACAAAGTAATATAAGTTTTGCTTCTCGGTGGTCGTTTAGTACTATTGTTTTAAGTAATTTTATTTACCTGGAGAATATGAGTTGTAGTCTCTATATTTATATTATTATTATTATTGCTAAATTTACGTTTTTCTGATTACCTTTTGCACAAAGCGAAGAAAATTGTATTTTCCCTAAGCCAAAACAAATCAAACAAAGCGTAGGTGTGTTCTATGTTTTACTTCCATTGCTTTTTTACAATTCAACAACTTCTAATACAGTTTTCTGTATAGGAAGACTTACAAGGAATTTCTTGAGAAAACAATAACGTGAATATGAATAAGTTATTGTAACATAATAAATGTAACGGAAGATGAAGACTAAAATGAAGAAGCGGTTATCCTTTTCCGCATAAATATTTAATCGTTTTTTTTTTTTGCATACCTACGTCAGTTTATTGTGGGCTTTGATTCGTTATCAAACTTTGTTTTTAGAAGGCCTATTACCGGTCATATTGTTTCTGGTAGGTAATAATAAAACTACATCATTATACTATTGAACTTGAACTCATTTACATAAAATCGTATTGTACTTTAAGCATTATTAATGCCTCGAAAATAGAAGAACTTTTTAATTCTTATTTATATGATTTTACATGAATCCTTACTTATATTATAAATGCGAAAGTAACTCTGTCTGTCTGTTGCTCTTTCACGCCTAAACTACAGAACCGATTAAAA
Organism: Campaea margaritaria; assembly: GCA_912999815.1. Taxonomy (NCBI): domain Eukaryota; kingdom Metazoa; phylum Arthropoda; class Insecta; order Lepidoptera; family Geometridae; genus Campaea; species Campaea margaritaria. The sequence continues at coordinate 6,237,194 of OU538792.1, forward strand.
TGAAATTTGGTACAGAGATAGTCTAGAGCCTGAGAAAGGACATAGGGTACTTTTTACTGCGAAATAAGCATTTTAAGGGTTTGAAATGGGGGATGAAAGTTGAGGGGGTAAAATAAATATAGGGGATAAAAGTATGTATGGAAATATGTAAGGTTTCGGTTAAACCACAAAACCGATTTAAAAAATTACTTCACTAATGGAAAGCTACATCGACAGCGAGTAACATAGGCTATATTTTAGCCCCATATTCCCGCGGGAACAGGAACTACGCGGGTGAAACCACGGGGCGCAGCTAGTATATTATATTTTCGCAAATAACTAAAGAAGGATCTTACGGGGCTTGAAGAAAGTCTTCTTGTACCTACAGAAAATTCAATACAATATTGTTTGAAGTTATATGAAAGTGTAAATAGACGTATTTCTGTGGCAAACAGATAATGCCTAGTGATGTTAACAACCCCTAGGGGCCCATATTCGACACTTGTATTTAATATTATCCTTTGATGTCGATACTGTAGTACTTCAACTGGAATTTCAATGGTAATAATACCTGGTAAGGACTTACCACATATTCCTACATACAATACAAGTACCTATAGTTATTTGAATTCAATAAAATAATTATCTCATACGGGTTTCTATTAGAAAATGGATACGAGATAGTTTTATGATAAAACAGATAATGGTTTTCATAACATCGTACTAAAAGTGACTTCTTAATTACATTTAGAAGACTGCACGAAGAATAGAAATCGAACTTTGTCTCAAGTGCCCATTCCTTTCCTACGACTGTTATCTTCCTACAATGAAAACGAAGTTACTAACAATATCTTTTGTAACAACCTGATATCATAGAAAGAAACAGATAGACTAAATCACGTTATCTGATGAATTATTTATCCTAGTAGAAGCGCTGGTAGCCTAGTGGGAGAACGTCCGCCTTCCAATCAGAAGGTCGAGAGTTCAAATCCAAGTGCAGGCACGTACCAATGTGTTTCTTGTAAAACATATGTTCGTTATTATCACACGCTTTTCGGTGAAGGAAAACATCGTGAGGAAACCCACATACCTACCCGAGAATTATTTCGGAGGTAGGTATGATATCCACCAATCCGGACTGGGCCCCCGTGGTGAATTATGGCCTTACCCTCCTCATGAAAGTGAGGAGAGATCCGTGCCCAGCAGTGGGACGTTATGGGTTGATTATGAACAATATTTTTTGTAACAACCTGATATCATAGAAAGAAACAGATAGACTAAATCACGTTATCTGATGAAGTATTTATCTACCGGTTAACACGTAAAGTTCAAGTTTCAAGGAACACTAGGTATACTTATGGCTTTTCAGAGGCATGCACTAAGAGATAAGCTTGGTATGAACAGGCCCGACCCGGCGACGGCCTCACTATTCTTGAAAGTCTAAACTGTTCCCTTGTTGTCGCTATCGCCTTCTGTTTGCTTTGCCTGCTGATGGAAGCTATTAACTAAAATTGCTGGTTACACCTACTCAATACACTGATAGAGGTTAAGCTTTGAACTCGATCGCAATTAGTATACGGGACGAAGGTATTAATTTACTTCTTATTTGTGAGATTGGTGTACACAGACCTTTGTATTCAACCTAGTGAGTACAGAGTTCCGTCTATCAAGCAAGACTAAGTAGTAAGAATGAGTTTTGCCTAATTTACCATAAGACTTTACTTCTTTAAAAACAATAAATTATTTATTCTGTATCGATACATACTCGTATGACACTTTTATTGTTACTTTCTTAGCCAGAAAATAGAATATAGTCTTTTATCATCATCATCAACCCATAACGTCCCACTGCTGGGCACGGGTCTCTCCTCCCTTTCGTGAGGAGCGTTAGGCCATTTTCCACCACGGGGGCCAAGTCCGGATTGGTGGATAACATACCTACCTCCGAAATAATTCTCGGGTAGGTATGTGGGTTTCCTCACGATGTTTTCCTTCACCGAAAAGCGAGTGATAATTACGTACATATGTTTTACAGAAACACATTGGTACGTGCCCGCACTGGGATTTGAACTCACGACCTCCTGATTGGAAAGCGGACGTTCTCCCACATGGCTACCACCGCATATATAGTCTTTTATATATTACCTATATAATCTTTGCCACAAATTTGTGTACCTACTTAGCAATAACCAATTATGTTATAGTAGGTATCTGTGTTTCTTTTTATAACTTACTCGACTCAATGTCCAGAAGATGGATTTACACTTTATTTTCACATTAGAATTACAGTGAATTTTTGTACGAGCCGAAGGAAAAATACCGAGCACATTTTGCACAAAACGAAATCCAATGATAAAAACTCGTCTATCACTTGCGGGTTTTGTAATATATATGTACAAAAATACCTTTTTTTTCTTCAGTTTTAATGCGGTACGTAATCCATTGACTAAAACATGAGAGGTACGCTTTCGTAGACATACAGCTACTGCTATTTTGACGCGACTAAATAGAGGTGACGTCGGGTCAAAAGCGGCATTGTGAGCCTTCCCGCTTGAATAGAAGAGCCGTCTACAGATATAATATTGTATAGCTTATTTTATATACCCTAGGCTGCCCATAGCGTAACTGAATGCATCATTTCATTAATTCCATAACATTTGCTTGGAAACGCTTTTGTAGAAAGCTTTGAAAGGCTTACTTTGACAATTTACAAACGGTTAGGTAAAATATAGTTCAACTCAGTCTGAAAGTATGAATCGTTATACTAAACGCGCGTGTTTTAAAACGTCATTACTCTGTCGATAAATGCAAACTGCTTCCCGAGAGCTTCCTGTGGCGATGATAAGCTGCATGAGACTGCTTTGCAGCGACGACCTCGTGGCATTTTGACCACGACCACCGTTTCCCTGTAGCGCAACGCTCGCGATACTTTTTGTTGAGACAGATTTATATCTTCCGTTACTACGCCACTTACAGCACTTTTTCAAAGTACTATGTTGGAATAAAAATTGCGCACCACTCCAATAAAAATGTTATCTCCTCGTTCAACCTAAATTTTCGGGAAGTTTTATTACAGTGAAACTGTTCATAATGCATCATATTATTACGATTTGGAAAATTAAATAATGTTACTTTGCAGTGCAATGTTAGATAATATGATCGATTATACTATACCTATAATATAATTATAGTACATACATATATCGACATGTGGACGATTGGCATTCAGATGTCGATATGTGTGTGACTTATCGATATGTTGTCCTCTGCATATCCATTACGCAATACTTACGGGTTAACTTATGTAGCACCTACAAAATTCAATTCTATAAATTACTCAAATGAGTTCTGATAAATGGAATTAAATTGGAGGCAGAAATTCCGACTTCGTCATGAAACTCCGAATTTGAGCTGCCAACCTGCCAATTTCGTGTTACAATAATATTATATTTATTGCAACGGAAAACAAAGTGGTCGGACCCGTTCTCTGCTGAAATAACGAAAACAAACGATCCCAAAACCGACCACTGTAACCGGAATAAATATTTCATCGTAATTATTTACAGTTGCGCTATTCCGTAAAATGTTAAAAACGGTAATGTTTGTGTTAAGTCTCAGATGTTTATGTTATCAATTGATGACGTGTTTCATGTTCACGAAAGTTATGAGAAACAGAACAGCTTGTATCCATATTTCAGTAGTAGGCATAATACATAAAAGCTGTATTTTGTAGTATTCCTGGTAAACCTCTTACAGGATGAGATAAGTGTTACAAAACATAGCGCGAATAATGTGCATAGTGGGTTTAAAACATCTTAATAAATAACCGTAATATCAAACTACAAAGTATTATCTTTTTAGTTCGGGCAGGTCATTCGTTAGAGCCACAAAACAATCAATCACTGATTCACTACAGCTAGTAAGAGTAGCAGCGGTATTTAGTAGGTTAGATAAAGAAAGAATAGTTCAGTCTACGGCGCGGCGTAGCATAGCATGGACTACAGATTAGGTAGAGATACTACGTGCGGTAGAATAATCACCACCATGCAACGGTATGACTTGTAAAGTTGCCTCTGCTCAAGTCTGCTCTAAAACGCTTTTGTAATTTTTTTGTTTTGACCTTTTGATCCCTGAATAAAACAGATAATTGTCTGTGATTTTATGATAGCTGAAATACTCGGAAATAGGCAGGGGCGATTCGACTAAGTACTTAATTTTTACTCTGACAGATTATATTAATGGTCTATAAAAGTATCAGGAATTCGCATATTTGGACCTAGATAAGTTCTAGATACTAAACCACTAGACTAAATTGCTATTGGGATGTTTGGTAGGCGATTAGTTATAGTTCGAACTAAGCTTAACTTTTTGGTAGAATGACAGTTCCATAAATCTGTTTCATCTTCTTGAAAGGGAAAAAGAATGAATGACCTGAAAATCCAGTTTTAAAAATTCCAAGAGAAGCCTTTAATTTCAGTGGTATTTCAATGTCTTGCGACACAGTCTGGACAGTTTGACTAACTTGGTTAAAAAAACTACCTTTTATTTCTCCTACTAGGTATTTTCGCTTCCGAAAAATACCTATCATTTTCTTTCGTACTTATTTGCTGCGAGCGTTTTCACACTGGACGATAACGACGGCAACTGTAAATTTCATTCATATTGCTCGTTGTCAGTGTCGTGTCGAACTCGTTATCGTGTTATGTAAAGACGCCTATTCCGTGTATCGTTTTCTTTCATGGAACGTTCATTGTGAATGCAGGAAGGCTATTGCAAAACTAGTCGGGAGCGGGAGCATTGTACTTAGATTGTAGCGCTTTTAGCGACCCACTCGGCAAGTCCGTTGCCCGGGCTCATTTGTGAAATGGTAAAAGTCGCTGACAACTGTACGATACGCATTTTAAAAGAATAGAGATAGCGGGCTTGATTTGTAATTATGTTTGATATCGAAATAAATAGCTTCGATAATAAAACATTCATATTTAACTGTTTCAGTTGGTTTTTTAATGTTCTTTCATTAAGGAATATAATATCAACAAATTAATATGGTACTATTAAAAAATTAAATGCATCTTCTTTATCATTACTGTCAAAACATATCGGTCCACTATTGAGCACGGGTTTCACTCACTTTCGTGGAGAGGATTAGGCCATTATCCATTACATGCAACCATCTTCTCCTGGTTAGTCTTTAATAATATTCCAAAACAAATACTCATTACAATTATTACGTATTAACAAAAAAAAAAGATACCGATACATTAATATTAATAATAATAATAACGCGCCACTATCACATACATAGATCCTGACCCCTAATTAGGATATGTATCTATGGAATCAGGAACTACGAGGACCATGGTCCTACAAACGCCCAGACTCAGAGCAAATATTTGTGGTTCACACAAATCTTTGCCCTGTGCGGGAATCGAACCCGCAACCTCACGCTTCGCAGTCGGCTCATCACCCACTTACGCCAGGGAGGCATTATTTTTTCGCTGCCGCTAGAAAGCTGGATAACTACTTAATAATGTGAATATTAAATTCCGTCCCTATATTTTTACGCTTGTCCTACAGAATATTATTATTGGTATTTACGCGTAATATTTTTGTACGGTAAGGGAAAATAAATTCTGCTCCGTTAAACGAAACCGGACGCTTTTTGCTGTCGTAACCAGTGATTAAAAAACCCCTTAGCATGAAGCTACATTAATTAATTCGCAATTACATAAATAAGGCAGGGGACGTCCGGAGCACTGGCAGTCGAGTCGAGTCGAGTGGGCGAAATGCAGTTCAAATGCGCTTACTGGCAGGGTAGTATATAAATATTGTACTCGACCCGCGTTCCCGCCAGTTTTTACGAGATATAACTATTCCACTACTCGTTTAACCGCAATCAACTGAACTGAAGTTATTATATTTACAAGTAACTCAAAAACACTATACGTATACTTTTGATTATTAATATAGACGTTTCCCCTTGGACGAAAATAATAAAGCTCAGCCCTGAAACTACATTATTTATTTATAAACTATAAAAGGCTCTTTCATGTCCCTGGATATTAAGAAAAAGAAAATATTCCTACTAAGTTGATATTAATATTTTATGTAGAAACATAATAATCTACTTACTTTATCTTCATATAAATGCTCATACTGTACTTGAGACTACTTAACATTGCATAATTACATACATCTACTTTTAGACTATCTATATAAGTAATCGTTTACTGATATATAATATAATCGTTATAGATGAGTAATCGTTAATAAAAAGCAGTGGTAGCCTAGTGGGAGAACGTCCGCCTTCCAATCAGAAGGTCGTGAGTTCTAATCCCAGTGCAGGCACGTACCAATGTGTTTCTTGTAAAACATATGTTCGTTATTATCACACGCTTTTCGGTAAAGGAAAACATCGTGAGGAAACCCCCATACCTACCCGAGAATTATTTCGAAGGTAGGTAGGTGATCCACCAATCCGGATTTGGCCCCCGTGGTGGATAATGGCTTTACCCTCCTCACGATAGTGAGGGGAGACCCGTGCTCATCAGTGGGACGTTATGGGTTGATGATGATGATGATGATGAATCGTTTATTGAAGTAATTGGTAAATAAGAAGATTTTATTACAGTTACAAATCGGTCACCTAAAATAACGGAGAAAATATCTTGCTGAATATAGAGAAATTCAGAATCAGTTAATGTATACCTTTCTAAGAACGTGGGTAGGGTAGGTAGCTATGTTAAAGAGTAAACCAAAAATATCCACCGACTTTTTGTATCGTGGTAGTTGGTGTCGGGACAGTAGCTGGGCGGCTGGATGCAGCCGCGGCGGCCGGCGGCGGCGCGGCGCCGGCGGCCCGGGCGGGTGGGCGGAGACGCGAGGGCGGCGGTGCGTCGATATCTTTATGCATCGCCGGGCAGCCACAATATCCATCGACATCATTAAAGCAACAATGCTGTGTAAGCGCACACTTAACCCTAATGAAACGCTCTAATGAATTAAGCGCCTGAATTACATTTAATTAATACGACATTAATTAGGTCAAGTTTATTGTTCTATTGATCGTTATATCCATTGTAAGTAAATCTGATCCATTATAGAGCTTTTTATTCTACAGCGCTTTGTTGTCAGCCATCAATACCTTTTTTATCGATACTATGCCGAGAAAAGTGCTCTGTTGTCTGTTGTTGCCCACCGAAGTCGGTCAAGACAAGATGGATTGATGGATACTGTGGTCTACGAAACACGTGTTTTTGTAGGTGTAAATAGGGCATCTTTTCGTGAATAAAACATTATTAGCTATCTATATGTTAAAGTTAACTAGATAGCATTTTATTTATCTATTGTTCGCGGGACTTCTTTTTATCCCCTTGATAAATGGAATCCATATAGCAAATAAGGATTAAATGTTGGAGAAATGTATAATAAGATGGTGCGCGCACATACCTACCTAATAATAAAATATAACTACGCACCTACGGACACAGGATACCATAAAATTACCTACCTTTGTCATATCCAACAAATTAAAATCTGTTGTTAAATCTTTTGTTGTATGCGCTCCGGCGAACTAGGCAAAACAAAAGTATTTACCACGAATCTTATTATACTAGGTATGTATATACATACCTACTTTAATAAGATTCGTGGTACATACCTACCTGGTATGTACATACCTACCACTGGCTAGAATTTCACCTTACCTATATGATATCATGTCCATACATGATCGATCAGTTATAGGTGCTAACTGTTGATTTAGAAATCATCATTGGTAGGTAGGTATGTATGTACATGCTCACAGAATACTATTTATAGTCAACTAATATTTGGTAGCCAATTCAGTGAAGGGCAAAAAGGATTTACCACAAAACGTAAACAATTTAGTTTTTTTCCAATAAGGTAGGTACTTCTTTATAAAAGAGGCATTGTTTCGTTCTTAAATTCACAGATCTTAATAGGCACCAAATTCTTTCATTCTTTAAGAGAAAGTACATTTCCTTTGAAATTTTTTAAGTTTATCTTCCGTAAAATATGCTTTTAATCAACTCGGCCGACGTGACGGCGCCGGCGGCCGGACCTTATCAATTCTTCTGCTCGGTGAGTCTGTTGAAAACATTTCGCTTTGAAGATAAGCTGGGGCTTTCTGGTTCCTGTTTATTTAGGGCTCTGTCCTAGACGTGGGCAGGTAGAGCAACTAGGTACTAAGCGTCGTTGGCGATATCACCTTAAATAATTAATTCAGACAAAATTGCCATAACGAACCCTTTTGTTTACGTTTCAAACATTTCTGACTAGTCGTGTTTCCGATGATTGACCAAACTAAGTAGTTATTATGAAAAAATCTAAAGATAAATTAGTAAGAACTTATAATCATAGGTGAACAAGTGTTATGTATCCAACCATAGATCAAAGATCAAACAACATGACCGTGCGACTTTTTTAATTAATACTGTAAACTAACCAATAATGATAATCGGTTATTACAAGCAAAACAAAAGGTATAAAAAACGTTTTCAATTTCAATTTGCGCACAAAGTTAGGCATCTGCGTAAAAGTATAATCAACAGGTTGGTTTCGTTAAAGTTAAGTTTTCCCACAGCTAAGTAAACTGTCTGACCCTCCTTAAGTACTATGTACAATACCTGAATATTGCAAACGCAAATATCTATTTAGATTTGTTTGATGTAAAATTATTTGCGGTTAATTCAAAAGTTGGTAGAAAGCAACTGTAAACGAAGTTCCCGCTCCAAAACTTTACTTTCACGAACAAAGTTTGGCGGGAGCGTGACTGCCGGGCGAATGATGCTCGAAGTCAATTATACATTTGTATTGGTTAGGTTAGGGCACTTACCTTTTCTAGTGGAAGAGAAGTCAGCCTGTTGTGGTTATCCCGCTTCGTCCCATGTGTCGCCTGCGTCGGGCGAGGAGGCCGAGGTGGCAGCGAGGGTGTCGGGCGGGCGCTCGGTACGATTCCACGGCGGCACTACCGCGCCCGCCGCCGCCGCCGCCCGCCCGGGCCTGCCGCCCGCCCCACGCAGAATTCCTTGCTGTGATTAATTGCCGACCCACCTGCGGAGCCTTTTGTAAATCGCCAATGTGTTCTGTTACTATAAACAAACAATAAGTTCTGCAAATTACGGAATTTATCATTTCCATAATAGCTCACATTAAAGCGTCACGTATGGTGAGTGCCATGGCACCTATACTTAAAGGTAGACAAGTAGAACAAGCACTACACTTGCGCTAAGTGGTGGGTAGCGGCTGTTCCTAGAGCATTCAAAAATGATGGTAATCAAGTGCAGTCCCTCAAATTGGATTTTAGTACTCACCTAAAACTTAGCTGTTACAGAATATAAGTGGTACCTAAGTATAAAGAATATAACCGTGTATATAGACCCCACATTGCAGATAAGAACTTACCTACGCGAAGACAGAATATTGTACATCGAAAGTATTGGTTTTACTTGTAATGATAAAACAACTTTTCCAAATTGTATACCAACTTTCTTCCCATTATCAGATTCGTTGTAAACAACTTAAGTAGTCATCTTACGTGGTAACTCGCGAGCGGAGCAAGAACTTTATAACTTCATCTCGTAATATAATCCCTCTGAAGTCGCATTAGGGCGAATTAATAGGATAATCCGCTACCTACGTACTTATGTGATATCATGATATAAATACAACTGTGTATTTTAAACCGGTATCAACAAAAAAAACTATGTAATAGAGTCATTAATAGAAGTCGCAAATGAAAATGCTGGAGTAGTAAGCAAATGTTGCGTTTAATTAGGCGGAATTCGTAGGTTGATGAGTGCAGCTTCGTACCGACAGCATCACGACAGGGGACAGTGGTTACTGGTTAGTCTATAGCTATGGGTGGATATTAATCCAAGCCGCTGCCTCGGAGCTCGCAATGAATGGCCCGGCGCAAGACAACGACTATCTCTGGATCCCGTTTCTAACGACGAAACCTAGTGAATTGCTACTCCCTAACGTACATTACCAGTACAGTATGGGTTAATTGGCTAATTGAAGTCTGTACGGGATATGCTTCGGTTTAATTAGCCAAAGAGAAAGTTTTCAAAGCAAGCATGAGTGTAGAGAAACCTCTATACTCAGGAAAATAATAAACGAACGCCTCGGTGAGCGTGTGGCCACTCATATTTTGGCTAACAATACGATGAGTTGGGTATAAACAACGTGATCACGTGTCAGCTGAACGGCTCCCGGCCCACATATTGAATCGAGGAGCGTCTAACTGCTTATGAGCTGTCGAGCTGATAAGCCTAATATACATTTACTTATCCGGGCGGAAATTACTTTTTATTTCGCGAATATAGGTACAACGGCGAATATATGATTGATCAGTGGGTGAAACTTCGGTAACTTTCTAAAAATCGTTATAAAATTAGATTTTGTACAGTGCGCAAGTTAAATAAGTTTGCAAAGTAATTTCTTCGACATTGTTTGTTAATGTTTAATGTTTATTTTATCTTATTTATGTACCTATCTCAAAAACGTAGTAGGTATGCGGTAAATGTCACTGATTAGAGAACTTGTAACGAGTATAATCACGTATGTTGTAGATGTACTGTACTTATACTAGAAAGTATTATCTAGTAGTAGTATCTGAGATATATTTATTATTACTCGAAGACACAATGACATTATTATCATATAGTAAAGGTATTCGGTATCTAATATCACATTGAATAGCTGCAGGCTACAACTGAGGCTATTGTTGAAGCACTGCGTATACTTCGGTAGGTGTACAGACAAATAGTGTTGCTTTCCACTGTTCCCACAAAACAATTTCATATCCTGAGCCCAAAACCCATAGGTTGCGGTTACACGTTCGTGCGATGCCTCGCTATGGGCGTTATGCCACAGAATAGACACCACTTTCTTCTAATAACGTTACCTTCATCGTACCGTAGGCCGTAATTGTACGTTACGGTTAGATGCGAGCGTTACAGTTGCGTCTATTAATTGGTTTTATTATCGGCTATTGCGGCTGCGAATCGCAATATAGGTAATGTGGCCTTATCTGTTCGTGTTATGGTTACGTTTGCAGTTGTAATTCTCTTGGGATAGTTTGTAATATTGTATGATTATGAAAAGAGTGGGTCGCTCTTTTTCATTTGTTTTATGAGCAGTTTACTAGGTACTAAATAAGTATATCAAAAACATAAGAAAGGAAGATATCAGCGAAGGATAGAAGTCCCTACTTACTATATTTGTTAAAACTCCATTGATCGCAAAATCAGTCGTTTTGGATAAAATATCCCTAATAATAGTAGGTATGTGGGCCAAGTGACCAACTAGTTTGTAGACAAGTGCATTTAGAATTTCCATTGTTGCACCGGATTTCTATCGGCGCTGTTATTCCGTTGAATGATGCATTGTTTAATTAATTTCCTCGACTGGCTAATAGCGCAGCTAAACCAGCCAGTTTGCAAAGCCTTTCGTCGAATGCCCGGAGCTAGAATACCAGTGATTGTTAACCCATTCTGGGAGCTACAGAACAATGTAGATGCAGTTTCCGGTATTAGCTCCACAATATAATTTCGCTACACTTAGAACTTAACATGTTACGACGCTTTCTAGTGTAAGAAAAAACAAATTCAATGGTTTGGCGGCTTTACTTATGAACGCCTTTTAATGTAAAAAAAGGAACCAAATCGGATAGAAGAAAAGTTTATCGAATAGAATAGAATCCAATATAATTGCATATTCTTCCTCTATATTACGTATATCTATAGAACACGTTTTACCGAACCTCTTACTCCCATTACATCTTTAGTATCTGTATACTGTTGGCTCCTATATCCCGAATGCGGCCATTCTGCACTAACTAATCAGATCTGTCGTTTTTTATTCCTGTAACTCCAACCGAACCTGGCAATGAACCAACCTAGACAAATGTGCGCTACGAACCGAATGTGGCTTACTGGATACAATAGAATGTATGGTGCCCACAAGCTGGCCTCAATATAGCAGTTATTTATCTACCGTAAATAAACTGTTGTATATTATTTCTGTGTAAAGATCTCCCACGATAGATGACTTACGGCTAAACCTAAAAGAAAATGAACAACTTTGATGAAAACTTGTTGTTTGTGGCACTTGTTTGGAGCTATCTATACCTACGTGTTATGTTATTGTGGTTTGACTATATTATCCTATGATTACAAGCATGTAAAATAAATATACCTATTGATTTAAATTACATTTATACTAAGCAACAATGGTAATCTTTGATTACATAATTATATAAATATGTGATAAAAGATAATAATAAACTTAGGCTTGAAAAAAGGCCGCAATAATTTATCGTTATCGTGATTGATTCAGAAAACATCAGTGAGAAAGATTGGAAGGTAAACGACAGGCGCGGGCGTCGAATCAATAATAATAAGTAATTAAAAGGTCGATCTAGCTAGCGAGGCGTATTGTAAAGCGTGTCAACGTCGGCGCCGCCGCCGGCGCAACACTAGCATCAAAAGTCTACAAAAAAAAAACAATTCTTCGTTTGTTAAATTTTATTAGCAACTATGAATTAAAAGCGACGTCTTCCTAAAATAAAATCTGATAAAAGTAACTATGTCGAAATTAAATATTTACATTTGATTAGACTTCACAAAACAATAAAATATAAAAAGCACATGAACTATTTCCAGAAAAATATATTTAACGAATGCCGATTTTGATAATAAATGAAACTCAAATAAATTAAAAATGAAAACATTTCGAAGCATTCCAATTACGTCATTCAGCACACACTACGACTAAGTTACATTAATTATCCTTATTTTTATATTAATATTTCTCAAATAAAACATATATTCGTATAAAATATTAGTATAGTAATGGCACTAATATACTATTATTACTGTTGTTATTTAAGGCACATGATGAAAATAGGAAGGCGAGTTGTATAATATAAAATGTATTGCTCTACACAAGTATCAATATTACGGAGATTTTTTTAGCCAAGTACCATTCCATTTTTCTTCTAATAAACTCTAAGGAGTCATCCATGGTAGAAAGTAGGATATCATTAGCAGTAATAATACAATATTCAAGAGATTCATATAATGTGTAGAGCAGTTAAAACTTTGGCAGTGTCTTAGCAATAAACTAAACTTTTGCATGACTCCGTTGTACGATTGTATAAATAATTGTATATAATTTTTGGGGCATAACATCCAAGAGATTTTCAGTTCGTGAGTTTCATTAATACTTTAAAATTCAATAACAGTTTTCAACATGTAGTCTAAAATTTACTTAAAAATCTAAACGACGGACGAAGTATAATTTTTACAAAGTGTACAAGAAGCATGTCGTTTGATTTTTTTAAACTATACTATGTCCGCCGGCTACACAATATATAAGTACATATACGACATACACTCACACATAAGTACAAAAAGCGTACTGTAACACTCTGAGATTATAACAGACCTTCTGTCAGTTGACTAAATGTTAAATAGAAGGAAGGCAGTTGATAATATCTTAACTAATAGTTACCGTGATAAATGTTTGTTTTATATAGTTTTATTCTTATTAATAAACAATATTAATTGCTTGTTAAAAATGTTTCTACTGTACAAAAGAACACCGCACATCTTCATCTTCCTTTCAAGAAGTCAAATAGCTTTAAAAGGCACATCATAAGGCAACTACAACATTTACTATCACCTTAAAAGCTTTCATACAAATTATTATTTTTATAGACCATTCGATTTGTTCAAATACTAACTATTCGGATCGATAAATGCGATTTACGAAGACTGTTATCGATAATTGAATGACTGCTGTTTCTTTACGCCCTTGAGGCTAACGTGCTGCGAAGTAATTCAGTTATTTGCCAGCGTACGTGGGGTTTTTGAACGTCGACGTCGCCTGCTTGTATATAGGATTCTCGCCCTAAAAAGAAAAACAGCGTAAAAGAACAAATAAATAGAAAATAATATAATATTGCCGAGTTTGTTTCAGTCACTGCCAGTGTAATAGAAAAACACTCGTTTAATTCATAGACATCAAAATTATTGCGAACCATCTTATAAAAAAAAAACAATCCAGACATCCGGGTATAAAAGCCACATGCAGGAAAAACAGTTAAATTGAGAGCTGCATCCTTATTTGAATTCAGTTGATAAAATGCCTGTTTGTAGAGAAAACTTACCGTATCCCACTTGGCCATCATGCGCTCCTTCTCGAAGCGCGCGAACTCGCGGCGGTCGTGGATGGTGGTGGCCATCTTCCACAGCATCAGCAACGCGAGCCCCACCAGCACTATTGCAGCGATCACGCCCAGCACGATACCCAGGATTGGGACCTAACACAAATACAATACATAAGTGTTTCGGAAATGAAGATTGCACGGAGAGGAATACATAGGAAACCGTATATTTTCCCGGACTAGTGTAACCGGTTTCACTGTCCAGGCATTTTATTTATCTCTACGCAAAACAATTACAAACAAACAAACACGTATCGGAATTATAATATTAGCAGGATTGCAGAAAGTGTTAAGTGAGTCATTTACAGTTACATCCCAAAGTAATTTTGGGATTGCAAATTTAGTATTTGGCAAACTGAAATGACTGAAATTGTTGTGCTATTAGGTAATGTGGCAATCGATGTCCACAGAGCGCGGGATATATCGGCACTGTTTAGTGTGTTGCATGTTGATATTCACTTTTAAAGCATAAATGTTTCAAATACTAAAAATAATCTCATATAATTATAACAAGTTGTTGGTCACTCACCTTCTTGGGACATTCCCTTTCCTTCTGCGCCCTGATGTCAGTCTGCTGAAGTTCATTGTACGAGTATACATATACATACAGACAGTCTTCTTCGTCGTAGAAACTGCATAAGTGTTCGTTCCTGGTTTCGTTCGCTGGAAGAAAGAAATCGATTAGTCGGATAGCACACGAAGGGCTTAGATTCAGGAAGAAACCAGATGACAGTATAAAGTGAGCATGAGTTTCCGATGACGGAAAACACCCGTACTGTAGGACTAGTATAACATTTTAACCCTAACAAATGTGGTTAATTTTTAAGACTTACCTTCGATTTTGTCCTCTATGATAATGCGGTAGGGAGCGCATTTCTTGCTACAGATGTCTAGTTCCGCGTTATATTCGGGCCCACGCTTGTGCACTTCGCACAGAACGCAGTCTTTGAAACTGTTGCAACGGCCAGGGCAAGTCTGCAACACATCAAATAGAAATAACCTAAAACCTAGTGTCGCAGGATGATGTTCACAGTTTTGAGTAACAGTGCATTTACGGCAGGTGGATTACCACGAAGACGATGTGCGCGTCGTAATATACGTTTTAATCAGGATATTATGTGAGGTTACTTACGGGACACTGCTCGCAGTACTTCCCGGACAAATGCCTGTCATCATCGACATTGCAAATGCATTGCCCGCACACACATTTTCCAACGCCGCTGCATATCAATCCATTTTCTGCAACAACGGAGTATACATTTATAAATAGGAAAGTTATTATTATATTATATCAACGGCAGAGGTATTATGTATATGTGTTGCGATCTGTTCCAATCAAATTATTATGGGCAGTCCCTGTAAGTAGATACTATTATACTTCGTCTAATCAAAACCAAAAGAGCTGCAGCTGTCAAAACGGACGTTAAACCGCAAATTTCAATGAGTTTCAAATATTAATAAATATACATAATCGACTTGCTTTTCACTTAAATCAGAAACCAAAGCCAGCAAATTATTATTTTCTACAATATATGTTGACGTTAGTTCACGTAACTTTTCAAAGTGTATGATGTTTCAGAAGTTTTCGCCGTTAGGAACGAACTATTTACGTACTAACTTGAACATACTTTACGTGAACACGCACTAGTCGGAATGTACGCGTCGCACGCAATAAATTGGCTCGTATTCTCACATTTGTCGCATCGCATTGATATTCATGCTATTCGATATGTTATCGGAACGCGTCCCCGGCAAGTCCCTGAGAATGTATTGACGACCTTTCACTTTTTATTGAAATTAGACGCGTATGGTGCGAATAGGTGAGCGAGATTTCATTAGATTTAGTCACATCATTTGTATTATACATTGTGAATTTATATGCGTAAGGTATTTACGACTGACGGTACGCTGTGTGATCGGTCACACAACACAAGCTACTTCGACTTCTAGGCGGGGCGGGGTATGCTAGTCGCGTCGATCGCGATCCACGGAACTATCTCTTTAGGCGCTAGAATAATTTTCCTTGTGTGCGTGCTGTATGCGTGCATACAGCACTTACAGCAGTACGTTTGGTACTGTTCTTATCGTCCGTTCGTAACTTACATTTCTGTTCCTACTATGTCTTTATGTTATGTTGTTGTGTGTCGACTATGTGTCGTTGTTGTCGTCTCTGAGTCTAGATGTAAATGAATGTAGTGTTGATTACCTGGCGAGCGGCACGGCGCCTGGTCCTTGAGGCACTGGCAGGCGGGCCCCGTGTAGTCGGCCGTGCAGCTGCACGCGCCGCACACGCACTCCCCGTGCTCCGGGCCCGAGCACAGCAGGCCCTTGTTCATGTCGCACGTGAAGTTGTCGCACTCGCAGAACGGGCCCGAGATCACCTGCGCGATAAGGGGGAGGTTAGTTTGCGTCGGAGATTATTATACTCTTCAAGCTGACACGCATAAATGCGGTGGCACGTCGCCGCATTGCTAAAAAGTGTTGCGTTATTTGTATAGACTCCCAGGCGGCGACGCCAATTTTGGCTTTTATATGTGTATGTGGCACTTTAAGTAATGTAATGAGGGATTCATTAAAACAAACAGCCCCCGGCTACTACTTACCATAGAAGGTACACAGTTTTAGTAAGACTGATGTATTAGATATCAAGAAAAAATATTTAAAAAAAAATTGCCAGTTCTTCTCGATCGGACGTCGATCAACTTTCACGGAGCCCACGTGAACGAAGCTTTTTGTTTTGAGGTCGGTACCTTGGTGGGGTCGTCCATCTTGTTGCACTCGCAGACGCCGCAGATGCAGGTCCCGCGGTTGGAGCACAGCGGGCCGGCGCTGCCGTTGGTGGGGCGGCAGCCGCGCTCCTGCTCCAGCGACACGCCGCCGTGCGCGCTGCACTCGCAGTTCTTGCCGAGCTCGGTACCTTGGTGGGGTCGTCCATCTTGTTGCACTCGCAGACGCCGCAGATGCAGGTCCCGCGGTTGGAGCACAGCGGGCCGGCGCTGCCGTTGGTGGGGCGGCAGCCGCGCTCCTGCTCCAGCGACACGCCGCCGTGCGCGCTGCACTCGCAGTTCTTGCCGAGCTCGGTACCTTGGTGGGGTCGTCCATCTTGTTGCACTCGCAGACGCCGCAGATGCAGGTCCCGCGGTTGGAGCACAGCGGGCCGGCGCTGCCGTTGGTGGGGCGGCAGCCGCGCTCCTGCTCCAGCGACACGCCGCCGTGCGCGCTGCACTCGCAGTTCTTGCCGAGCTCGGTACCTTGGTGGGGTCGTCCATCTTGTTGCACTCGCAGACGCCGCAGATGCAGGTCCCGCGGTTGGAGCACAGCGGGCCGGCGCTGCCGTTGGTGGGGCGGCAGCCGCGCTCCTGCTCCAGCGACACGCCGCCGTGCGCGCTGCACTCGCAGTTCTTGCCGAAGCGGCCCGGCGCGCACACGCACACGCCGCACGCCGACACGCCCTCGCCGCTGCACACCAGCGGGCTGGCGCTGTACGCCTGGAAGGGGACTGTGTCAGCGACGCGCCCGTGCACAGGTGTGTCCGGCACGGCGCGAGCGATGGACTTTGTTCCGTTTCGACTTCTCAAGATTAGTGCATTTGGCCAGTGTCAAGTATGTTAAGTATGAAGTCTTTTAACCTTTCATATATTTTTAAACCAAAATATCGAGTCCTAGTTGGTCAGAAGACTAGTCGAAGTCATGATTCATTTAAGTGGTGGGTGCTTTACTGAGATTTCTTGGGAGCTTTAGGAATAACACAACATGGCACATTTTTTTCGGTTTGTATCATATGCCCACACTTGTGCACGAACGTTTAATGGTTTATATTTCACCAAAAAGCTACAATAACATGCAAAAAAACACTGAAAATTAGTTTTTATTTTTAATTAATTTACAGATACTATTCGATTACAACTATTCAAATCGATTGCAATTACATGTTAAGTTTACATTCTTCAGTGTGGTAATCGAACGATATAAAACCGAATCATTCGCTACTTGAGTTTTAAAAGGTTCTAAAACGCCAAACTGGTGACGAGGGAAACTCACATGGTGTCCAGGTTGCTCGCAGGGGCAGTCGCAGATCATTTCCACCTCGACGGTGAGGCTGTCCGAGATGCCGACGGGAGAGATTTCGAAGGTCTGCTTCCACTTGTTGCGGTCCTTCGGGCACTCCTTCAGGGTCACATCGGCGGTGAACTCGACCACATCGCCGACCTAGTCAAAAGATAAGCTGTTCGTTCTATTGGCTCCGAGAAGCATATTTGTGCAATTCGGTAAAGCTTAAACTATAGTAGGCCTTAAAACCTGTGTCCTTCACTCTTTTTGGTTTACAAACTACACAAAAACCTCTACACATTGTAATTTTGACAAGTTTTTTAAAATGTCTCATGTGACATTCTATGTTGTGAGTAGACCAACAAAACACACGCAGGATACATGGCTCTTGGCATATTACATATGTTAAACACTAGCTATCGCCCGCGAATTCTTGAACACGAAAAAAAAAAATACAGTTTATCGCGATAAAGAATCATATCTGCTTTCTTAGGGCTTAAATTGTCTCCATACCAAACTTTATCAAGTTCCGTTCAGCCGTAAAAAGGGAGCAAATAGACTGCGAGACAGACAGACTTACTTTCGCTTTTTTAATATTAGTAGTATACTTTTTAAAAACTTGTGTTGAATAGGCATAGACGTAAAATACCTTAAGGCCTTCGCACTTGTTGGTTTGTACGAGCTCCTTGCCTCCAAGGCACGATGAGTAATACGCTATTTGCACTGAGTCGCTCGACGAATCCTTTATTTCCACCGCTGACGTAATTTTCTGCAAATGAAAAAGTCAATCAAACAACAATACTTGATGCTTCATAATGTGAGATTATGTTTTAGGAAACGCATAAACTATAGTCACCCAATTGATTCATGATATTAAATTACTTGGAAAACAACTTAACTGGCTTTCCCTGTATCTAGCTTAGATCCAGCTTAACTTCAAAGATAATGGGTATGGTCTCCCACAAATAATCAGACTTCGATCAAATACCGTCGATTCACATAAACATCTACCCAGCAAAGGGATCAAACTGCAACCTCACGCTTAACAGTCAGCACATCGCTAACTATGCCATGGAAGCCATTTGGAAAAAATTTCGAAGACTAGAAGATGAGTTAGGTAGTTGATATTAAAAAAAAAAAAAGTTAAAAACCTTACATTGTACTGTTCCCGCACGAGGTCGACGACGTTGTCCGAGTCGTTGCTGAGGACGCCACTGCTGGAGCCCTCGATGTGCTTGCTGAGCTGCTCATACACACTGATCTGCTCCGCCGTCACGGCGAATATCACGTTTATAGCGTGTTTCTTCACCTACAATCAAAAGTTTTTTTTTTTTAAATATAAAATAGGTGGTTAACAAGCACGCGGCCCACCCGATGATAAGTGGTCACTGCCGCTCTATGGATATCTGCAACGCCAGGGGCATTTCCGGTGCGTTGCCTACACTTATTGGAAAGGACTCTTTCAACGCTTTAAGACGTTCACTGCTGAAAACACAACTGTTGTGTTTCTTATAACTTACTCCCGCGAGTATGGGAAAACACACCTGTTGTGATAGCGTAGCTTACGTGCCGGCTCTGTGGCGAATCACAGACGTGTGTGTTTTAACGCGGCACTACTACAATGCGGCTCACACAGACGGCATGCCATTGCTGGAAAACACACACCGTCCGTACCGGTGCCCAAATGTAAAAACCGGTCAGCAGTCAACGTGTTAAAGTTCTGCATGCTGTACATCTGAGGGAAAACCTCGGGTGGAAAAAACAAAGAACATTGTCAAATAAAGTGAAGCAAAACGTTGTCAGGAAATCCACGTTACCCGTAAATAATTTCAGAGAATTGTGATCCACCAGAGCGGACCGAGCCCCCGTGGTCTAATCTTACTCACGGAAGTGAGGTGAAACCCGTACTCAGCAGTGGACAGATATGGGTTGATGATGAAAATAATAATGACTATGTTCACAATAGAATTATACTTAAAACTATAATGAAATACAGTGACAATACCGAGTTATTTAAATTTTCCAGAAATCATTGTGTCTCAGTATTTGAAGAGATTTTCCTCATATGTTAATAGAGGCTCGCTAGGTTTTCCATGTTATCAACCCTTTGTTTGAAACGTCTATGTTTTTTTTACTAATTCTTGGTTTACCTTAAGATTAATTTGTGATATGCTAGGATAGTCCTGCAGAGTGGAGTGTGTGTAAGCGTTGTTTTCCATGTGGCACTCTCCGTCATTGGGTTGTACAATGCCACCGAGCTGAAAAAAAATAGTACAACTTACATTTTGCATCTAAACTAAACATATCAGAACAACAGCACTTCTAGAAAACTTGATTTTTTGATAAAAACCGAGTGACGAGCATATCGTTCACTGGACGTGTAGTTTCACCCATAATTTCAGATGCAAAAACTTACGCAGCACTGCACTGCGCTCGTCACTCTGAGGCACTGCGCTCTTCATTATCAGTAACCAGAATACAGTACAGAATATTCTATTTAACGAATTCCGTAAAGCCAGAATGTAGTTGCGAGAAGTACACACACAGATAAAGTATAAACATGTCAGCGTGCGCGTGCTAGAACAATATGCACGTACCCGTAACAACAATCATAGCCAAACGGACTTTATGAGATCTGTAGAGAGACTATCAATCGGCAGTAGTAGTTCCTCACCTTGCCATCACCAGCGTAGTGGAACCCGGCGTCGGTCGAGAAGACGAGCAGCCGCCGCGCCTGGTCGCGCCAGCCGATCTCCCGCTTGCACACTACTGCCTGCATGATCGCGTCGAATCCGCCCTCGGGTGCGTCCAAGTTACCAGACACGTCGGCCAAAGCTACTGCTTTCTGTCACACAAAAAGATTTTTCTTCTATGTATTTTGATCGAGTCGCGTTAAAATAATAATAACTTTCTAATATTAATAAAATTATGGTTGTTGAGATACATTTTGCCAATGAGAGGTTATCAATGAAACCAACTGACAATCTTTACCTCTTTATAATATTAGTATAGATAGATTAACTTATACTCACGTCGAAATAATCGGTATCGTTGCTCAGTGACATTTGATTTTTGTAACCGTATGGCGCTGCGCAGTCCTCACAAGGTTTAATGAGACTGAAATAAAATGATCATATCATAAAAGTATAATTTTTTAAACTTGTAGAGTAGGTAGTGGTTATTACTTTAATACCATCTATACTATAAACTATAATATATAGTCAGTCCTGTAGCGTTATAAAAAGAAATATCTAATGCTGCTAATACTGCTGGCATAAACTGGGCTGCGAAACTGTTATTCTATTCCTGTTAAACGATTCCTTATCACTTTCAAAATTTACGACAATGAAAGGGACAGCAATAAATAACTTTTAGAGCTGTCTGCCGTTACTTTAGTGTGTGACAACAAACCAATAGTTTGCCATCAGAAGGTGAGTTTATGAAATGCATAATTCATAAACGCGCCGCTAGGGGCTCTGCACATTTCCTCATACAAACTACGCGTTAACATGTAGCAAACAACACACACTAGGCCCAAATAAGGCCATCGACCAGACCTAGAGTACTCACTTCTTAGGAACAGTAGAAACGTAAGGCATGACTAGTTTGTCCACGAACGATCCGAAACCGATCCTGAACTTGGAGGTCATATTCCTCATGGTCGCAGACAGCAAGCTGCCGAGAGCACTGAGCTTTTCCTTGTCGTTCTTCATAGATCTACTCAAGTCCATGAGGTAGTACAGGTCTACTGGGTAGTCTTGTGCGCGGGAGTAGGCGAATGTCAGCTTTTGCACTTGATCTGCAAGAAAAAAAGGAAAATGTTGTTTATATTTTTAATCCATACTATTCCACACTAATACCGAGGGGTAATGTTTATTTATGTTGTTTCACTAATGGAAATATACATTATCCCTGAGTGCTGTAGTGCTATGTTTTATACCGGGAAAATGCAGACAGTAAAAAAAAAACAGGTAAAAAGTATTTAAATTAGTTGATCAAACAATTAAATTTTACGCTGACGAAGGATATAATATAATTATTTGTGATAACTACAAAGAGAAGGTTAATTCACGGACAATTATACCAAATGAGTAACAACATAAAATATCCAAAAAATCTTTCTAAGCATCCTGTACTCATATGTTTTCTGAACTTACTCTGTCTCAATTGCAACTTGGCCCTCTGCGGCTTCATTTGCACAATGTTGCCGCCCCCGGCCGCGCCCGCCGCGGCTCCGCCGGCCGCGAACCCTGAACCACTCGAGAAACTGCCACTCATCGACTCTTCGTGGGCATACGAGCCTGATGCTGACATGCCCATGCGGCCTTTTGCTGAAAATATTCTCCAAGTTACATTCTCCAATTGAAAAAAAAAAATTATGACATAAATAGTTACCCCATTTACACATAGTAAGAATGACAATAAACCATATACAAGCTTGTGTGGATATAATAAGGAAACTTTTACAAGACAGGGTAAAAATATGCAATAACTATATCTGTTTACTTTGTCACGTTTTATACGTGGGTTTTAAAAGCAACTCAATGATGGTTTTATGAGACATATTTTTGAGTCATACTAAATCTATCGTATAAGAAGGTATAATATTCAAAGCCAACTTCTAAAGTGGTAATGTTGGTAAACATGGTTAGCAGAAATGTTAGACACTGACCTCTACTCAGCTCCTGATTATAAATAGGGTCGATAATACGCTGATTATCAGGGTTGAAGATGAATGCCTCATTGCAGCCGCCCGTGCCGCCGGCTTCCATCGCAGGGTTGAAGCACCTGGGTCCATTGAATTCAGAGGCATAGCACCAAGCACAGCTAGGCGTCTTTATGCAGTCGCTGCAGGTTGTTTTGCTGGAGCAGGGGTTTTGCGCGAGGAGTTGTTCCGCTCGCTGCGCGCAGCAGGCGGCAATCAGGCCCGCCCACACGCATATTCGTAGTATACTCGATCGTTGTCTGTGCATTTTTGATCTGCGTGTTTTGTGGGGTTCAGATCAAAATCTGTAACAACGGAACGTACCATACTATAGGTTCAAATTTAAATCTCTGAAGGGCTAACACTTATAAGATAAAACGATGTGCAAAAGGTCATTTGGGTACTATCATACTATGGTAAAAAATGAGCAATAAAATTATAACTTGTTAATAATGTAAAAATTTGAATCGATTCCATGGCACAAGCTGATGCCACAGATAGCAATAAGCCTAATAACATTATTATAAGTACGAATATACCGTTTTATAACAGTCTCTATTATCTACGGATATTGTATCCTTGGCGCAATAATGGCGTCCAAAAGCCCGGAAAATCCAGTAACTTAAAAGCTTCAGGCAAAATAAAACACGCAACGGCCGCATAGCTTTGAAGAATACAAACAATGCTAGGGATTTTCATGAAAGGAAGAATTTCTTTCTCCTCGTAACGTAGGATTGAGGTCGGCTTGTTTTGTGTCAAGGTCGGAGCCGTAATAAGCTTAGGGGCTGGAATGAAATGAGTTTCGTATAGACGTCTGAATTTGGAAGCAAAACAAAGGAAAGTTTTTACCAAATGGAGCAGACGTCTTTGTATTTATAAATGTGCTTAAAAATAGAAAAGGATGAGAGCGATTTATTGTAGACCGGTCTACAAAATACACAAGGTATACACCTATTTACAGATATATTAAAAAAAAAAGACGTAATTGTTATATACTTAACTTATTCTAAATTACAATGAGCGAACTTATCACTAAAGGCATATTTTCAAGTCAACCTTTGGAAGAAGGGAAATATCGGACCGATGGAAGTGGGCGGTGACAACAATACATTAATACATACATGAAAACGATGAGTATATAGTTTTATAATAAAGTAACATAGTTATTACTTAATGCGGCAATATCCTGTTATGCGCGTGTTTTTCCATATTAAACCAAAATTTTCGTAAATTATCTATACTCGTGAAAAAAACTGTCGTATCGTTTTGAAAGCACGTGCACCCCTTAAAAACCAATCAGATCTATTTTGGGAAGCAATACATCCAAATGTAATTAACTCCAAAGCCGTGGTCGTAAAATGAGATGAACTTTCCTATCTACCGGTGTAGTAAAACTGTTTGGCCTGTTGACTTTGCCGCAATGTTAATAAAACACTTATCACGAATGATGTTCTTATCTTTTGAACAAATAAGAAATAACAGAGAGCAGGAGACATAATATCTCTCTAGTTTAGGTGATTTATTCGTGCATGGTCTAGTTTATAAGTAAAATTACAGAACTCACAGAGTTGCAAAATATTATCAAGCTCTCTTTTACAAGAACCTGTAGGTTTTAAATTTACTGTTTTTCTTTTTGTGAGTGATCATTGAAATTTATCGCTGCCACTACTCGCGTTCAAAATAACATGAAAATAGGTACATAATATACTCATAACATATACTACAAACAAGGAGAAGCTTTCAAATGAAAACTAATTACCTACTACAAGCAAATAGACATTTAAATTTTTTTGGACACGTTAATGAAACACCTCTGAAATGAAACTATGAAAGGGACCACCACCAGTCAGAAAGACAGAAACGCAACACGGACGCGTGCTACTTAGTTACCGAGCAACGAGCAACATAAATAGACACGACACCCAACACAATAATCGACGACAGGGCTCTATTGACTCCACTGCATTAGTGCTAATGTATGAGTGATTGTGTTGCGTCAACGCTATACTAACGAAATGGATGAGTGGCCACATTCGCCATTCGATTCAGATTTTTCTGAGACAGATGGTCATCGGTGGGCGGCGAGCGGGAAAGGGCCACCACCTACGCACCTCCATAGCTATTCACGCTCTATCGTAATCGTAACGAACAGGTAGATATACGAACATAAGAGGTAGTAGCATACATTTAGTATATTAGTGTATGCTAATTACATCTATTTCAAATTGGGACAATGATGCATCAGGGTATGTTTAGAGATTATGTCATTATCATAACAAGGACGCTTTTGTCAACCTCTGATAGCTCTAGAATTTCGTTATTATAACAGTCTGCTATATACAAAAAAAAACTAACTGGATCTTTAGTTGAATAAAATAAATTATAGCAAATGTATGGTTTATGAATTTGATTTTATGACATTAGCAAGAACGAAATGTATAGTAAATAAACATACCAATAAGAGAAAGAACCCAGTAAGTTCAGTGGGTTCTCACAGTTCACCGCTCTCGTATTTTAACTTTTGTCGCCGTTCTTATCGAAAAAACGAAAGTTTATGCCAACGAAATGACTCACATTTCGCACAATTAAATCCTTAAACTTTCATTAAACTTGTTCAATCACTTTTCACTGAACTATAAGCCAATGAACATAATCACAAACCAAAATTTAGAAAATAATATTACAGTGATGACGGCAGAAGATTGCGTGTTTGTGCTGCATCTGAGATCTAATTAAATGTTACTAGACGCTATAAAACCAATAAACAAGTCCCATCGACGCGAAGTAATAGGAGATCGTGAAAACTACAAAAAATTGTATAACGTTTTCGTACAAATATTACGAACTGATATTTTAAATACAGTTTGTGCAGCGCACGACCTGCGCCCGCGCCGGATACACGCGTGACTAATTGAACAGAAAATAACTTCGTCAGCGGTGATACAGAGGCGCCGTCACCGCTCCTTCTCGGAATCAATACTCAATAAGATCGCGTCAAAACATTACAGAACTAGAAGAACTCTTGCAGTTAATTTCTCAGGACTTGGTCCAAGTAGGTCAATGAAATAACTAGTCACTGAGCTCTATCCTTGAGCTACTGAAACTTACTGTTTTAAACTTGTTGGGGCAATGTTGACTCTACATTTCTCTACTCGAAATAATTTATGCAGAATTTACTGACAAGACAGAGATTTTTCATTCACTCAACAAGTTCACGGGGTCATAATAAGTGTGGTGTAGTGTAGTGACGATACAGCAGAATTTGAGTGTGGTCACAGGCATACTAAATACCAATCCATGATTAACTAATATATTATGCATTGGTTTGCCTATTATATGCACCTACCAGATATTATGTTAAAATTTGCAACATTTTAAAGATACTGCCAATCGCTTTGGTCCTATATCGATCAAAATTAAAATTCAAAAAGTCTTTTAAGATAATGTCCATGAATCTTTGTATTTTTTACAGAGGGTTATCCATCACTTTCAGTTTTGCATGTACTTTAAGTATAGACTATAAACATCCAAGACTATAGCATATTTGGAGGTGCTGCAGCGGCCTCATTCAAGTTTAATAAGTAAAACTGGTGTTTCTGTAGGTCGCACAAATTACGTCATCAGTCGGCGGTGATTCAAACTGCTCACGTAAGTTTTCAATGGCCTTAGGATTCCATAGCTCATACTATTTGATAGCCTTAATTGTATGTGAACTATCTTTGTTACGATATGTAAAACTCGTGGGTGTCGCACAGACTCTGATAGTCAACCGCAGGCTGTTTCGGATAGCAGTATACCTAGTAAATATATAGTCAGTCACTACCGTCACACTACATCTCTAGGTATGTTATTTTATTCAATTGGAAGCGAAAGAGCTCAAGTGTGTAAATAAGTTTTTGTAGAAAATAAATATTTATGATGAGTTTTTTCGGTACTGCAAGGCGATTAAAATGAGTTCAAACACCATCACATTCAGCTCTTCATCCTTCCCTCATCTCTTTCCTCAGATTAGCTCGCTGTGACCATAATACTAGTATTTTATTGAAATCGGAATCGGAACAACGTTTTCCTATCAAGGATTCAACCTGAAATCACTAAGGAATAGGTGGACAATTTTGGAAAGGCTGTTTTGAAAATCACTTTTCTGAAGGCTAGCATTGAACCGCCGTCTTACCTGGTGTACAGTGACGATGTGGTCGAAGGTGGTAAAAATGCTCAGCCTAGTATGGAACCAGCTCTCGAGGAACGCTGCCCGCTCAACTCGATTCCCGATAGGGATTTGGCGACACATTTTCTACTTGACCTCAAGTATGTGGGATGTTTTCTATCTGTCAGCTGGTCCTACGTTCTACCTACGTCCGCCGTGCGATCCGAAGACTGAATCAACTGAGCAACCCGCGCCTTAACTACGCTGGCTAGGTATTTTGGTTGGACACCAATACCGGTCTAAACCTAATTTTAGAGAATTTGAATTTCAAATGATCGCGTCACCGTCGACATCACTACCTGCTTAATTAAATCGTAACGCAAAAAGCAAGCTTAGCTTTACAAACACAGGCACACAGTTAAAGACGAAGGTCAACACAACCAGCCGATCTATAAACAAGGCTAGTTGACGGCCTTATAAGACCCTTAACAGCACATCGTCTTTCTTTCAGTGGAGTTTGCAGTCTACACCCAGTTTCCTTATACGATATGTATACGATAACGGTAGAGGGGTGGCCGGCTTGGGTCGACGACCGCTCCCGGTCGTTATAACCTATAGGTAGCTTGGTATTATTGGTATAGCGGGCGCGCCCTGTAAGCAAGCTTCGGAATCCCTTCCCATGCATCGCATTTGCAACTCAATACCCGGGTACGTAGTACTATCTATTCTGTGCCCGGGGGAAAACAACCTGACTATACGGGATTAACATTTCAAATTTTGCACTTTACTTAAGAACTGTGTTTGGTGTTTTATAATTGTCAACCAATTTTTCTGGTTGGATAAAATATCCATCAATCTATGCTCATGATAAAAGAGTAAAGTATACAACAAAATGTCCAACATTTAAAATGTATTAATAAAACAGCTACTAAACAAGAATACTCATTTTGAAAATGCATAATGTGGGTCATCATCATCATCAACCCATATCGACCCACTGCTGAGCACGGGTCTCCCCACCCTTTCGTGGGGAGGGTTAGGCCATAATCCACCATGGGGGCCCGATCCGGATTGGTGGATACCTCCGAAATATACCTACCTCCGAAACGGGTTTCCTCATGATGTTTTCCATCACCGAAAAGCGACTGATAATTGCGTACATATGCTGTTACAGAAACACATTGGTACGTGCCCGCACTGGGATTTGAACTCACATCCTTGGAAGGCAGACATTCTTTCACTAGGCTACCACCGCGTATGAGGATAGGTACACCTAATTTCAAGAACTAGGAACCGAGCTATTGATAAAAAACTGTTTGTAGGCGGCGCCGCCTACCCGCCGCTCTAGGCAGCCCACCAATCTTTGGTGAGAAACTGTTTTCTATTATTTATACCCAAATTACCATAATGGACAAAGCCATTGGCTAGTATTAAAACAAAATATCAGTAACCAGGATAATTATGTGCTGTTATAACATGTGTATCCGATATTTTAATAAATTACATACAATTACACCACAAATCTTTTTGTACCAAACATCGATCTAGAATTACTACCTAAATTAAAAGTTCCATTTAGCCTTTGTAAGAATCGACCCTAGAATGTTACGCGCAACTACAAAATAAAGTGTGAAATATTCAGACTGTGTGATAAATGTTATGCTAGATTTGTAAAACTGTTGAATTAGATATTTTACCAAGCATAGTGTTCCATAAATGGCCAGTATTTCCATAACTCAGTAACATGTCTATTTCTATTGAAAGCATCCATTGAGTAACAAGCTACATTAAGTAAATTTATTGATGAAACTATTTGAAAGATTATTTATTAGTTCCTTTTGGAGCTCATATTTCATCAAATAAAAACAATGAATAAGAAATTGTCAAGTTATTATTAAATGTTTATCCAACAATACAATATTCAACAACATGCAAAACCTGTTTAAAGTTAGTTTTGTGTACCTAATATAATAAATAATAAAATAAAACTAGATAAAGCTCCACGGAGCACCTGTCACAAAACAACAAAGTATTTATTATTTTAATATAGGCAAGCATTTGACCACAGTCTCAACTGATAGTAAGTGTCGACACGGGCATTAATGGAGCATACCTGCATAGAAGATAAGCAAGAAACAAAACCGAGTCGCTATTGCTGCCAAGTTATGTGCTGTTGCTTTCTGTAGGCAACACAGACCTATGCAAGGTTTGTATTCTATAAATAATATGTCTCTACTGGTTCTATTCCTCGTAGTCTGTAGACTCTTAGAGAGGTACACAATGGCTATAACCTTTTCTTTTTTACTTCTGTGGTGTTAAAACGTAACGAAAAGGTACTCTGCCTATTGACATTATGTCTAATTAATTTAAATACATATCCATTTAATTAAAAAAATATTTTTTAATACCTACTGCATACAACATTTGACTCTTTTAATAATAAAAACAAACCATTTACAGTCATTGATCTGCAAAGATTTATTTTTTATGGATCTCTGTGTTGCCCGACAAGGTTTTACTCTTAGTATTGAAATAATTTGATAGGTAAATAAGTAGATAATAATTATTTCTGATCAAAGGTGTGTCTAAACTCTTGAATCATAATGTAAACAAAATAAACAGTCTTTATAAAAAAAGTTTTTCAATAGTCACTAGAAGACAGCAGCCTGTTGATAAAAGAACACTAAACCTTGTTGTCGAGTTTCCAGAGATTTGTAACACCTTTGATTTATAAAAATTAGGTCGCGGTCGTGGGTTGAATGTTGAACTACACAGTACAGCTTACAGAAGTTCACTTCCAGAAACAATGTTAATTTTTTATAAGATTTCAATATTTTACTAATAACTTACCAGTCTCGTTAAAAGTAGATTAGATCACTCATCACTTGGTCTAAGCTATCAACATTACTATGTTTTCCAAAAATAATTAAAATTACACAGAAATCCCAAAATGCAAACTATTTTTGACTGAACGAAAGACCGAAGTTAGTTGCCCGAATGAAATTACTCATCATTCATTCAACGAATTGAGAACGTCGCTCGTCGTCGACGACGAGACGTCTCTGAACACAGACTGATATTGAAGTGGCTCACTCACTCACTCACAAAAAAAAACAACAGTTAACACACGTTCACAAATCAATTTGCTTTTGAAATCGGTGCTATTTAAAAATGTTTTGCTTCATGTACAAAACCACACACAAAATTTCATAATTAAATCAGCTATTTCAAGCATTTAATTTTTTGTTTGTTTATATCTTTGAACGTGCACATATAAAATCGATTATTTTTTTGTAATGTTGGTTACACGTCAACGACACAACCAATGAGGGCCATTCCGGGCCTTTCTTCTTCAAAGAATATGGCCGACATTTTGATATTGCTGTCATGAAGATTTTTCAGTGACAAAATTTTAACTTTGTAGTTCTTCATGCACGGTTTTTATGTTCCCCAATTGTATTATTTTTTAATTGCTTAGACAGTGTTTAGTGTAAGCTATTTTATTTTTTTAAAACATGGCAGCTGATCGAGAGATTGCTGCTGAAGACAGCATCAGAGTGGTATGCCGATTTCGGCCACTGAATGACTCTGAAGAAAAGGCAGGCTCAAAGTTTATCGTGAAATTCCCATCGGGGCCTGATGACAATTGCATTTCTATAGGGGTAAGTAAATATTTATCTCTATAATGCTTTCCCCTATCATCGCCCTAAATTAGATCATGATGACTAATGCATTGCAAGTTGTTCACCTGCTACGAAATGGCCTTTCTTTTCTATTCCGCTTCGATGGTTATGATTATGAACGCGTAAATTTCAAGAATTTGGCCGAATAATGTCTAAGCAAGCTTTGGCGTCTTTGTTTTGTAGAAAATCAATACAAATAACTTCTCGACCTTGACCTAAGATTTCAGGAATAAATTTGAACCTTTTTCAGGTTGTTTACAATCATATATTTTTATAATAAGTATCTACTACGACATGTATTCAGACTCAGTTTATTTCATAAATGTACCTAGTCACAGGTACCTTCAATCTTACAATAATTTTACTGAATAAAAAACTAAATGTTCCTAAACATAACTCAGTAATTTTAATAAATTAATGTAGTAATGATATAAAATCTAACAATAAATTGCTCTCTCAAATCCTAGCACATTTACACCCTCTGTATTTAAAATACCTTCAAAAAGTTCAGTTTTCTGAGTGACATGCTTATTGGACAATATTTCCAAAAAAGATAACATGCTATTTATTTAAGTATATAATTTTACTGATCATTTTTATTTCAAGTAATAGTCTTAGTAGGTGAAATTCTGAATTTAATTAAGTTTTAATAATGCAGCAAAAGTAGACAAAATTTTAATATTAGGAAATCCTCCTGTTTTAAAAATGTCCAGGGTTAAAACAACTCATATTGTCATAAAGTATGACAAATACGTATATACTAGTTAATTAATTTATTGACACAAATAAAGTTATGGAATAACTGATAACTGTCAATTTTAAAATGTAATGATTTATTATTGTATCTGACTATGATGTTGTGGATTTTGTTCCTGTAAAGGGCATAATTTGATATAATTCACTTGATACAGGAATCCTAGCTAGCAATCAGAATCTACTATGTAATTGTAATACCTGAAAATTCATTACCAAAGAAAGAAAATCTATATAAAAAATATGGATTCCAAAAAGTAACCTATCCTAAAGAATCAATGATGCAAATGAGTTCTAATTTGAAGTGCATATTACGAACAGTATGATACAAGTCCTAGCTGATGATGTCACACAAGTAGTCTGAATCATGAAACATTTGTGGTATACTCTGCATGTAATAGGCTAATCTTAAGCGGCTACAGTCTATAAATTAATCTTGCGTGTACATACTTATCCTAGATTCTTGTTTTTACCATGTTTAACAAAACATCAGTACCTACCTGCAAATATCCCATTATAAATTGTTAAGGGACACCATGTCAATCCATTACTATTCTACTAGCTGCAACCTGCAGTTTCACCTGCGTAATTCCTGTTTACTCTCAGGAACTCTGCACCCTCGGGGATAATGTAGCTTCCTATTAGAGAAACAATTCCCAAAATCAGAGAATTTCCTCCCTAGGCCTAACCCTCTCTAGAGAGGGTTGACAATCTACTCTATTATTATAAAGATGTAAATGTCAGTTAATTTCTTTAACTGTTATCAGTAGGAATATGCTTTATTATTAAAATTATTTAAATTCTGTGTACAAAGGTACAACATAAAAATTATATTTCGTTTCAACACAGCTGGTACTTACTACATTGTGTTTTGTCACTGAAACAATATTCTGTCATAATTGCTATGCAATTATCACAAACACAAACTACATGCTCATATCAACAGATAGATTGTTATGATAACTTAAAAATTGATTACATTGCATTGTTTTAGGGCAAAGTGTACTTGTTTGACAAAGTTTTCAAACCAAACGCTACCCAAGAGAAGGTCTACAATGAAGCGGCAAAGAGCATTGTATCCGATGTACTGGCAGGATACAACGGCACTATATTCGCATATGGACAGACCAGTTCCGGCAAGACACATACGATGGAGGGTGTCATAGGTTTGTACCAAAGAAATTGCATAATGTAATATGACTGGGCAATAAAAAAATAAACCTTCTATGCATTTTTCTTTATTTATAGGAGATCCAGGGAAACAGGGTATTATACCACGGATAGTAAGTGATATATTCAATCACATCTATGCAATGGAAGAAAACCTCGAGTTTCACATAAAGGTGTCATACTTTGAAATCTACATGGACAAAATCAGAGATTTGCTAGATGGTAAATATATCTTCTTGCAGTTGTAGTTTTATATTCTCTAATTTTGAGGCCATTTGTTAACTTATTGTTTGTTTTCAGTATCAAAAGTGAACCTCAGTGTACATGAAGACAAAAATCGAGTTCCATTCGTAAAAGGTGCTACTGAACGGTTTGTGTCAAGTCCAGAGGAAGTGTTTGAGGTTATAGAAGAGGGAAAATCAAATCGTCACATCGCAGTCACAAGTTAGTAACTTTCCGAAATATTCTATTACTTATAATCCTATTCTATTGAGCAATTTGATTAATAGTCTAATGTGTTTGTGCAGACATGAATGAACATTCGTCTAGATCTCACTCAGTCTTCCTTATAAATGTGAAACAAGAGAACTTGGAAAATCAGAAGAAACTATCGGGAAAGCTGTATCTTGTGGACTTGGCTGGTTCTGAGAAGGTAAGCCGAACTACAATCTGTATGTAAGCATATGGAGCTTTCTTAGCTATACCATTCCAAATCTGGTGTCACTCTATCACCCAGTGTCACATGTCTTTATTGCAGAAAAAATTATTCAGAGACTAATTACAGCTAACTAACCTAGTTACTTCAATCTGCAACATGTGGACCACCTATTGGCTGATAACCAAAAAAATGCCTATAAATAGCTCAAGTGCTCTAATACCAGTTCATTTGCTGTAATTTCAAAATTAAATCGTCTTGTGCAGGTATCAAAAACTGGTGCTGAAGGTACTGTGCTTGATGAAGCTAAAAACATCAACAAGTCACTATCCGCCTTGGGTAACGTTATCTCGGCGTTGGCAGACGGCAATAAATCCCACATCCCCTACAGAGATTCCAAACTGACCCGTATCTTGCAAGAGTCGCTTGGTGGCAACGCCAGGACCACTATCGTCATCTGTTGTTCACCCGCTTCTTTCAACGAAAGCGAAACTAAGAGTACTTTGGACTTCGGTAAGAGGTACGTCTGCGCTAGAACCTACATTTGGATTGATTGCTAAATAATGTGCTGTACCAGATTTAACACTTTCGAATTTTTCAGTTTGTTAGGTACAGAAAAGACTGGCATAAAAGAACTACCATTCGCTTTTGTAGTTTCGTGATGTTTATTAGTTGAGGAAACAATTGCTGTATCCTTCCTTCCGGTTCAGTTGCGCAACAATAAGTTTCATTAATTTTAATTACAGAGCGAAAACCGTTAAGAACGTTGTATGCGTCAACGAGGAGCTCACTGCTGAAGAATGGAAACGCCGCTACGAGAGAGAAAAGGAGAAGGTGGCTAGGCTAAAGGGCAAGGTAAGAACTGTTATGGCCGGCTTATGAACTCCGGCTTTAGCGATAGTCAAACCGCACTGAAAGAGTGTATGTAAGAGATAATCATTCGATGACATGCGTTACGCAATAAACGTACAGAGCCGTATTGAGATGCGGAAGCAATTTCTGAATTCGTCTCGCGCATATCTTTAACGTATTTCACGTAAACACGGAAATTTGCCTCGTCTTAGATGGTTCTAACGCAGTGATTTTCTTATTTTCTTTAACAGCAACACGGTATAATTCGTATCGAATTAGGATACTATTAAAAAAGCAGCCATGCGGTAGAGTCGTATTACTCGTATTGTATATTTCTTTTCATCCAATCTTTGTGACTGTAAACTCTTCTCACATGCTAATGACGTTGATCGTTCTATCTCTCTAACAATGTATTTTCCTAAGATTTAACACGTTGAAAGTAAGATCGGCAATGAATCCAGAACTATTTATATAATTCGACGACGCATTTCACAAAGTCGAGTATGTTATGATGCTCATGTGTTGAGCGAAAATAGTAATCATACCAAAATAGCTTGAACCGTACAAATGGGCACCGTGAACTACGACGTGCCTGCAAAAGGAGAATAAAACGTGGTAGTGGTATATTACTTGGAAAATAATTTTAATTGTAAAATAGGCAAGAAACTTTATTAGTTGCTTGCTGCTACAGAGTAGGTATCAGTGTCTATAGTATGTATAGGTTTTTTAAACGGAACAGTTTACAGTAATCGGCTTTCGTCGCATATATTTCCATTAAAAAAAAACAATTCGAGTTAAAAGGTAATCCTCAAATTCTTGCACACATCCTTATGATGCATATTTATCTTTTTTAAATAGTTTTGGATACCGTCTATATGTATAGATAGGAACTTTACTTTGACCAAAAAGTATCCTGCTATTAACCGTCATTCAAGAAGAACATAGGCTTTATTGTGATGCAAATGGAATAAAAAAATTAGGGAAATTTATTATGCCCTCAAAAAATCTTAATATTCAAGTTAGTCTTTACAAAATTACGGCCTTGCTCATCATTATCTCTTATACTTGGCATAAAATTTGTTGTAACCTCAAGTCAAGTACATTTATATCGCAGATTCGACTTAAATTCAAGGGTATTTCAGGTTCTCTAAATACCCAAAATAGAGAGTTAATATTTCTCTTTACTTATGGTTGATTTATATTCAGGTTGAAAAGCTGGAGTCCGAATTGAACCGCTGGCGCTCTGGCGAGACCGTACGGCTGGAGGAACAAGTGAACCTCCAAGAGATCGAGGCAGTCACTCCAGTCACATCATTCATCGAGGAGAAACCACCAGCACCGGTAAGATAATTCCTTAATACCGAAGTCCACCAACATTCATCATCACTTTTAACCCACATCTGCCCATTGTTGAGCACCGGTGTCCCCTATATTCAAACACATTCCACGTTCACTGTGAGTTTACCACGATTCAAGTGTTGGTAAATTTCTGCCTAAGTACTTTATTTTAATACCATCTCTATGATAAATCTGCCATTGTTTTATCATTTTCTTTGAAGAAGTTGTGGCCAGCAGTAAAATGAGAATCATATAATAATAATGCATCACAATCACATACATATAGATCCTAACCCCTAACTAGGAATCGAGTAGACAGCAAAATAAAATTCAAGAATCAAATAAAATCGAATCAAGAATACTCAAGAATTTTTTAATAATTATATTTTGTAACAGATTTCGAAAAGAAAGCGGTTTTAAACAGGACTCAAAACTAGTGTTCAAACTGATAAATGCCTTATATTTTTAGCAAGATTTATAAAATTATTATGTTAAATTAAGGAATCGAAATTAGATTTTCCACAGAGCTGCACTAATAATGAAAACGTAAAACACAGTATTGTTTTCTTTTAACTCGAGATTTTGTACTATTAGCCATGAGAATTCGAATCATAACATGTGCTAGGTTCTTTATGAGTTAGTTTTAATAGTGTCAATCGTTACAAGGAATTATTACTTTAATTATGTATCTGAAAAGGATAAAGTTATTATTAGCCCTACTTTATGTCTCTGCTTAGCTCGTTTTTCCTTGATCGAAC
Organism: Campaea margaritaria; assembly: GCA_912999815.1. NCBI lineage: Eukaryota > Metazoa > Arthropoda > Insecta > Lepidoptera > Geometridae > Campaea > Campaea margaritaria. Next base: position 6,273,538 of record OU538792.1, read on the forward strand.
ATTACTTAATAATAAACTTAGTACTCCATGCCACTGATGTGGATTATGTCCTAACCCTCATAAGAGTGAGGGAAGACCTGTGCTCAGCAGTGGGCCAATATGAGTTGATGATGAGTTGGGTTGACAACTAGGTTCGCAAATGCAACCTCATGCTGTTCAGCAACAATTACATGTGTAACATTCTTGTCATGAATATATACCCATATATAAGATACATAGAATATACCCGGCTTTTTAAATTGGTTTCATCCCAACGAAAATCTTCTACTGCGGGTAAGTGAATCACTTGCCACGCGAGTCGCGCGTGATCTATTTTACCGCGTATTTTATTTGTATAACTAAGCAGGCAAACTTTTAGCCGCTTCTTCACATAAGTATGACGCGATCGACGACTGGAAATGATCACCATGAAAATACTTCTTCATTCTTGACCTAAAAACTTATAGATAATGGTATCAAAACATGAAAAAGACGCTAGTAGTTTGCTATATAAACGCTGATGTATTTTCTTCAGCCGGTACCGGTCGCAGTAGCGAGCGTAGTCGAAGATGCGGCCATGCAGGGCAAGCTCGAGGCTCTGTACCAACAGTTGGACGACAAGGACGAGGAGATCAACCAACACTCGCAGCTTGTCGAGAAACTGAAGGATCAGATGATGGAGCAAGAAGAGCTCATTGCTTGCACAAGGTGACTTGGAATTCTACTATTAATCTTTAAAATGTCACCGCACAAAGCAAAAAGATTCCCTTCAAAAGCCACTTATAAAGAGTTGAAGTGAACGAAAGAATTTCCTTAGCCAATAATAATACAGTGTCTTCGGTTGACTACTCGGTAAAGTTGTATATTATAAACATGCGACCCACTTGGTCGTCAAGAGTGAAAAACTCGTCAAGCATAATTTTGGGATTCTGCAGACAAGGCGAACCATTATTTGTAGGGTTCGACGCTTTACGCAAACGTACGCGAACGCATCACCGTATTTTGTCTGCGGAATACCTCAGTTGTGTTTACAATCGGAAGATCAGCTTCTAATGGCAAGCAGTGAACATTTTGAAGTTTTAGCTTATATTTCCTCTCTATCATAGGCGCGACTACGAATCCCTGCAAGGCGACATGAACCGCATCCAGCAGGAGAACGAAGCGGCCAAGGAGGAGGTGAAGGAAGTGCTGCAAGCGCTTGAAGAACTCGCCGTCAACTACGACCAGAAGTCGCAGGAGGTCGACAGCAAGAGCCGCGAGTGCGACCAGATGTCCGAGGAGCTGCAGACCAAGCAGGTAATGTACATACTAGATAGGTATGTCGCTACGAGGAAATAAGGAGGATCATAGTATAAAATTCCTCAGTAACAATGCCAACAGTTCTAACGAAATTCGCTGAACTTTTGTCATTTATATGACAGAAGTAATTTGGTCTAGCAGACATATAAAAACTGTAACCACTAGCCATAAAGATTGGATGCGCGTTATAATCGATCGAATTGCCGCGGATCAAAACTTCAAAATGTCACATTTCATCTAAATCCAGCAACATACACTTGTACTTAAAATATTATTAGATAGTAAGGTAAACATGAAAAATTAATTTATTCCCTATCTGAATTTCCAGAGCTCGCTAGCCAGCGCCACAGCCGAGCTACAGCAGCTCCGCGACCTCTCCGCCCACCAGCGCAAGCGCATCGCCGAGCTCCTCACCAACCTGCTGCGCGACCTCGCCGAGATCGGCGCCGCCGTCGGGGGCTCCGAGCTAGACTTCAAACTCAATGTGGACACCGTCGGCAAGCTAGAGGAAGAATTCACGGTGGCACGCTTGCATATCAGCAAGATGAAAAGTGAGGTCAAGAACATTGTGCAGCGCTGCCACTCGCTCGAGTCTGCCAATATTGATGCTAACCAGAAGGTTGGTGAACTGTTGATTACATTATTACGTTCAGGTGTGATCTGTAGAGTAGAAAATCTAAATAGGAATAGTGAGTGCCTAAATCTGCAAACAATTTCCTAGTCCCCAACATGAAATCCATTAAAATCCAGTTAGTTAAAACTCCGATGACTATTTTGATGAAAGATGGCACGCATCAATGTTTATGCCACCAATAAAAAGCTATTGTGCTATAACAACCGAGGCGACAGTACAGAAGCATTACGAAAACAATGTTATTTCGCAATAAATATGTCATTCTTTTTATCATATCAATAGTAGATTTTTTATTATATTATGGCAAACTGATACTACTACTACTACTACTGATACTATGATAAACTCCACTATGAGTTTGTACTCAATGGTTTATTTGTTGTACAGATCGAAGAATACGAGAGATCCCTCGGCGAATGCCGACTCCTCATATCCCAGCACGAGGCTCGGTGCGCGTCTCTCGCAGAGTCGATGCGCGAGGCTGAGAACAAGAAGCGACAGCTTGAGGAAGCGGCCGACGCTCTGCGCGAGGAATGTGCCCGCTTACAGGTAAATCAAACTTCAGGTGTACTACTCAAGTCTCCCGAATCTATTTATTGTTATTTTCTGCTCTACACTTTCAAATGTAAAATAAACTTCAGACAGTTGTTTTTCAAGGAACTATAAAATTTAATCCTACAAGAACAGTAATGCTTACTGTTAGAGATGTTAATGCAGTGATATTACTTACTAATTTCCATCATATGGGGACGTCGGTTAGTTATGCATTCCTGGACATCAAAAAAATACGAAAATGAAAAGCGACCCATATATTTTAATATAACATCTTTAAAATGCCTACAGCTAGTCACAAAATGGTAAATACTCGCGCTTGGCCCTGACCTGGCATATTAAGAAATCTTATATGATCCAGCTGCGTTATTGAAATATCGCGTGCCGCGGTTTCAAGTATGAAATAAAACTATACACTTGAATATATACATACATATACGGAAATGTTACAGCACCGCTACGCAACAGTAACTATGAAGTTTGGATACTCTCAGATTATTCAATAAATATCGCACACTTTTACTAGTGAATATTCTGCGCAAAACTATGGTCACATAACATCTGAACCAAGATGTAACTGGTGCTTATTGCAATCCAACGACACTGGGTCGACACTCGGCTCCGAACTATGACTCCTGAGTTATGTGCCGAGGCCAGCGTCTGTGGATTGGAGGGTACCGGTTGTTATCGATTTATAGCACTCGTTACGCCACGTCAGAGGCCCTTGTGCGGACTAATGTACTCTCACCAGGGGCCCCACTACCTCATTCAAAAAATAATTACAAGCGCCGTCTTGTGATTATATACTTATACGGTTATTACAGTTGATTTTCACGTTATGAGTTGAGGTTAACATAATCTTATGATGATGATGATGATGATGATAATTTAAAGTGGAACCTCTCATGTTGTCCTAGGCGGCAGAGCGCGTGCAGCTCGCGGCGGCCGAGGAGCGCGCGGACTCGCAGGTGCGCGGTGCGTTGGAGGCGCAACTGGAACAACTGCGCGCCGCACACGCCACACAACTGTCGGCACTGAGGGATGAGCTAGCCGCCTTGCAGAGACAGCACCAAGAGCTCAAGGAGTATGTAAACCTTGTACTATTATCCCATTTTTCGAAGCGTTTTGCTTCCACAGTTATATTTATGTGAATGAACTGATACATTACATAATGTACAGATATTCTATCTCACTAAGGAAGATTTGCACCAAAATACCTTAAACCTAAATTTGGTAATTCGAGTATAATAATTACTTATTTTACCATTGCCATTTCCGCAGACTAGATGCATGAACGATCAATTGAAACTTTTGTAGTTAAAACCCGGCTATGAATGACTCCACTAACGTCCTTAATATGTTCACAGCACGTACCAGGAGCTGACACTGGCGCGCCAACAGCTGCAAGACGACTACGAGAAACTGAAACGCGAGGAGGCGGACAAGTCCGCCAAACTTAAGGAGCTCATGTTAGTGTCTCGCTCGCCCCGCCGTTACCTAGACAAGGCCGAGAAAGAGGTCGTCAACAAACAAATGCTCCTCAGAGAGGAGGGCGATCACTTCAAAGACTTCATCATATCCCCGAAGAGGGAGAAACTAGGGTTCGGCTATGGATTCGGCCTCGAGAAGGCCGCGGTCACCGAGGAGAAGTCGCTCTCGGCAATTCCCAAGTCCCACGCCCCCCGCCACTCCTGCAACATCCACCCCCTCCAGTTACATCTACTTATATCTGTCACCATGATCCTAATCACCCATCGTTACCCGCAAATAGTCGTTTTAGTTTGAGCTTTATAATTTAATTTGTGTCTACATGGATCTCAGCATGACTTAGACAATATTAGTTGCAGTGCCTTTTTTGAGTACAACAGTTCAAATGTGTGTGATATCCATTAATTATTACTAAAGAAAATTCGATAGCGATATAACCACTGGCTTATATTATTATTTTTGATAGCAATAATATTTAGCACCAAACACATTTCGTCTCTAATGTGATATAAGCCAGTCGTGTTAACATTGTTATCATTTATTTTTATAGCCGATTAATTTGTGCATTTTCGATGCTTCGCTTTAATATTTTAATCGTTATTCTAGTCGATTAAGCATTTATCGCATCTAATTAAGTATGTAAACCTAGAGTAATTTTTGATTACCTAGAATATGTTTCATTTGACGTAGTTGCTTAGCTAAGTTATAGCATGTTTCGAGTGAAATAAGGGGCTCCTAAATAATATTTTAAGAACATAAATCTAACGTTAGAGTCATAAATGGTAATTTGGTTGGAAGTTACAAAATGTTGTGCTCTATTCGGTTTGCTGTTCTCTGCAATGTAGACTAAGAAGTCCTTCGGTGCATTTTGGAGTTGTGTTTAATATACACTTCCTTGTTGTTTAGTTTTAAAATCATGAAAAACTAAGGTTCGTAAGAAAAACTTGTTCGTTGTAGTATTTTATTTAGTATAGTGTCATTTTTACATAAGTTCTATGTTTTTATAGAACTTTCTAAACAGCTGTAAAGCTTGCACAAGGCTAAAAGCAAATTTCACAACGTATAACGTTGCTCGGGTTGGATCGTTCTTGTAAATAATGCTGTAAATAAAAACGGAAAGTTTGTATAGAGAATACGTAAACAAATATTTTTATCAAAATATTTTTTTATACAAAGGAAAGATTAATGGCTCATTGTATACCTACCCCGTGTTTTGGTATAATACGGTCAAGTATTCATTTGCTGGAATTGGTGGGACTTGTATTCGTAAATATCATAAGTGATAATAGTATTATTCTAATAATTAAGTAAATACAATATTTTATTACAATTAGGCGATATGGAACCATTTAGTAATCAAAGCATTTACATTTAAACCTTAGTACCTCAGGTTAGAATAGGCGGTAGTTGTACTTAGGACGGGGATCAATTCGTATTCTTTCCATTCCAAAATTTGCATTTAGCTAACAATTTTGTCTGCGTAACAATATGTTTGCATGTGTACATACTATTCATTCCGAGTGTTGTCTAATTTTCACTAGCATTTACTTGCATCCATTTTGTTCCTAGTGTCCATGTCACTTCCTCTAGTGTACTGCACTCAATATGCCGAAGAGTGATGTCGCCTCGACTTGTTTGGTCTCGTGCAGATAAAAATATGAACACTTGACGAATAACATTTGCACGTAACTTAAAATGCGGACTGTCGCATTTCCCGCATTTAATGTTACAAGTTATGTTCCTCAATTATACCCAAGATTTCATATCTAGATTATTTAATCTAGCTAGAATGTTGTCAAAACGATGCGACAATACTTGTATGTTGTTGTCATTGTCGAAGTAAGTACGAAGTAGAGTAGTGCCAGGTCTTGTAATGCCTTCCGCTTTTATTTAATTTTGAGTTGTCATTTTATTCCGCACGTATCCCATTCATATTCATTCTGCCGGGGGTTGGCATTCCCTGAAACATTCGGCCTAAACGTGCGGCGTGGCGATGTATATGGATGGGTGCGTGCTGGGAGATAGATAGATCACCTAATTTCGCAGGTAATCCAGTTCACAACTCACCTCTCATTTAATGCGTGCCGCTGTGTCACACACTAACTGTTGTCATTTGTTTGCGCAGTCAAAGCGTGGAGCGGCGTGAACAAGCCCGCGCTGATCTCAAAGGATTGGAAGATACTGTGGCCAAGGAGCTGCAGACTTTGCACAACTTGCGCAAACTATTTGTGCAAGACTTACAAGTAAGCATCAATCTATAGTTTCTTACACAAGTACATACCACAACCCCAAAATGTAACATCAAGACTGATGTGACATTTTGGGGTTATTAGACAATAGAAAAAAAAAATATGCTTCTTTGGGGCATCTATTAGCCTTAACGGCTTGATGGATTTAGATAGATGAGATGTTGTTGAATTTGTATTCATATTTATCAAAGCAATCATTAGATAAAAAACAACCTACATGCTCCAAACATTTTTGCTCATCATTCTTTCTTCTCCAATTCTGCTAATTAATCAACTTGGACCAGGCGAGAATCAAGAAGTCCAACAACTCCGAAGAAGGCGCTGAAGAGGAGGGCGGCTCACTGGCTCAGAAGCAAAAGATCTCGTTCCTCGAGAACAACCTGGAACAGCTGACCAAGGTGCACAAGCAGCTGGTGCGCGACAACGCGGACCTGCGCTGTGAGGTGCCCAAGCTCGAGAAACGTCTGCGAGCCACCATGGAGCGCGTCAAGGCACTCGAGACTGCTCTCAAGGTATGTACAATCATGACTTGTACGTTAGTGGAAGTAGGATTCCTGTTTGAAAGGAACTTACTGACCATTTTACACTTAACTAATGTTACAGTAACTAACTTTTTACAATGTAATGCGGTATTGTTTGGCCGAGTTATTGATTTAGCAAAAGATAGTAATTGTAATCGTTTAAAATTACAGGAAGCTAAGGATGGCGCCATGCGCGACCGCAAGAGATATCAATTCGAGGTGGACAGGATCAAGGAGGCAGTGCGCGCCAAGAATCTTGCCCGACGAGGCCCGCAGGCTCAAATCGGTAAGCAAAACATACCCGGCGAAAGTTAAAACCAGTTTTGGCAGGAAAAATGTTACATTTGGGTACAATAAGTCTAATGTTACATGAATCAATATTTTCGATAGTAATCTCTTACACTCATTATAAAATTGTTTAATATACCTGTTTATTTTAGCCAAACCCATCCGCGCCGGTGGCGGCCACCTAGTGGGCGGCGCACCGGGCGTGGTGCGACCGGCGCCCGCGCAGGACATCAAACGGAAGTCCATCATTGTTGGCGCACGAGGTAACTATTCTTCATAGTGTTATTATATTACAATACCAGCTATAATATATCGCGAACAGAAACCAAAATCGGCTACTTTATCTGACACAAATGTTCCAATGGCCTATGCCCACATTAGGACATAGTTATCTCCAGTGACGATGCTTAACTGTTTTGTTCTCAATGTGATTAGTACGGTGTAGTTCTATACCTCGATTACCTATATAACAATACTTTTCTTGTTGCAGATGAAAGTTGAAGAGATCACATAAAGAAATAAAATGAAAATTCATAGATGTACCTAACATGGGCGGCGAAATCATTCTTGCAAAAAATATACCCATTATATTATTGTGTGTTAAGAAAGCCTAATATAAGCAGCAACAAAAAATAAATAAAAAGAAAAATATCGTAGATTCTCTTAGGCTTAAAACTTTCGAGCTATCTTATAATAAAACTGTAAGTGCACATGGATTTAGCCCAGTAATAGCTTTTCGCTAATGTAATAGACAAGGTTTCATAATAAATTCGGTGTCGGTTATCGTTAGGTCCCCCATGCAAAAAGTATTATAAATATAATAAGCAGACAAAAGTTGCTATTTTTTATGAAATAATCAGATGTATCGATATTTTTTATGAAATGACTAAAGTATTAAATTCCTTTCCACGTGCGTTTTGTGCTTAATAAAATGTTATATGAAATAAGTGATTTGTTATCCGTATGGGAATGAAGGCGGGGAATGTGGTGTTTAAATCGTTTAGTACAAAGATAAGCACACTCAAGGTCGAAATACTTGCGCCTCCAATTCATTCCCAAAGGATAAACACAGTTTCAAAGACGCAATATTACGTCATTACCTTTTAAGATAATGCTGTGAGTTATTTGCAGACTTGCATATGCTGCCGCACAAAATAAAAACTATAAAAATACAAAAAAAAATTAATGTTACAGTCGGCCGCGTTATCGATTCCACGTGTGGTGGCAAATGCGTTGCAGTGTGCATCTTCAATGTTTAGCGTAGTTAAGCTTCTTTAATATATATTTTTATATTGTGATAAGCGTTGATGCCGACATACGAGCATTTATTTAGATAACGAAACGAAACCCTTTTGGTACTTTCACAAGGTGTCATGGGTGATAACGGAATGGACCCTCACAATTAAACTCTGAAATATTATACTAAAGTCCCTCGTCCTAGCGAGGTGAGTTGGCATTGGTTTGTCCCGCGTGTGTCTGGGCGACTTGCTGAAGCTAGCAAGTTCTCTGCAATCAGACACGGTTAGCGCCAGATGGATTCACGACACGATTTTAGTGGGTGATTTTTATATTCACCTTTGGAATATGAAAATCTCTTTCAACTAATTACAGTTTTATTCTGGTAACATATTAATTATGAACCTCTACAAAATATTACACGAAACAGAGTTCTTGCATACGGCATAATAGTATTGTAGTTATCATTCATATCACCTTTCGCTTAGCCCTATACTGCGCGTCACCTTCACTTTTGCTTGTGAGCTGTGATGTTCTTTAGCTATTTTATTTTTATTTTGTATCGCGTTTTTCTAGTAACCATGTCTGTAGTTTTAGTCATTAAGTTACAATATCGGCTCTTTATAATAAATAGTTCTTAAATATGGCGATCGCTTACAATAAAATAATTCTAATCAGTAACACCAATAAACGACTTTTCACACTGATAGTAAAATAAAACCACCTTGAATTTGGTTATTGATTAATATTCTCTATTTGCTTTTAAGATGTATCAGCTTTGTAGTAGATCTGTCACTTAAACTATGTAAGTACTTATGTAATATGATCAGTTCGGTCCGCAGTCCCGCTCAGGCTCGCCAGCCGCGGAATAATTCCACGCAGCGTTGTCCTATTGCGGGGGCGTCCAAGGAGGAGTTATGGAACTATGGCCGATAACCACATGTCCAGAAAACCAAAGATAAATCACAATTTCTAGATTTATTTTCGAGATTATTACCAGCTGAAATTTAATTTAAGCCCCCTTATTACTTAATGGTTCCAAAGCTCCTTTCTACGTGTTGCAATACATTTATCTGTATCGTTTACTTTAGATGTAAAGTTGTAGTAAATTATTTCGCACTTAAGTTAGAGACTTGATTTTTTTATTATACATACTTTATTTATTGTATTTCATTTAAACTAAATTATCTCGTTTTTGTTTCACTTTTGAAGTGTAATACGCTTTTTTTTACATACCTCTATTTACATTATTTTATAATCATGATCAAATACATTATATTTTTCATTCTAAAGAGATGTCCGCAAAGATGCATTCCACGAGGAAAGCACATTGTATCTTTGTTATCTTTAAGTCTAGTTGTTTTGTTAAAGTGTACGTAGTGTTAAAAAGAGGCTATCCTCGGTTTCCACTCGCCTGTTGCAAGAGCTCCGAGCGGCTCCGGCGCTCGGCGAACCCCAAACCGGCAGGCTTGCCTTTGCACCAAGTGATTTAGTTCGTATTGACATCTTTTGTATGATGTATTTAATATATAGAAAATTCTCAAAAAGAGTGTTTTCTTGATTTTTATTTATTATAAAAATAAAATTATGAATTTAATTTGCTATAGTGTATTTTTATTTCCATACCTTGTACCGCCTACACTGTAATAGGTATAGAATAGATAGGCTATAAGATAGGATAGGTATATGATTATATTTTATGTATAGATAAAAATGTATGCTACAGGTAACAAGGTAGGTAAACATAATATCACTAACTATCAGCGTCTGCGCTTAGAAGTCCGGCCATATAGTGCCGCCCGGCATGGCAAAGTATTTTTATCGTGTAAAATTGATTTTCTTCTGGACTTCCTTGATTATATTAGCACTGAAATTATCCCTACTTCCCTACTTATATTATAAATGGGAAAGTAACTGTCTGTTACGCTTTCACAACTAAACTACTGAACCTATTTAAATGAAATTTGGTACAGAGATAGTCTAGAACCTCGAATTACTTATAATAACTAGGCATTGCACTGCAATAGTGTTTCGTTTAGTTCAGAAGTGGTTACACTAAAGAGGGTAATTAGGTGGGGGTAGGTAAATAACAAGATTACATATTAATACTTGGAATAATTCAATATATTCATTAAATGTTAAATAAATTGCATATAATATTTAACTGTTAAACTAAACTGTTGCTACAGATAAATTATGAGTTCATAATAAGGATCCGCATTTTATAATCATTAATATCCATTTCATAATACTAGTAAAACAAATTGCTTAAAAATAATGTCTGGGAACATTCCCGATAAATTCTTCAAATGACTGTAAACTAGAACGAACAGCAGGGTGATTTGAGGTCGTCAGTTTTGCGTAAACTTGGAACTTTGTTTTTTTAGCTCAGTCCCAATTATTATATTTATTAACAACATATTCCAAACAAATTGTAACAAAGGATATATTAGTATTCTGTGACAAAGGTACAAAATCGCCCTACAGGGTACACTTTGATTTACATTATAAAATATAGAATAAATTAACTAACGTTTTACAATTTCTATGCAAACACACAAATAAACAATAACTCACAATTTAGGAAATAATAGCTTAGGTATCACAGTCTTACTGGAAAGTGTTTTATTTTTTAACTAAGTAGGTACTTTTTTAATATTTTTTACGAACCATATTCCAACTCTGAATTAAGAGCGAAGATGGCTTGAACAACAAGTGATGCTTAAGAAAATTCTATGTATCTGGCCGTGTAACAAACAAGAATTATTTTAATGTAAAGTTTTCCTGTTGAGAAAAAGATACTACTTGCGTAAATAATTGTACATTTTCGTACACTTCACATAAAATATAAGATATAATGTATAAGTAGGTGATACTTTCTAAATATGTATAACAAAAGTATTTAGTATAAAATGTTCATTATTTACATAAATCTTCTTATGACTTATTAATTCTATTTTATTATTTCACATACAAAATAATACACTCACAGTTCTTTGAATATGTAATGATTGCACTTTTGTACTCAGTATAATAATATAATGTTCCAAAGAGATCGTATTGTACGTAGACGGCCATACTAATACTAGCTCAATGAAAACACTTCTAAAATTCCGATAAACAGTTAGTCAGACGAATGAAGAAAGAAGACGTTACTAGCTAGTAATCTCGATCTAAATTATCAAAATGTAAATTAAACAGAAATGGCTTCTAAGGCCTATCTATCTATTCAACCATATACCTAAACACAGGTAAATGAAAATAGGTAATTTATGACAACAGCATATTATTCTGAATATTCTATAACGTGGGTGGTAAATTATGTAATCTGTGCCAAATAAGGGTTACTAACTGGGGTCACGTCTTCTAACATATCTTATCTTTCAGGTGTCCCAATAACTTATTGTCGCAATGAATACTAACTCTTTCATCTTTTCGAATAAGTGTTAATTTTACACAAAATAACGCCCAATTCTAACTACTATCATTAAATTCGAGATGTCAGAAATACTTGATATAGGCAATGAAAATCTATCGTAGGTACCGAATAAACCTTGGTAACATGCACCTTAAATTGCGAGATGTATCAGTGAGGTCTTTCTGCCTTTATATTTTCATTCATATTGTGTACTTTTATCAAATTGATGGAAAACAGTTAACTATGTTCCCGTCAAAAGGACATGTATGATGCTATTTGCTTCTATAGCTTCTATAGCTTTTATATAATTATTATTAGTAGGTATATACTAATGTACTGATGTAATAAATATTACTAAATATTCATCAACTCTACTTATATCTTTAAATTAGATATCTAACGTTACATAGAAAAATATTAACTTTCACTTTAAGGATTAATAATCGTTGTTTGTTATTGTACTGTGTTTTAAAGTTGACCAAACGGAGTATATTCAAATTCATAAATTTTAGTGATCGGAATTTATATTTACTAGATAAAAACGGGTTTAATTTACGCACCGTTATATGCATATATCCCGCTTTGGCCTAGTAAACGTGGAATCCATACAGTTACCGCACTATCACAATGACATGTCAATGTACAATCGTTCACATTATGGATTTGCATCCATAATAAATATTAGTTACTATTTGCAACCACGTGGCACTATTTCGGGTACACTGCACTTTAGTAAATCGAAAAGTGACACAATGCGTGTACTACAGTGCATTATAGGTAGTATTTGAGTCGGATGAAATTTGACGTTCCAGTATATTGTTGAAACCGTTTTCTTTCGTGGCAGAGGAAAATCTGTAAAAAATAATATAAGTTTGAAGGACTTTAAAGAGTAGGCACATGATGTCGAAGAACTTTAAAATGCTATAACAAACTCAGAAACATGCCTACATACACATTTGAAATATTATAGTATATTAGTAAGTCAACTCACCCAAAAAAAGGCAACAGTTGTATGAGCTGCGCTCGGCTCGTGCACTCCCGTAGCTCTGGTAGAACCAGCAATATGTGACGCAGATACGCTTGCAGAGCTAACCGACGCTGTTCCACTACGTGCGCGTCCTGGGAACAATACTAGTTTACTCTCACAAAAAAATATAAATATAAAAATAAAAAAAAATGCTCTGAGCCCGGATGTTTGTAGGACCATGGTCCTCGTAATTTCTGATTCTCTAGATACAGGGAGTCCTAGTTAGGGGTCAGAATCTATGTATGTGATCATGACGCGTTATTATTATTATTTATTTTTATTTTCCAGCACTTTTTAAAGATCTAGGCATTCAGCTCTCAGGCTAGCGAAACTTTAAGACATGGCTCCGATCAGGAGTAGGTATACATTACCGATTCATGGTGACGAGCGAAGCTCAGTAGACTCCAAGATTTGGCAATGCAAAGTTCTGGTACTTATTTCTTATGTGGTTCTAGATGGCAATATTTGCGTGTACAATTGAAATTATAATATATCACTTACCCTTTTCCTTAAGGTTTTCTTTGGAGGAAACTTGTAAGTAGCAATATCAGGGTGTAATTTCTTTAGTTGTGTGTGTAGTTCGTGAAACTTCGCGTATCTGTGGTACACGTTCCATTCTTCTGAGCCTATTTTTACGAATATCTGAAAGGCGAAAGATGTATATTCAACACAACCGAATAATATACCGTAAATATTTTTTTTATGACCTAAATCACGGGTAGAAAATGTAGAGCACCATGTACGGATATTATTCTAAACAAGTTATTCCAGTCAGAATCGTGAATTACTTCGTGAATTACTTTGTTTCAACTAATTATAGACTTACTACACGAACTTTTTTATTTCCAGGAGTGACCTATTACAGAACTAGCCATATATTATAGCCCTTTACAACTATCGATAGTGTAACAAAGATGGATTATACTGCTGCTTCGCCCATTGGAATTCAAATTCAGTTTAAGTCTTTCTGGCTACAAAACACAGATAATTTTTACCTGATAAGCGTGATATGATTGTGTTTTCTTTCCGACTAAGAATGCACTGGGGATGTATGCCTTTACGTTTGATTCCGGCAGCTCCACCACTTGCAGTCCTGACGCACATTCCAACTCTTGCAGTTTGTGTAGTAAATGCTGATTGAATTCCATAAGTTCCGCGTGCATTTGTGCCACCTGTCAACAGGATATATTGTAATTAACTACTTTCTAATCCTACTAGATTTGCGTAAGGTGTAAACCTATAAAAATGTTTTTAGACTCCATGAATTTCTTTGGAAAGGGACTCATACCTGAACCAATTTCCTTTCGTATTGGGTGACTTCTTCATTCTCTGCATTTTCGTTGTTATTTCTCATAGCTTTCCCCATTTCTACAGCGGACATGTAGTGCCTCAACTGTTCTTTTAGTCTATCGTTTTCTCTGAAACAGAAGAATATGTATATAGTGCTAATTATCTAAACACAGGAGGTATTGTTTCAACTTAGTATCGATGTTACTTACTTGCTCAGATCTAATACGATATTTTCTAGTTTCTGTATCTTTTCCTTACTAGCTATTTCAATCTGACTACACTTTAACTGTAAATTAATATATTCCTTTTCTCTAACTTCTAAAACTGAGTTTAGACTCTTTTCGTCAGTCGCACTCTCGTCCTCGGTGAAACAGAGTTCCAGGCACGACGTGCTTCCGTTTATGCTACCCGCCACTTCCTCACTGTCACTTTCGGAAATCTTCAAATTGTTGATACTTAATTCAGAAACATCGTCTTTGATGACATTATTCAAATCTATGCTACTGGTAGAGGAGAATATTTCTTTGGCGCGTTCAGATAACTTCGTTAAGATTTGCGAGGGACTGTCCATCCCTTTAACACTGTCGGGAAAGAAATGCCTCAAGCTGCTCTTGTACTCTGAACTTGTGGGCTCGCTGCTGGAAGCCATCTGAGGAACTATCTTTGGGTCTGGCGAGTTGAGACAAGTAGCGGGAGCACTCTTCCACTTGGATTCATTTGTTTGTTCCGTTCCGTCTTCTGGCTTCTTCTTATCAAGCACCAACTGATTCTTCTGTTCGCTTTTGTCAAAGGATATAACTTGCCGCAAAGGTCTCCTTTTAGAATTATTGGTTGATTTGACTGGCGTAGGTAGAGGTATAACGTGTTCCGGCCGCGCCGCCTGGTTTGTTTGTTGTGATTCATTCAACTCTGGTCTGTCGATTGATAACGCGAATAAAACAGACGATAAGCCTGAAACACGGTGAGAGTTCGAGCATCGACCTTGATGTTAACAACACTTTATTATTTATTTACAATAGATATGTACCTGACGCCAAGTTGGGAAGTATATTTGCAGTTTCCGCATCTCGGACGAGAGCGCCTTCGTCATAATATTCTAGGAGAAGTCCATGAGCGATCCAACTTTGTAAATACCTAAAAAAATAGGTTGTAAGTATGTACTTATCTATGTTATATTTTATTAAAATATATGTTCCAATAGCAAAATGTTCTCTTTCAATTCGATTATTAGCATACTTTTTTATTCTGATTTTTATTTCATTAAAAGATCAAGAATTTTCTTGAAATAGACAATATCACCATAATGTTGTCTTGCAGGATGAAACTATCGCATGACACGGTTATCAGCAAACTTGTGTTATACACGGAATAATTTAGTATGGAAGAAAAAAGCAGAAATTGTATAAATACCTGCCCAATGATCGTTCATTCAGTGCAGCACGGAGGAAGGCACGGAAGTAGCCCACTGGCGTGTTTATGTTTGAGAGAATCTTGAATCTCTCTTTTTCGTGTTTTGTAAGATGTAAGCATGTATAGCTCCATAGTGAATTTCCTAAAACAGATAAGTTGAAGGTAGCTTTTAGGGTTCCATAGCTAAATAGACATATTGGAACCGTTACTTGTTTTGAATAAGATAAGTTAGTTAACAAATCGTAGTAATGTTAGGTGTATAAAGTACCCAAAACAATGCATGATCCGATTTCTACACACGCTTTCTCATTTTTTTATAATTATGTAGCTCTTTGCCTAGAACCTTTAATATATGAAGCTATCTCTGCTGACGGGGCTTAAAGTCTCTAAATCTTGGTAAGTTGCGAAGCAGACACTAACATATAATAACTACCATCAATATTTTTTTTCCTTGAAATCTGATGCTTCCATATTTAACTGCTTCGAACCAATGCCCTGGCATATGGTGGGTTACAGAACACACAATCTTCTTACAAATATTGCCATAATTTTATTTTAGAATATTTCTTACCAACATTGATTATATTAAATGTGAAGTTAAGTCCTGCAGTCACTAAGCTTTGTATTGATGAGTTGGAAAGATTTGTTCTGATACCATGGCTTAATACCTTTTCCCATTTTTCACATAGTTGTGCTATTCTGAAACATAAGTATATGCCAATAAATAGAAAATGGTTTATGCTAACCAACCAAAGCCATGAAAGAATGAAAGAAGAATTCATGAAAGAAGTGAATTTATACAACATATAGCTAAATTAGAGTCTGGGCTGATGGGCTGGCAGTTTTAGGGGCGACAAACAAACAGTGCAATGCAATGCGGCATTGCAACGCAACAGTAAAATGTGGCATTGCATTATCCACATTCTGATTTGGTGTCACTGATTTTAGCAGTGCAATGTTGCATAGCACCTCATCGCTTTTAAGTGTGTCTGCCCCTTTTCTCAAAATGATATTATAGGTTTCTGTAAGACATACTCAAACAGACAGGCCAGGACAGTGTTAATCGATAGAAGAAAATCATACCTTATGTCATCTTCAGTAGCCAACTCTGATTTGCCTCCAAAGCGGTTTTGAACATTTTGTATACAATTATGGAGTTCCTGACAAACTGTTTTACCATTTTCAATTCGTTTCTTTAATTCCTCCCTGTTGTCTATCGCATTTGCTATTGTGGTCAGTATCTTACTGTTCTGCAAAGATAATTATGGACAATATTATGTTTTACAGCTGTAGTGATTAAACTTGTTAAACTTGTGAAATTTCATTCCTCCACACTTCCATACTCTAAACTAATATTAAATATGCAAAAGTAGCTCTTTTCATTACGTTTTCAAATTAAGCCGCTGTACCAATTTTGATGAATTTAGGTATGGATCAGTTTGAATTCTGGAAAAGATTATAGGATACATTTAATCATTTTAAACTGTAGTCTACGCAGATAAAGTCGCGAGCATAAGCTAGTTAGAAAAAAAAACCCTGTAATTGTATCCATTAGTAGCATAATAAATATAAACATAGTTTCAATTTACTATCATATTTATGTTAGTCTGTATTTCTGTAAATCAAATGTCTTAGATTAATGTTTTAGTTGTTACTATCACATTTTCTTAAGATACCTGAAATAAAACATTATTATTATAAAACTTGATAATGATGTTCCCAAAAACTAAGTAACAAGAGATGATATATTAAATTTTAAACATTCATGCCCACTCCAGAATTACCTCAGCATTGGAATTAGGCTGTATTACCAGAAAGAGATGATAATTAATATGTTTGGTTAAATTTTCACTCTATCATTTTAATATATTAACAGTAATTTTAAAGACCCATAGCTGGATAAAAATCAAATCAAATCTAGAAAACTAATATACATTGCTTGACTATTGAATATCAGGTGCAAGTGTAGCACGTAAGTCCACAAGGAAGAATTCCTCTTGCAGAAGGGGCCTACCACTTCAAACTGTATTGAATTGTATCAACTTATTTACAAAATGTATAACATCATCATCACAATCCATATACGCCCACTGAGTACAGGTCCCACCACACTTTCTTTGTGAAGAGGCCATGCCCATAATCTACTATGGAGGCCCGGTCCTGGACATGTATAAAATAACTAACAAATCAACATCGTAATAAAACCAAACTACCCGCTGCTTTGCGAACAAATCAGCCTAAATTATTCAACATTTTGTCAAGGTTGAAATCTAGCATTTTTGTAGATCAATAACCGCTTTAGAAAAAAGATAAACAAAGGAAGTTGGAGGTTGTTTATCGTAACTCAAGATCTTACCATGGTCTTCAGAGGAAGCAGTCATTTATTAACTAATAAACTCAACCCAGTAGAAATAAATAGGCAGTCACAACAGATTTGTTAGCTGATACATAATAATTAATAAGTACGACAAACAATTTTTAAAAGCGAAATCCCACTTGAAATTTTATTTTCATAGCACAAAACTGCAGGAAAATATGAAAATTAATCATAGATTACTTTTTGTATAAACCTAGGTCCAAAAACCCGAATTAGCAAAGTGCAAAATAAAAATTGTAATTTTACTTTGACATATTGACAAATCTGACAATTAGCTTGACTTAGTGTTGTCATCCTAAAAATCTAAACTGCTGTTCATCGCATAATAATCTAGCAGTTCAATATTTTAACGGGAAAATATGCTAATTTACTACGCATATTATTATTTATTTTAACAGTAGCTATTCCTCGTTTGTTTCATATCCGTTTAAGTATAAACACACCTACCTAGAATTCTATCAAAAAACATGAAGAATTATCATAATAAAGTTGTCACTTGAAAAATTATGCGAAGCCAAAACATAAAAAAAGGCTGACGTACGTGACACCATGACAGGCTACTTCCTGGTAGTGATGCGACTCGAGTAGAATTTTGTGACTCCAGTCACTCGAGTAAACTACTTACACTCCTTACAAATTGATTAAGAATTTATCACTTATGCTGAGTTTCAAGTAGTTTAGATTAAGAATTCTTGAATACAGTAAATTAGTAATATTTGGTAATATGAAATAAAATACAAAAATTATTTACCAAATCTATATTGTCATTAATCAACAAAGAAAAATAAAATGACTAATTAAGTTGCCATGTAAAAATGACTTTATACTGCAAAGGGACCGTCTATTAATCACGTAAGGCTTGAAAGGGTGGAGGGGGTCTAGCAAAAATCATGAAATATCACAAAAATTTGTAGTAGGATGTAACGTGTTTTATTTTTTCGTCAAACGTGCGATTTCTAAACCGAAAAGTTAATAAAAAGATAATAATATTTTAAAATGATTTAATATTAATAAATGATTTAATATTCTACACGTGATTGGGAGGGGGGAGGGGGTTAGTCTTAAACCTCACCACGTATCACCAAGGAGATGGGGGGTTTAAAAATGCTAAAAAACATAACACGATTAATGGACGGCCACAAATAAGAAATTATCAATTTTTACTGTTCAAAATGAACTTATTTCAAAATTCAATTAAGCTTTTGATAATTAAGTACCAAAAATTACATAATGATCAAATTAAATCAGGCTTTTGTATATATCTTATCTTAGTCTTCCATATAATAACATTATTTTTTCTTTATCTGTATTATAGGAATTAGATTCAATCAATAATATTATTTTAATATACTTTCCGAATCTACTCGGCGCGCCGAGTTGACTCAAGTGCAAACGAACTCGAGTCAAATGTTTTTGCTCGAGTACGAATTTATCAAATTCACTCGAGTTAAAACGGCTCGAGTCCATCACTACTTAATCGTTAAAATAGAAAACAAGATGGCGTCTCTTCTCTCTTGAAATTCACGAATTCATGGTGTTCGTTGTGTTTTTAGTTAGAGTGATATAAAGCAATAGTTTTTGTCTGTTCTAGTAAGCCTGTATGTAGGTTTTGATGTTTGTGAGTTTTCTCTTATTTTGGTGTTTTTTTTATTTCCTGCAATCCATTAAAAGTGGTGTGGAGTTAGAGAATGAGTAATTACGAAGATGATCAAAGTGAAGATGGGGAATTAGCGCGCAGCCCTGTTCAAGACGAAATGGATTTTAGGTATGTGTTTTTATGATTATCTGTAGTTGAGGAAAAAGTATATTTACTATACAAAAAAAAGTGCTTTAAGTCCTCAGTCGTAAGTAGAAATCTCTCTCGCGTCTCATGACATTGCGACGTAACGAAGCGTGTTGGTTCCAGTGTTGTCGGCAGTCAAACAGGGAAACATCCGAAACCGAACCAAAAATTTTGATAATTCTGTGAGGCAAATTTAAATGAAAATATCCATAATGTTATCTATTATAAAAATAAATGCTTTTTTGTAAGCTTTTATCGTAATATTACCCAAAATTACTGGGTTTTCTTCATGTTTGGGTATTTAATGGTAAAAACCCAAACATGCGTAAATAAAAGCGTGCCGCAAACGTTGGCTGGTTTCTTGTTGTTTTGACGTAAGTATTACTTGCATACAACTATTTTATGACTCATGTAAAAAACTCCAGATGTCATTTTACGCAGGTTTGTCTCAACCACCAAAATTATCTTAAATATATTTTGAGGTAGATTTAGCTTGTAACCTGTTTGTTGTCGCCTTATACACAAATGGGCAATTACTGGGCTTTTGAGACTTTAGAGCCGATGTTTCAGGGTGACAAGCGTAGTGCAGTGCCGCGCCGGATTATGCAATGCATGGTTCTGGGTGGTGCTATGACTATTATGGGCAGGCATAGCGCTTACCATCAGGTGAACAACTTGCTCGTCTCGTCACTCAGTCAAACAAAAACTGAAAAAAATATGATTTTTTTGCAGTCTGTCTGATGAGGATCGTGATAATGCTGACTCACTGATAATCAAGCCACCTCAAGCAGCAGTGATCAGACCGCCGCATCGGGACAAACGAGTACACAAGAGGTTTGCTAAAGATAGGTTTAAAGAACCTATGCGAAAGGAAAAGAAACATCTTTACAGGTAGGTGAAGGACTTTCAACGCTTTTTTAATTGTTGTTAATTATATGTACCATATGTAATTATGATTATGTCCTTTAAGGTCTGTCATCCTGACTTTGGGAATATTGTAGATCAAACCTAAACCTTTTTCAACAGGGACCGTGAAAAGTCTGAAAAATTTAAACGAGAACTTAATAAAAATGACCGTGAGGATACTAATAAAGAATATTATAGAGAGAAACAATACTATAGAGATAATAAAGAATTGTATAGAGAGAAAGAGACATTTAGAGACAAGGAAACATATCGTGAGAAAGATGTTTATAGGGAAAAAGAAGTTTACAGAGAAAAAGATATGTATAGGGAACTAAACAATAAAGAAGTTTATAGAGAGAAAGATGCTAGAGAAAAGGATGTATACAGAGAGAGAGACATGAGAGAAAAAGAAGCATATAAAGAGAAAGAAGTATATAGAGAAAGGGAACATTATAGAGAGAGAGAAATGTACAGAGACAATGCTACATTTAGAGATGCACCACGGTCAAGGGAAGCATACAGAGACAAAGAAATGTATAAAGAAAGGGAGCTTCAAAGAGATGCATACATGAATCGTGAGAGGCAATACAAGTATGCAGATGTAGATAGAAAGCGTCCTGATAATGATAGGATAGAATCTAGATTGAGATCGATTGCAGATGAAGGTCGCTCTAATCACAATAATGAAAAAGAAAACAGGGATAAAACTTCTGGTGATAAAGAATTGGAAGATTTGAGGTCTAGGCTGCTTAGTAAAAGAATATCTAAAGAATTGCAAAACCAGGATACGTCCAAGAGTTCTGATCTTTCTGATAAAGAGTCTTCTAAAAGTGAACGCCATGCATCATTGGACAAGCTTCAACAGGAAAGAAGGAAAAAGCTGCTTGAAGCAGGTAAATATATATAATTAAATCCATATAAATTTGATAAGAGTCACATGTGTTAATTCAGGCAATAAATGATCTGTGTACCAAATTTCACCCAAATCTGTTGAGCTGTTTTTGCATGATTGCATAACAAACATCCAAACTTTCACAATAATGATATTTGTTGGGATTATTATGATACAATCTAGCTAATGACTGAAAGCTTTTTGTTGAATAGTAAATATTTCATATTTTACATATTAGTTGTAATGGGCACTCTGTAGCACAAGCTGATGTGGACATTATTTTCATTAGATTTTTTTAATATTAGTTTTGAACTAATCGGTATCAAACTGCTAATTTGAGAGCCATCATCACCTTAAAGTATGGAGTAAATAGAAACTCCTCAAAACTCACTCAACTCAGCAAAACTCTTAACTCAAAACATTTGTAATATAATACATATAGATCCACTAAACTAATAAGTAACTCATTATTATTTGAGTCTGCTGTAGCAGTATTAGGATGGATTTTTTTATGATGCCAAGCTTATCAGGATCTACAATATGTTTTAGAACGTGAAATGGAGAAAAGAAAACATGAATCACGTAATGAACTTGAAGCAAGGCGAATGGAAAGAAGACGTCGTGGTAAAAAACGCTCTGTCTCTCCTCAAGAGACTACCAGTAAAAAAACTAAAACTGAGCAATCTCCAGGTTATGGGGATTCTGTTGTTACTGTGTCTGATGCTAGCGATGTGGACATGAAAAGTGATTCTGCACACACTGAGCCAGAAGAGGGTAAGACTTTGCTTTTGTTTTTTATTTTTCACTTTTCGGCTGCATAGGGACAGATCCAGCCAGACAGAAAATTTTACATTTAGGCACTGCTACGGACCGTGTGTATTATCCAGCAATAGTGTGCCGTCTGTGTGAGCCGCACTGTAGTAGCGCCGCGTTAAACACACACGTTTGTGTTTCGTCACACAGCCGGCACGAAAGCTGCGCTTACACAACAGTGCTTTCCTGCACCCGCGGAAAGTTATAAAAAACGCAACGTCTGTGTTTTTGCCGCGAGTGCGGGAAAACACAAGCGTTGTGTTGTATGGGAAAACACTATGGAGTGTGCATAGCCACACCCGTGGCTAGACAAGAAAATCGGCTCAGCAGTGAATGTGTTGAAAGAAGTCTGCAGCTTTTTATGTTCAGCTTATTTTATTGTGTTATTTACTCTAATACAGGGCGTCGCACGGATATGCCACATGAACATTTTACTGAAAGAAGACATTATTTGAATATAAAGAACAATTTAAACTGCATTCATAGATATTTAAATAATTATATAAATAATTAAATAGTTAAACCGGGAATCGAACCCATTGCATAACAAAAATAGTCATCCTGTAGCTTTATCATGCCGATTGAAAAGCTTCATCATAAGGATTATTTTTTGCTAAATAACATAGTGTCAGAAATAAAAGGAAGACCATGAATTTTAACATTGAAAATTGCTTATCATTGCGTTATATCATAGTACTAGTTTACATTAATACTAAATGAATCTTGCCTGTACTATATAAATATCTTACAACTTTTTAGGTGAAAACACTAATTCTGAAACTGATGACGGCACCACTAGCACTGAATCTGATTCTGCTGAAGAATATAAAACTGAAGAAGAAGAAGAAGAAGATGAGGAGGAGGAGGAGGAGGAAGGGGAAGAAGAAGAAAAAGAAGAAAGAGAGGATAATAAGGACGTTAACCAACCAGATGTGGAAGTTGAAAAAGAAGAAATTATTGAGAAGTCTAGACCAAAGTCTAAGTCTAAATCACCAACACCAAAGTCGATGAAGATTTCACCTTTATCACATGAATCTAGAAGGTTAGTGGAGATATCACATAAAGTTACTACACGGGCGAAAAATATTTTGCTCCACATAAGTGGATGATCCACTTTTATCTTAAGTTATCTTTTTACTGTGAAGATTCTGACTGTTCTTAACAAAATGTACATTACTTTCAGGTCACTATCCAGATCGAAAAGCAGAAGCAGGTCTCATTCATTCTCCCCTCCACCTCCCGGAGAAAATGGCAAACCTGCAGTAGAGGAAAAGCCAGTAGAGGATGAGGAAGAAGCTAGAATAAGAGAGGAGACTATCAATGCTCTGCCTCCATATTATCCTGCGCTGCAGGTACATAAATTTCAGCAGAAAAATACTTACATTTGGTTTAAACAATTACTATTTCCATGATATGGAAGCAACTGATGTATATTTACAGGTTGAATATAAAAAAAAATATCACAGTAATTTGCGCTGTATTTCATTAGAAACTGTATGTTATCAACAATAGAAACAACCAAGGCTGCATGTGTGAAGACTTATTTTATCATATGTTGCAGAAAGCACACTGAGAGTAAGGAGTCAAACAGCCAATTCTTTATAATGAATATTTAATCTGTAGATGGCTGGCTGTTAAAAACCTGTCAATCCTACTTAGACAGATGAGTCTGATCACTGCACTGCACATCCGCTGTAGCCTGATTTGTGACAATGTATTATAATAATTAATAGTTCCAAAAATACACATTAATTTTACAATGTGTATTTTGTGTGTTATCCATTGATAACCTGCTTTAATTTAGACGAAAGATATAGACATTTCACAATTATTTGTCTATTGTAACCCTATATATAAATGCCACTGTGTTTTATATTGATATATTTTTGTAACAATTTTATAGGGTTGTCGATCAGTTGAAGAGTTTCAATGTCTGAATAAAATTGAAGAAGGCACATACGGAGTTGTTTACAGAGCTCGCGACAAAACCACTGAAGAAATAGTGGCTTTAAAACGCCTCAAAATGGAAAAAGAAAAGGAGGGATTTCCTATTACATCATTGAGAGAAATCAACACATTACTGAAGGTAGGATCACAATTTGTTTGTTGTTATAATGTAAGCTCACTTGAGCCATCACATTTCTCCAGTGTCGTAAGGTATTATTTTCCAATTATTATAGACATAATTTACCCGCAGCTTGTTTGAGCCGCAAGCTGTGAGCCACTCGATGGCTCATGTGTTTATTTCATGTTATTAATGCCTACTATTTTATCCCTACAGGCCCGGCACCTCTTACCTACAAGATGATTATATTTGAGGTGTGACCCACTTGCAGGGTAACTACTTCGTAAGACGGGCGGGCCTAACTAATAGGATTTCTTTTAGGAAATGAAACGAATTCCTCACATGAACTTCGTGTTCATTGAAAAAGTAATTCCCTCATTCTTCCAAAACGAACATCGAAGGTAATTAATCTAAGATAGCGTTGCAACATTTACTAATAAGAAATACTTTAAGGTAAAAAGGTAAGCTATGGATTGAGGTAAATATTACAAATAATATTGAAGTTGAGTAGAATCATTAGTGAAATCTATTTGTATGGAGTTAATCCATATTCTATTACCTACGAAGCATGATACATAAGCATTCCGCAAAATGTGTATTCAATGCAAATATGGTACATTATTTATTGAATTGGTTTTCCTCTTCCATCATTTATTTAAGTCCCTTCTCGCCTGGAAATATTACTTTATATTCACCTAGCTTGTTTTCACCCACTACAAGTCTGTAAGCTTCTGTTCCTTTGTATCTGTCCTCACATTCCTATCGCCGAATAACGCCACGGTAGTTTCTTGACGGCTTCTGATGGACTAATAGTAGTGAATATGTCTAATATTTTCATGTTTATTTGCAAACCATGTATTTTTTTTAATTTTATTTTTTGCTATAAAATTATTAGTTATTTTTGGCTTTGCAGTAAAGGGCTATTGTGAAAAAGATGGTAACAACTAAAACATTTTACATTAGGTGTTGTTGCCTACCATGGGTTGGTGATTGCACTTTAAGATTGTAGAATTTCAATCTGGGCATACTGTGCGTTGTTGAAATATATAATGCTTCTGTATCATGCTTTAACATCAAGTTTTTTTAACACTCTTAGTGTTATTGCGTTAATCTATTTGTGAGATTAAAACAATTCAGTAAAACAACGTTGTGGTCCTGACTGACTTCCAAATGGGGCATGATTTGAGGCAAAGATACATTTGTGGTGCACACGCGCTCCTCAAGCGACTATTAAGCGAGAAACAAGTTATTGAATGAAATCCTAATTTCTGTCTACACGCCTGACGTTTTACTAACGTTTTTTCCACAGACTATGAAATAACGAATTGACGTCGGGTTTTAATGATTTGTTTCCCGCTTGATCTCCCATAACAAGCGAGCAATTTACGCACGTTACAGACAGCGACGCTTGCCTGTGAACCCCCACTGGCGTCGATCGGCATTGCGGCGGCACTCAGCGCTTCGTATACAGGTCGCTTGGGGGCGACTGGGCACCACATGGCAAAGTGTACAACGACTGAAGTTTGTTACTCCATCGCATCTCTTCAAAATATCTATTTGTATTACAATTCCAAATCTCGACATCTGGCTATATGCGTTTCAAATCCGCATGCTAGTGCCTCCTTCCGTGTTGAAAAGACGTGACTAATAGGCGTTATAAGTCATTGCGTGATTTATCGTAATTTTGAATTTTCCTACTCCGTTTAAAACGTTAGATCGTAACGATGCTAGTGAAGTCGTAAAACACGTCGCTACCGCTTCTCAAAAAATGTGTCTCTGTAAAAACAATTTTCTTTTATAGTATGGGACAGTTTCGTTTTATTCTTGTCTTTCCGGGTGAAATGCCACTATTGTAAAACTTGAAACTATACAGCCGTATCTTCTATCTTCTGCGCGCGTTTTAGTCTACTCACTACACGAAACACGGTTGTCCTCATTTATAAGGCAAATTCATTAATTTCCCTTAAAATGAGGACAACCGTGCATTTTCATTTCACATTGGCTGTTACCCGTAAGATCGTTCATGGTGACTTTATTAATTCGGCATTATAAGCCTTTTTCCCACCAAATCTCTGTGGCCTATACGGACCGCCCCGTTTACAAATAGTTTATTTATTTTCTACTCGTTGGATATAGATGTAATGTTACCATTGCACAAGTCAGATTCTAAGCTACCAAACTGAAACAAACCGCATTCCAATGGGTTCACCAGTTTTTACGTAATGCGAAAATAGACCGACAGACACCATTTAAAGAAGTGTAAAGCCTGTTGCTTTAATGGAAACTCGTCTTCTAATATCGATATAAAAATACCACGGTGAACGAAGTCGCTGGTAGCAGTTAGTACGAATAAATTATACATAAAAATGAATCCTTTTTTCCCTTGGTCACACCATAACTTGAGAACGGCAGGACCAATTTTGCTATTTATTGTTTTAAAATGTTCAAAACAGATACGATCAGTTAACGAAAAAAAATTGAAATATGGCTCGACACTTGGAAAATTTGGGAAAACTGAAAGTGCTTCTTTGTGTAATTCTTGTATTAACTCACGATTTCACATTTGTTTTTATATTATTTTCCCGATCTTCAGTTATTTATTTCTCGTGTGACATGGGCTGCTTTTAACTTGGGAAATGCAGAGCACTTGCGGGAAAACTGAATTTACGCGGGGGAACTCGCGGGGCGCAACTAGTATGAAATAAAATCACACCTTACCCATTATGCACGGTTAAACGAATTAGAGTACAACATTTTCCGACCAATTAAATAATTATTTACTTAGACGGGTCTGTGAATTTCTCTTTTACGGTATTTATGTTTCGATGGTTTGTATTTTATTTAAAGATGTTTTTGATTGATTTAAACCACTTCGTACTTTTTTTGACCATTACGACAATTATACGCCCGAAACTGTCAATAAGTCTTATGTTTCTTAATCTCTCTTCACGCTCTGTGTCTTCAAATCTGTTTAGTCAGAACCACACACGCACACATTTACTAATACATCTAAGTTCCGAAAGCTTACTATGTACTACTACATAAGTTGAATTCATGTGGATTTAGAACTACAAGAAAGGTTTGCAATCGCTATCTTAGAATTATTACGATTTACTTTCGATTTTCGGTATTTAATGATAATAAGTTAATAGAAAATAATACAGAATTATTGGAAATAGGATGGATGGATACGATACGAAGAAGCTACATACCTTTATTCAACACCTGACGAGGTTCCGGACAGTTGAGAAAAGCTGGTGTCACTTTATAGTATAGTGATTATGTAAGAATGTTAATATTAGAACCACCGCTGTCCCTTCAATTTGTGCATTATTGTACAAATTGCACGAACAGCACCCATATTAAATTGTAATCTGGGGTCCTTCTAAAAGTTCTATTTGATATCGATAATGATATCAGGTGTGCACAGTTGGCATTATTAACTTGAATTGATTCCTGTTTGAATCCATTTTGTAAAATAGAATAAGTGGTACTTGGATAGGACCCTTGACTAATAAACGACATTTGACTCGTGTTAAGTTAAAGTAGTTTGTTTAAAAAAATACCGTAGAACAAGAGTAATAAGGTTAGCTCTTCCAGAACTTATCGGGTGATACTAGCGCCAAAGCATGTTCAACTGAACTGTGGTTGGTAATGAGGGTTACCGATAGCCAATAAGCAACCACTCGCACTTTTCGAAAACCAATGAAAGCCAATCTAAGGCGCTGAAGTGGCGGTGCGCTATTGTTAACTCACTTAGTATTTTCAACACCATGCAGTAGGTAGAAATGAGAAAAACGTCTAATTCTTTTGTAATTTATAATCTATAAGCTGGTTGTATTACTGCTGTTCTATAGTATTAGACATTCTATAAGGCCATCGTACACTGTAATGTAAGCTTTAATAATTTTACGTACAGCACGTTTCACTTATCGCCCACGCGTCGTGATTCTGTAAAATATGCTGTATGTAACTCGATTAAAGCTCACATTACAATACCAGAGTTGAGTTGTTGTTGATTCGTTAAAGCGTGCGATGGCCATAGCTAATAACGCTGTCTCGTTGATGGTCAGGGATTGTAATTAAATTTTACAAACGGTATAGTTTGTCTTAGATTTTTTTTCTGTTTGTTGTATTGTGTTTTTTTATCTCGTTTCTTAGAAGATTCAGTTACAAAATAGTCAATTTTATGTCGTTTAACTGTTGCCTCATGAAGAAAATAATTTAATGATCTATCAACTGCATCCTAGGTATACGAAGTGGTAAAAAACTATTTCTCTGACCCAAATTTCCAAAATGATGTATTATTTTGTTATTAACTGGGAATTATTTTGTAATGACGTATAATTATATTTTATGTATCAAACATTATTGTAATGCCTACCATTAGAATAAAAATATCTGAAAATGTTATCGACACACTGCTCTGTAATTGAATTATTTAAGTAAAATGGTATCTTGTTCATGTAAATCATGTCAATTTTCGTCTCAAAGCAATGCTTTATTCTTAAACCACGCCACTAAAATCGTGCGTGTGTGGCGTGTATTAATCACCTTACATGAAATATGTGTTACACCACGTTAACGACTGGTTATTAACCAATATGATCAATGCAAATGTCTGTGAAATATACAATATTTTACGTATGAACTACAGGGGGCCGATTTTTTAATCTCCCCAGGTGACAAAATGGCTGGTTCTCACCGATTTCTTAAAGGAAATTGTGAATTTTGGTGAAACTTTGTCACCCGATGAGATTAAAAAATCTACCCCCAGTGCATTAAAAAATAATTGTGTAAGTATAACGTCCGAAATTTTAATTTCTTTGAGCATTGTGTCAGAATTGGCAGTGTTGTGTCCTTTCTATTTACACAAGTTGGATCAAAAACAACGACTGTTTGAATACACTCCCTGTGCTTCCAAAAACAACATGTGTGTCACCATTGTAAAAACAGAAAAGGTAAGTTAGCTTCATTGAAGGGTACTAAACGCGACTAAGCCATACGCCATACAATAATCGTCCTTGTGTGTGTACTCTATGCGTGCATACAGGCGCGCACACACAAGCCGCGTTTCGTGCCGTTTTATGGAGATACTTTATTTTTCTGTTTCTTCTGTGGTATGATGGTAGTAAGTGGCATAATTTAGTAAACCAGCCTGACATGTTTCTGAAGCGTCCTCTATAATATTATGTTCTCTCTATCTTTTTATCTCATTGAACACTCTTTCTGTCTCTTATTATGAAGGAGATAGAAAGAGCGTTGAACGTTCCGGGCCACTAATAAAATAAAATAACTAATAATAATATCACGTCACGATCACATACATAGATTCTGACCCCTAAATAGGAGTCCCTGTATCTAGGGAATCAGGAACTACGAGGACCCTACAAACATCCGGACTCAGACCAAATACTTGTCGTTCTAATTCCTGTGGCTAATAGTGACAGGCAAGGTGAAAGATCTAGAGGTCGAAGCCGAAAAAGATGGACAACAACATTACGTTGTGTTCTATCACACACATTCAATTGATTTTCCTGTGTTATTAACACTTTGACTGCTGAGCCGTTTTGCTTATGCACGGGTGCGGCTCTGCACGCGCCATAGTGTTTTCTCATACAACAAACACAACAGTTGTGTTTTGCCGTACTCGTGGCAAGTTATGAAAAACACGACAGTTGTGTTTTCAGCAGTGAAAGTGTTAATACGCGTATGAGGTGAGAGTTGCTTATCGTAAGAATTAAATGGAAACATTTATACGATGGTTAAAACTAAAGCTTACAGTTTAGACTTTATGCATAGCTAAAAATCGTCTACTCGTTTCACTGTAGTATGTAACCTGGGTCCATTCTTGTTGAAATACTAACGGTCCTTTTCAGGATTGTTTGTTAATTTTTACAGCAGATTAAATATATCATTTCCTTTATCTGACACTAAACTAATGACAAGGATGGAATTAAATGTATCTTTTCAAAGTTTACTGACGTTCCAGGAACCGGTCCTAAGTCTACGTTATCCCCATCTTTGTGCAAAATACGTTGGCATCTTTAACCTACCCAAATACACCGACGTGATTATGGCGGTCTATTTTTGTAACTTACTTTTATGCTAACTTGTTGTTTTTGGAATCTGTATGGTATGTGTAATTTTCAATCTTATATTGGTTGTTAGCTCAAATATGAAGTGAAAAACTTCTAGAAGGTATAGCGAATAGACGAGGCACCTCGTCGTCAACTTATTACCGGACAGAGTAACAAGTCATTCTATTTAGTATTTTCACGGTTGACCATAATTTATATTGTCAGTGATACTACAAGGAATAAGTTCCATGAAATTAAAAACGGTTGAATTTTTCTGTACACAATTTAATTATTATTTTGATGAGCGCAGTGCGCCGCGAACTGAAGTGGGAATTGAGTAGTAGCGTAATAAGTTATTTTCAATGTAACGACATGTTGAATTCGTCGTACTTGTAACAGCAGTGTTGTGACATTTTCAGATATTTTTGTATCAAATGCATTGGTAAGAATTCACTAACAATAAAGGAATCAGGATATCTGGCCCGCCCAAGCCTTTTTACTAACGAGTGGCACACCCTATTCTATTTGTTGCAGGGCCAACATCCTAACATTGTCACTGTCAGAGAGATCGTAGTCGGCTCCAATATGGACAAGATATTCATTGTCATGGACTATGTAGAACACGACCTGAAGAGCCTTATGGAGACGATGCGAGGAAAGAAACAAGTGTTCCTTCCAGGTAATTACAAAAGGATAAAATTTAAACGGCTTATTGAAACATACTGCAACATTAATGATTATGCCTTCAATTTACAGGAGAAGTGAAATGCTTGATGACGCAACTGCTGAAAGCTGTACATCATCTGCACGATAACTGGATATTGCACCGCGATCTGAAAACCAGTAATCTCTTGCTATCACACAAGGGTGTGTTAAAGGTGAGCCTTTCATCAGTTATTGTAGCAGAACTATCTTTCATTGTACGCGGTAACGTCAAAGCACCCTTAAATCGTGAGCTTAACGATAAAGTGATTATAGCATTATATGAAATCTATTAGTTGTATACAATAATGTCACAGTTAAATCGATGTTTGATGCACGTGTGTATGTAAATCGATGTTTTGCAGGTGGGCGACTTCGGATTGGCGAGAGAATATGGGTCGCCGCTTCGTCAATATACGCCGATCGTGGTGACCTTGTGGTATCGCGCGCCCGAACTTCTCCTTTGCTGTAAAGAGTATTCGACCCATATCGACATGTGGAGCGTTGGCTGCATATTTGCAGAGTTCATCGCTATGAATCCTCTGTTCCCTGGAAAGTCGGAGGTCGATCAACTAAACAGGATTTTTAAGGTGCGTGTGTCTGCCTTCCAATAGGTTCCTAAGTGAATCAAATTGTATTTAGAACCAGTTCGTTGCCTTATTGATGCGTGACACTACCCCTGGCGTTTCGATATTTCTCACCACTTCTTTATTTATAAAACTTATGGTGCCGTCATATCTTACAGGATATGGGAACACCGTCCGAGTCCATCTGGCCGGGGTACAGCGAGCTGCCCGCCGTGCAGAAGATGACCTTCGCGGATCACCCGGCGGGCGGGCTGCGGCAGCGCGTCGGCCCCGACTTGCT
Source organism: Campaea margaritaria (assembly GCA_912999815.1). Taxonomy (NCBI): domain Eukaryota; kingdom Metazoa; phylum Arthropoda; class Insecta; order Lepidoptera; family Geometridae; genus Campaea; species Campaea margaritaria. The sequence goes on from OU538792.1 coordinate 6,305,414, forward strand.
GTCAGAAGCCGGACACGCTCTGCTGCAAGGGTTCCTGACCTACAGCCCAGCTAAAAGAACCACTGCGGACGCGGCTTTGGAACACACCTATTTCAAGGTAATATAAAACATTTCGGCCATGGCTGTGGATATCGGTAATCATTATTATTGATATATTCTATAAAACAAAGACCAAGAACTATAACCGTATGCAACTGAATTATAACAGAAATCAATATGCATAGCTCGTTTTAGTTGGAGCGTTTGTCACATATGCGTGGACGCACATGCAAATGATTAATTCCATTTTGGTTTCGCTAGCCACCGCTTCCGCTAACACAATGGTAAAGCCGGCTAATAGTCGATACTCGATTTCCAGGAACAGCCAGTGGCGATAGATTCGGCGATGTTTCCCACGTGGCCCGCCAAGTCGGAGGGCAAGATCCGCAGCACGCACAGCCCGCGGCCGCCGGCCGGCGGCGCCGCCTACGCGCAGTACTCGCGCTGCGACTCGGAGGAGTCGCTGGGCTTCCAGCTGCAGCAGCGCTCGCTCAACGTGGCGCCCGGCTTCTCGCTCAAGTTCTAGCACGCGCGCTCGCAGCACGCCAAACTAACTTGGTAGCGGCGAGTGGCGACGACGTGAGCTATTGTTCTTAACTTGACTGTTCTTTTTAGCGCTATTTTAATTTGTTATGGTGAATATTGTAGTTTTAATTATACTACTTTTAGTAGCGGTAGATGCTAATTTTATAATCTGTTCGATTAATTTGCCCCGGATTACGATAGCTGTGAAAGGTTTAATGCAGTTTTGGGTAGGATTAGTAATTGCAACAATCATGCCATTAAATTGTTTTGTAAATCCTTTTTTATTAATCTTAGAAACTTTAATGGTTGATGTACTTACGTTATTGTAGTATGTTACATATTATAATAGAATAAATTCAATGAATCGTCACTTAGCTTACTATTAACAGAGTACTGTGTAAACTGAAGAAATACAATGTGATATTTATTTTTGCACTACCACTTATTTATATAGTGTTTCTAAAATATGGATTTAATAAAATTTACTATAAATAGATACCTTTGATCTTACTTATGAAACAAATTATACTGTCGTTAGTGATTATGTATGTCACGAACCTACTGTAACCTCATTGGCATTTATAGAAACCGTATAAAATTGTAAAAAAAAAAGAAAAAAATTATCATAGTGTTACATTGAAACCTGTAAATACCTCTTTAATTATAGAAAATTAGGCTATCTCCTTAGGGAATATTAGAATCGTATTCTAAACTAAATTGAGGTTCAATAAAATGATATGTTTTGACAGTAACTTAAGTTTTATTTCAATTTATTTACCTTTTCTGGGCAGTAAACATGATGGATACAGATTATTACTATAAATATTTACAACATTGAATAAATATGTTTTCTACTTTGTAAACAAGGCACATGAAAAGTCCAAATATGGCCTGAAACATGTATTCGGGTCAAGACAGCTTTAGGATTCGTCAAAGTTTACCGACCGGCATTGCTTAACCCTTTTGGTAGTCCTATGAGTGAATTGATAATATCTGCACTTCGCTTCCAGGTTTTGTACTTGGTATCTATAGACGCGTTTGCTTCAATAATTAGGCGACCTCCCATCACGTCACTTCTGTACGCGTTAATCATCGAGTGTATGTGCCGGATGTACTGGAAAAGAATAATTAAATGTAAGGCTATGGTCACACCAAATAATTGGGTAGATTCTAACTAATAGGAATTGGTATAAAATGCACATTTTACGAAGGAAACGACTAAATAAATATTCGAAATGTTATAGGCTTATTCATATGGTTGACACTAGGTCTGGTTACGAAAAAAAAGGCAATAAAGGGGGGGAAGGGGAAGTTAAGCCAAACCTCATCCAATCTCACGTTGGGGGTCGAAAAATAGTCAAAATCTCTTCACGTAATCAATAGTTCCCTCTACTATATTTGTACATAGTAGGGCTATGTACAGTGTACACCTTTAACAATTAGTTGTAATCTATTCATTTCCTAGAGCGGCATAACATAAAGGAAACTTAATCCTTAATGTGAAAAAAATAAGGCTTAACTAACAGCTTACATAGATAAGTTAATGTTATTAGCAATATCAAGTACATCGATAAACACAATAAAAGTACAATATCCACTGTTTAAATTATTTTAAAGGCTGGGTGAAGATATGCTGAACTGCATACCTGTTACATCTATATATATAAAAATGTTATGTTGCTTTGCGCTTCAAAAACTCAAAAAGTTCTGCACTGATCGAGCTGAAATTTTAGCATGATATATAATCCGCATCAAGGATTGTTTTTATCTATTTTTTTCATCAGTGACATATCAGCGAATGTGCCACAGCGAAGCGTGGCAGGGTACAGCTAGTAATTTATATAAATTTTACATAAGTATATCGATATCAATCTAATAATTTAATCCGCCTAAATAACATTTTGCAAGAAGGTGGGTATAATTAGAAGAAACTAGTGGACGATAACTTTGTCATGCATGACGTATAAATGGTAAACATAAAATATTCGGGTACCAAATATTGGTACCCGAATATTCTACTCGTCAAGCGTGCATTTCCCTAGTAGGTACCTAACATATTCGGCATGTATGTAAAAACTCAGTGGGTAAGTACATCAATAGATATTCATAGATCCTGACGATTCGATTCATACATTCTTAGATCCTGACGCTAACTAGGATTCCCAGTATCAAGGGTATCAGGAACTACGAGGACCTGGTCCCACAAACTTCCAGGCCTAGAAAAGCAAATACCTGTGGTTTACACATAATTGCTGTGCGGGAATCGAATCGGCAACTTTCAGTCGTACTAACTAACGGTAACTAACGTTAAATACATTACACTCCTTTTAGCACAGGTACTTACCTCTTCATCAGTTTCGTATAACGGAAATTTTTGAACATCACTGTTCCGTGGTGGAGCATACACTGCTGCATCGACATCGTGTATGATCTTTGTAACCATAGCGAACATCAGGACAACTAGTAAGCTGACTCGACACATGCCGGTAGGTATTCAATCGGCTGGTAGGTACAGAAGATTCTAAAATAGAAAATAATAAAATGTGTGTGCTTATTTCATCTTCAACATTTTGTGTGTGCAACAATTCTGGTAGAAAGCACCGAAGACTTTAATAGTGTATATTTAGGATGTCGATCATTTTAATTAGTAATTTTGTTTCAGTAAATCATTTCAAAAACTCACGAAATATAATATAAGATAAGTAGCCAAGTAAAATCCATTTTATAAAGAATTTTTTATATTAATCTGCGCAGCCAAACATCTTTTTAGATTTACTTAAACCTAATATCACTTTCGTTATCAATACCTACTTAGTTGTATTTTGTAACTTTGTTTCGACTTAAACTTACCAGAAGTTCGAAGCTTTTGCAATCCGATTTTTGCTAAACTTTTTGCAATGGACCACCTACTTCAGCCGATGGCGGTAAAAGAATGAAGAGACGATTGGCGACTGTACATGGAAAACCATGGTGGGCGGTGGGCGCCCGCGGCTAGGGGGTGAGACAACGTGGGGTTTCATACTTGCCTACTTTAGATTAGAATATAACCTGTATGGTAAACTTCGAAAATAAAAACTATTTTATATAAAACTACTAGCTGTTAACCCCTCTTCGTCTTCGCAAATTATTTATTCTTAGTTACTAAAATATGGTAAAAATAACCATTGCAATTAGTTCAGTACTTTTTATGTGATGCCAAAATTAACTGACGGATTGGTACCATTTATAAACAAGTTATTTTAAGTCTTTCTCAGTCCTTCCATGTTCAGCCATTTTGTCCTTTACTGTATGTCTTAGCTTTATTATACTTACCTACTCATAGAACAGCCTTATAAATCCTCACTGTGATAATCTAAATTTTAACGGCAATGTTTGATGGTTTTGCTTATCATTTGTTTTAAAAACGCTGCAGAATTAGTTAGAATAACAAGGTATAATAAGGAGTACCTACTATTACGTTAACACGTCCACTCCTGAAAACACAAATGTTGTGTTTTTTACAACTTTGCCGCGAGTATGGGAAAACACAACTGTTGTGTTAGCTGCACGGGAAAACAACGGTGTGAGCAGATCCGTAACCGTGGCTAGACAAGAAAATCGGCTCAGCAGTCAAAGTGTTAAATGTGCTACAACCTTAATAATTATGTTTCTTTACCATATACCTACCTATTTTTCAAAATATCAAAATGTCGGACAATTAGGTATAAATAAATAATTACGACTACCTAGCTACACGTACCTACATTCGTCAGAGTCCAACATTTAGAGAATTGTACTTACGTTTATCAACAATTTCAGCATACTCTGGTAATTATGTAATCTTTCGTAATATCTAAACACAAATTTCGCTTTTCAGCTGCAAAGTGTTATTTTTCCACCCTGGTATTAAAACGGAACTGACGTCCCACGGAGACGTGCAGGCGACAGCTGTGTGATAATACCGACAACCCTGCTCAGTGCTCACCCCAGCGATACACTTTATAAGTTACGATGAAAAACATTGATATTTAAATCGTCTCAAACAAGATGCAGTGGATGTTCTTTTAAGTGGCGCTTTTATGTACAGGGCTAGGATTTCGCTCATTGCGCCCGAGTGAAAAGGCCCGAAGGGAAGTTACACCACACTAGTTGCGCTCCGCGGCATCAACCCGCCTTAAACAGTATCCCACATGAACCGTAAATTTTACTATCCTTTGTGTTATTCCAGAATCTTAACTATTTGTACAAAATTTCATTAAAATTTGTTCAGCGGTTGAATTGCAAACAAACACACAAACAAACTTTTGCATATTTATTATATTAGTGTAGTGGGATTGGATGACCTAGTACATAAGCACGGACTAGCCAGTCTTAATTTCATTTTAGTCCGTGGGTTTGTAGGTAATTGGAACGATTCTCGTATTCATTAATATTTGCCCATTATATTGTACAAGTCCTGATTCGGTCATAAAATCGAGACGTGTGCGTGCGCTCTAATAATAGCCAGAAATGGAAATAGGAACACGGTGGGTGTAACAACAGAAAGGTTAAAAGTTTATATTTTTCTTCATAGGTTGTTTTTATGAGCAATTTTTTTTTGGCTTGAATAAAATGCTAATTATTTGTAAGTAGCCTTTGCCCGCGCGGACTTCTTTTTATCGCGATAAAAGAAGTGCCTATGATCCTATGTCCTTCCCAAAGTTTCAAATCTATCTCCATACGTCCGCTCAGCCGTGAAAAAGGAGCAAACAGACATAGTCTTAGTTTCACTTTAATAATAATCACATAAAGTAGTAAGTATGTATATAAAATTTAAATAATAACTTCGGTTAGTAATTATTCGCAGCTCAGCCGCCTGTGTTCCTGCAGCCACGACCGTAGGACTCTAATCTGATGCTGCACTGAGGACTTCGCAGTGCCGCCCTCGCTGGAGTACTGCTCGACGCTGGCCTGCCACGAGAACACTGCCTTCAGATCTTCTTCTGTGCCGAATTCAGGACTGTAAAGAAACCATAGCCTTAGTTATTTATATTGCCGAAGAAAATGTACAAATGATCCCCACTAATGGCGATCAGTGCCGTAAATAGGGCGGTGCGAGCGGTACCCAGGCACAGAGCGCAGACCCTAGAGGGGCGCCAAAATAACCAGACCAGCCAGCACCAAGTTTTAGCTAAAAGGACGCAATAGGTAGTTTTCGATATCTGCTTGCTTTAGTACAATTTGTATAGGCCCGCGCGCGTTCTTACCTGTGTTATTACCTGCGCTAAATACAAATCTTGCAATGTTGAAAAATAAAACGCAGCTATGAAGAAAGGACGCGGATGCATTATCGGAATAACGCTGTGATATTACCTAACGATCATATGGCGCTTATCTGGTAGTGGCTTTATTAGTAAATAGCTATGTATTAGTAAGATGCTCTTTATAATATTTTCTGAGTGTGTGACCTACCAAATCGAAGCATATTCCTGGTGCGGCAGGTTCTTCAGATCCACGCCGATGGCGGACGCGCGACGTAGCACGGCTCCGACGAGGTGGTGGGCGCGGCGGAAGGGGATCCCGCGCCTCACGAGGGCGTGCGCCAAGTCTGTCGCCAGCATGCCAGGCTCCAACGCCTTCAGAGCTTTCTCCGTGTTCACCTGTAAAATAAATAAATAACGCGTGACGATCTTATACATAGATCCTGACCCAAACTAGGAGCAAATGTGCTGAAACTGAACCTCAGGCCTTGCTGTTGTAAAGGATCCTCCCAGACAAAAATTAAGAATAGGTACCTACATTGTGTCTTGAAAAACGTGGCGCACGAGGAAGAACCTAAGTCATTGGTATTATGGCATCTTAATTATTGATAACGATTAAAATACAATGGATCTTATAAAGTAAAGTTACCTCCATCGTTTGAATAGTCCCCGTTGTTACTTTAAGACAGTCTAGCAGCCGGTCGTATGACCTGAACAACAGTTCTTTGTCTGATTGAAGATCCTTGTTGTAAGTGCTTGGAAGACCTTTGAGGACACAGCTGAACGCGAAAGAGTCACCAAGCAGGAGGCCGGCAGATCCACGGACTAGTTCCAAGCCGTCAGGGTTCCGTTTCTGCGGCATTAAACTAGAGCCTGTGGAAAATTGATCGGAGAATCTGACGATTCCAAACTCCTGCGAACTGTAGATGATGAGGTCTTCTGCCAACCTGCTGAGGTGAATGCCACAGAGGGAAGCCCAGTTGAAGAATTCCACTAAAAACAAAAGAGAGAACTGTTGGTGTTTTTTATCATAAATTTTGATTCTGTGTAGGTATCAAATTAAATAGCAAATAAAATTAACCAGCTCAAAATATCATATTTAAAACTTTTGAAAATGAAAGTATCTACTTAATCGCAATAATTGTAGTAAGAAGTAAGAATATTGTGGAAAACAGCAACTTTTTATACGATGGAAAAGGTGAAAGTGAAAATGTTTGGACCTAGATGATTTAATTTCTTGATCATTTTACCTAAATGGTCTCTGGAAGACACAGCGAACATGGAATTAGGAGTGACGTCTTTAAAGCCCAGGCTAATAGCTAGTTCCCGGCGGTCTATGGGGAGAGCACATCCGGCGATAGCACCGCTGCCTAGTGGGCATCTTGATAACCTGCCTCTTTGCTCCTCCAGTCTGGTTACATCATCTCGGAGACCGAATGCATGACTGTGGAAAACAAAATTGTAATGTATCGTGTATGCGTCGATCATAAGTTGTTCTAGAGAACTTATGGATAATATTGAGTTTTATGTTATGTTATGACTCTAGGCTGAAACTTTTTCTGCTGGTCACCCAGGCTGGATAAAGTGGTAATAGCTCCTAAAGTCAATTAACTTACTTCTTCAATCTTACCTTAGCAGAAAATGACTCCATCGTATAGGCTGTGCCCGCTGCAAGTGCGTGTATCCAGAAGTTATGATGTCTATTTCGTCTTCTGCACGAATGACTAAAACCTGAAAAATATGGCTTTCAGGTTTGCGATTATAATTACACTAGGATAAGGGCTAAGTTCGTATACATAACATCCTGAAAGAACATCAATAGGTACCTAATCAAAAATCTTTCTCTCTCTCTATCTCTCTTTCTTCGAAGTTGTTATTAAGTGGGCGACGATGTTTATTCCTCATCATAAGCACAACCTATAGCCCCTAATGCTGAGATCAGGTCTCATTACACTTCTGCGAGGAGAATTAGGCCATAATCCACCACGGAAACTCGGCCTCGATGGGTGGAACACTTACCTACTTTCGAAATGATTCTCGGGTAGGTATGTCAAATTCCTCACGATATGTTTACCTTCACCGAAAAGCGAGTAATAAATTACGTAAGTACCTACCTATAAAATACATAACGTTTTTACAACAAACACTATGGTATATACTTAGACGATGGTAAATAAATATTTACCGTGATAAGGTCTTGAAGTGCCACATGTAGCTTGGGCAGGGTTGCCAGCATCCACAACCTTGTGTCGGTGGCCGACTGGTCGTTGCGGCTGCGTGCGGTGTGGAGTCTCAGGGCTGCCTCACCAGCATATTTGAAAAGACGACTTTCTACCACGGAATGAATGTCTTCTTCTGCATCCTTTAAGCGACCGTGTTTAGATAACTCATCCTTGATGTCGTTTTCAACCTGTAATTTTTGTAATTATACTTTCTATTGCTTTTAGCTAAATGAATCCATTCACTACACTACAGATACGAAGGGTTTCGCGAAAAATGGAATATCGGTCGGGATATATCATTTTTAATAACCTATTTGGTTTCGTAAATAAAATAGTTTTATCTATAACTGCTACGTAACATACTTACCTCTCTAGTACATCAATATATTTTCAGTATACTTAGCTTGTAAGTAGCTTGACTATAGTAGGTATACTAGGTACCGTTTCTTAGGTATGCGAAAACGTGCTTTTTCACGAAACGTCCTTTTTCGATGTGAAAACAATATATTATATTATTTATACGCTAATCTCCTGCGATGTACCTAAGGATAGTTTTTCTATTTATATAGTAATGTAAAGATTTTTCCTGCGCAAGGTAAAGCCAGAAGTATTGATAGTCTGCTTTGAGGACCATATAGGGTATAACTTAAGGACTTAAGTCCTTAACTATATAACATAAAGGTCAAGTTAGACTGGTGAGAGACTGTACCAACCTCTTTTAGCCCATTTTGTATGGCACTATGGTCGCCATCGGTAAGGTGTCCACTCCTGTGCAGTTCACGAGCCCACTCCCGGCTTCCGTGGATGTCTTCGCGAAACAGCCGAGAGTCCACGTCTAGCGAATCGTTGAGCCGTCTTAATACAGAAGAAGGCTCTTCTTCGAAACAACCTCCCCACAGCTGATACCTATCCTTTACGATGAAAAAAAATTTAAAAATCGTCTTCAATTGAATACAAACTACTTTACCGATTTTCATGTAATTTCGATGGGACCAATCTAAAAGTAGGTAAGTATATCCTTTCAAATGACCCAAAAAAGAATTTTCACACCCACATCGGTACGTCCTCGCCCTGGGATTTGATCTCGCGACTCTTTCCTTGGAAGGCGGACGTTGTCCCACTAGGCTATCACCGCTTTATCTAGAATCTAGATAACGTAAGTTTTCGTAAAAGTAATCATCTAGATTCTAGATGATTAATAATGATAATTTGACTAATTTAAAAAAAATATAATTCCAACAAAATAAAAAGAATCAAAATATATAATTAAAAAAAAATGAAAAATCTATCATCATCTAAATTCTAGATGATTACTCTTCCTAAAACTTACATTTTACACACATTATTTATTTTCTACAATATAATTATTATTTATTTTTAAAGGCGCGCACTTACCGCTGACATTATCTTCATATAACGGAAACTTTCAGCCAACTGTGGCAGTTTGTGAAACTAATGTAGCGTGCCGTACTTATCTCCCGTTTATCATCGAAAGGTTAAATAAATAAAGCTACTTACATAAAAGTCACGAGATGTTGCATTGTTTCTTGAATAAGTATAATTACAATGTTTTCATCCCATATATTCGAAAAGTGGCATTTTGCTCCTCGTTAAGTGCGAGCAAAGTGGATCATTTCCGCGAACTTAATTTTTAGAGTTTTTTCAATAAAGAGTGGTAATAATATAAATAAATGAATAAATAAAAATGAATTTTTATTGCCAAAAAAAAAATAAAAATTAACTATCGATAAATATTTTATTTGTTTTTGTTTTATTTTGTTTTTAGAAAATATTTTTCATTTTGTTTTTATTATATATTTTGATTCTTTTTATTTTGTTGGTATTATATTTTTTTAAATTAGTTTTTTTTTAATTATTTTTTTTTAGTTTTTTCTTATTAAATTAAATTAAATTACTTAAAATTATACTAGTAATCAGATTTTTAAAATGCAAGAATAATTAACCTGTCAAGAAGAGAAGATAGATAAATGCGGCGCAAGCGTACAATGAGCGTAACGGGACAATGTGCGTTACGGGACAATGTGTCAACTTTTTCGTGCATGCAGCCGGCGTTCATCGATTTATTAGACGTTGTCACGTCAAAAGATTTTTTTCTCGTATGATGAACTTTTCTCATAGCTTGGGATGAAAAGTATCGTGTACCACACGGTAACAAAATTATTTAAGCTCGAGCGAAGTACTTTGACTCCCTCGCTACGCTTAGGATTCTACTTAGGAATCCTTCGCTTCGCACTGGATTAAAAAATCGCTCTCGCCGTAAATACATTATTTTGTTCCCTTGTGGTACAATCTACTATTGTTTTCTACTAAAAGTTTTTTGATGCGTCTCGTGCCTCACTGTCTACAGAAAAGCTTTTCAGGATATCCAATTGTTTGATCCTTCGCTATCTATGGAATAGGTAGGTACCTCCGTCCCAAAACATAATGGAGTAGGTACCTAAGTAGGTAGGTAGGTACCTATCTATGAATAGCCGTAAACAACATTATTTACACTTATAATTATAACTATTAATTGCATAGGAAGGTTCCTAAGAAATAACTTATTTACGTAAGTACAGAATAACTAAACCTTATGAAACCAGGCAATTCACGACCGTAAGTTGGCAAAGCTTGTTCCCAAAATGCTGGTGAAATTGCCACGTTGAATGGCAATGCCAAAATAAAGGCGAACGATTTATTATTTGGAAATGATGGGCGCAAGAACTTTTGTACTTAAAGCAAAGATTATAAAGTCAAATACTATAGCTTTAAAAATATAATTGAAATAAAGTTACCTATTGTTAAGTACAGTATCGAGGACTACCTAGTAGATAGATAATAGATAGATAACTCTTTAATGACACCAAAATGTATACAAACACAAAGATTACAAAAAAAAAACAACTTAATAATAGGTATAATGGGCGGTTTTAGTCATCATCAACTTATATCGTCCCACTGCTGAGGACGGGTCGCCCCTCACTTTCGTGAGGAGGACTACCTAGTACGTGACCGAAGAAGTATATTGAATGCTAGCTTCGACTAAAACTAAATTATTAGGTACTAGCTGTACCCTGCCACGCTTCGCTGTGCCACATTCGCACATTCGCTGATATGTCACTGATGAAAAAATAGATAAAAACAATCCTTGATGCGGGTTATATATCATGCTAAAATTTCAGCTCAATCTATGGAGAACTTATTGAGTTTTTGAAGCGTACACAAACCAACATAACATTTATATATATATAAGATAGGTATAAGTAGTAACTACTAGTACTACACTACTGACTAAGTACATGACTGACTGGCTGGCTGGGATTCGATATTTTGACTATTTCATAAACAAGCCAAAATCATGTCAGTTTTAAATGAAAAAAAAAGGTGTTGGTTGTCAATTTATTTCAACGTCAATGACGTTATTAATTAATTCGTTTCGTTATCAAACTTGTCAACTAATGTCAATCACAAACAGTCACTGTCCTGTCAGGCAGTCAGTCAGTTCGGTGCTCACTTGCTTAGGTCGGCCGTGCCCGCATTACCCATTTAATAGTGGCATCGATGTAATATCGATTTAACAAACAAAAAAATGTGTGCTGGGACACAATATGGTAGAAGTAAAACTTCAACTAAAACCTAAAAAAATATTTTCCTAAAATATATTTAACACTTTGACTGTTGAGCCGTTTTGCTTGTCTAGCCACGGGTGTGGCTCTGCACGCGTCATTGTGGTTTCCCATTAAACAAACACAATAGTTGTGTTTTGCCGTACTCGTGGCAAGTTATGAAAAACACGACAGTTGTGTTTTCAGCAGTGAACGTGTCAAAAAAATAAAAGAAACGTAACTCTCTCTTTCTAACATGACAAAAACATTACATCGAAAAAAAATCGTTTTTTTTATGTCCATCACTAATATGCGGTAGAAATCGGCTATGCGCCCACGCTCTTACTTTGAGTTGAGTGACTTTGACAGTTTGACTCTGACGAAGTTTGTGTTGTTCTGCCAGCGAGCGAGCTCACTCAGTGTTGTTTTGATTTGAGGTTATGTGTTTGTTTTTTTCAATAATTATCTATAATCGTAACTATTTACTACTAACGTACTATTTCGTACTAACGTACTATTTTCTGAAATATACCTACTACTCATAAGTTATAACTAAAGTAATGAAAAAAAATATTATCCTGTTTTAGACTGGTTTCTTTTGTCAATCGTACACGCACATCATAGTTATTAAAATGGTTGAAAACCAAATTATTGTGCGAAAAGATAGTGAGCTGAGTGGAAATGAAGCTAATGATGTGGTGTTTAAGCAGATTACTCTTTTTGATGTTACCTTCGATCCCGGCATGAAAGATAATGAAGGTAACGATATTCCCCGGCCTTTTACAAAAAACCAAATGCGTAAGTGGCTAAGAAAAGTTAAATGGGAAAGCCAGAAAGCAAAAAAGCGGTCCAAAGAGAAAGCTCGTGCTAAGGAGAGAAGGAAGGAAGCTCGCGAAGCTAACATAGACATGGGCCCCAGCAGAAAAGCATTAAAAAAAATGAAGACAGAGAAGCAAAAAATTAGCACTGGTATCATCATAGATCTCAGCTTTGACCATCTCATGATAGAAAAGGATAGGTATAAAGTCAATAAACAGATTCTGCGTTGTTACTCTATTAACCGTAGATCAGACACACCTGTGCAGTTTTTTATCACTAGTTTTGGAGATAAAGCTAAAAATGATATGGCTAGGCACAATGGATATGAACATTGGGATGTAAGTGCACTCATTTGATCTTTTAATAAAGCCAGCTTTTAATAACTGACTGAAAATCATATTCAATATTATTTCTACAAACAGTGCCCTTCAAACCAGATCAAATACTTTTTGTATACTATGGCTTGATGGCTAAATATTTAACAAAGGTACTTTCCCAGGATGACTATCAGAAGAGGCATATCACTACAAAAACACACATTAACCTATTTAATATATGACTTATTTTAGAAACATATCTTATTGTATTTTTTCAGATTAAATATCACAAAAGTTCCTACCTGGACTTGTTTCCAAAGGACAAGATAGTTTATTTGACGAGTGAATCGGATAATGTTATCGAAAACTTTGAAGAGGACACTTTCTATGTTATTGGGGGATTGGTAGATCATAATCAACATAAGGTTTGTGTATATATTTATAAACTCACTTTTATTCTATTCACCGAGGTAACTATGTCCTAAATAGGGACTGCAAAATGAGACCTTATTTTACAGAAAATAAGAAACCTTTGAAAATTGAGGACTGGATACCAAAATCTGGAACTGGTCCTGTTAACACATTAACTGCTGAATTGGTTTTTACATTTAGATACCGTTGACTTCCTTGTACCAAAAATAAATCCCAATCACCACTTACTGTGAACATCTGCCACTAGAACTGCGAGTTTCGCTAAAATATTGCTTCTGGTGGTTTTCCTAACAAACTTATATCAATAAATGATATTTTTCTTTATTTTATTCCAGGGTCTTTGCCATAGGATAGCAGTGGAGCAAGGCATCAGACATGGGCAGCTACCCTTAGCTAAGTTTGTGAATATGAAAACTAGAAAAGTATTGACAATTGATCATGGTAAGTTTACTTGAGGGTGATAAAGTTAAAAAATCCTAGGTGTGGCTCTAAGACTACTTATTTTTAAATTTCAGTAAATTAACACATTTACTGCTGAAAACACAACTGTTGTGTTTTTCACCTTGCCGCGAGTATGGGAAAACACAACTATGGTGTTAGCTGTATGGGAAAACACAATGGTGTGTGCAGATCCGTACCCGTGGCTAGACAAGAAATTCGGCTCAGCAGTCAGAGTGTTAAATTCCTTTTCTAATGAGGTTGAATTTGTAGCTGCCGTAGTAATTCTGTAGACCGGTTTTAATCCATCAAAAATGCACTTCAATAGCCCCTGTCCTTATGCCAATCTATTCTTCCATATTTAAGACATTTTCAAGACTGCCTCCATTGCCTATGTTGGTGAGTAGCGTGAGGGTGGAGATTCAATTCCCGACCATGGCTAATATTTCTTTGAACCACAGGCACAAAATATATTTAGTAATCCACTAAGTACAGGTGTTTGTGGGAGCATAATCCTTGTTGTTCCTGATTCACTAAATACATGGAATCCTTGCCTAGGTAGTAGTCAGGATCTATGTTATTTGATTGTGACACGTTATTATAAATAGTAAAGTCATTAACATAATATATTTTAATGCTTTTCAGTATTCGAAATCGTTCTGAGGGTTTGTGAAGGAACACCATGGCAGGAAGCGCTCATGAAAGTTCTACCATTACGAAAAGGCGCACATGCCTGCGATGATATTAATAACACTGCCACAACTTTAGAAATTTCATACAACAGTGATAATTCATCTAACTAATACCAATTATTTGTATGGTATAAAAATGAAAGTCATAATTTATTCTAAGAAACAAAGTTTCAACAGTCATAATGTTAATAAACTATGTAATTAGTAAATTTTTGTTTATTTTACATAGCCATACAATGTTCAGACGAGTTAGTTTTTTTATATAACAAATGCAATTTAATTTATTGAATATTCACACAAATATTTAATATAAGTGTAAAAAAAGAAACAATAGGTAAAATTCGGATATTCCTCAACAAACAAAGGTCAAAGGTGCATTTCTACAGTAGGACAAGATAGCTTTACATTTATTTTATAAATGCCTGTAGATAAATAAAATTACAGTTATGACTAGTGTGCCTTATATTCACAGAACTATCTAAATACAGTGTCCCATGAAATATAAAGCAAACAATAATGTTAGTGAGGTATGTACACTATTGTATTCTATTCTATATCTGGAAAGTTCAATATTCATTTATAGACACAGTCTACATGAATTATTTAGTTAATATTATTGTATTAATTGTCCTATTGTACTTATCTATTTTAATTAAGTAATTAATTTAAAGCATAATATCACTTATTAATAATATAAATATCTTATACAAATACTAAGTTGAACAAAGAGTATAAGCAGAGATGGCGATAATATCTTTACTACTTTTTAAACTTACAAGAACAATTTTAATATATTCCATTACCAATTATTCATCAACATACAAGTAACTATGTAAAATGCTATATGATTTAATTTGGTATGTTATATTTTTTAAAGAAGTTCAGTATGTGTGGCACAACTGTTTCCGGATTATTTAAATGTACGTGATGGGTTCCAGGAACGAAGTGCCTTTCAAATTTAGGATTGCTCTTTTCCAAGATTTCACACATTTCTATAGAGAATCCATCTGTTGCATACGGCGAGTCGATAGCTTTGATATATAGAGTTGGAGTTTTCAACCTTCTAATCAGGGCTTCCACGAACTTCTTGTCTTCAGGATTAAACAAAGTATACTTTAATCGTGAATCTCGGCTGAAGTAATACTTGTTCGGGGAGGTTTTGGATGGTAGCGTACCGCGGTTCGCTAGGTACTGAACGCTCTCCAGTTCCACAGATTTTCGGGTACCCAGATACCACTTCTGTTTAATTTCTTCCATGGTGTAACTTGGCGGCTCTCGCGTCAATCTACCTTGAGCATCGAGACTTTTTTGTATTACATTCGGATATTTGTCTATAACGAAGTTTAAGTCGTAGTCGTCGTATATGAGACTGTCCACTCCGACAAAGAAATCGACGTCGTCGGGAAAGATACTCGCGAAACGAAGCGACGCGATGGATCCCATGGAGTGACTTAGTAGAGATACCTTATCCCATTTGAAGTATTCTTTCAAAGCTAGTATGTAACGCGGGAGATCCCAGCCAAAGTACTGTGTGCCTGGAAAGAAACCTAAGATATTGTTAAGTGCTAAGACGGGGCATGCATTGCTCTTATTGATTATTAAAGTGGACTGTTTGTCATTTGCATTTTTTATAATACCACAATTATTTTTGCTAATGAGTAAGATGTTTTACCCGCAGGAATCCAAGACGATAATCCATGTCCAGGGAAGTCTATGGCTATTATCGCCCTGTCTTTGACCAACATCGGGGCAAGCGGGTCCCATGTACCAGCGTTGTCCTGCCATCCGTGCAGAGCTAGGATAGGTCTTTGGTTCGTGTCGTTACCCCACACTTTAGCTGATATGTGCCCCCATTGAACTGGAATTTTGATTTCTTTGGTTGGTACCTGTAAATGTAAAACCACATTTTCGAATAATTACAATCCATAGTATACCTGTTAGTCCATTGTCCATTTACATAATATAACTACTTAGATTATTTAATAGGTAAGTACTTTATCTTCAGAGGACTTAAATATCTCTCAGCATTATCTGGGTTATTCCCAGAGATCCATGATTTTATGAGCACCACATCCAGGGTGTCTATTTACTTAGGTACATTTAGGTCACTGAAGCGTGCAAGAAAATATTAAAAAAAAGAAAGACGCGTACACTAAATAAGTATATGTAAGTGCATACCTTTTAATTAATTTTATATTCATTATAAATTTATAAATAAAATATATAGATTCCTAGTTTTATTTTATCGCTTTTTTAAAGTTAAGTAAGTGTATAGGTACCTACTTAATAAAAAAAACCTAACATCAATTTTTTTTTTTAAACTAAATTATTTAAAAATAAATAGTTTATGTTACCTACTATAGTAAAATATGCATAAGTTTAGCGTGTTCTTAAATTTTATTAATTAAACGTATAATTAATAATTTTATTCAAGGATTATCCATTCATCTTTTTTCAAAACTAATAATTATTTCAGCACTAAATAGGTATACGATTACCTACCTCATTTGTGTGGAGTTTCTTGCAGGTAACGTTTCCGGACACATATAAAGTCGGCTTTACATTCAATGTGTTAGAGCTCAAAATTGCGCGAGCAAGAAGTCGTTTGGCCATGGCTACTTTTATTTCGTTTCTATTTGCTCGTTATTAAATGAAATTCACAACTACATCAATTGTTCACTTTTTCATAAAAACTTAATGATGATTCACAGTGGTTTAAATAAAAATTCATGATTACACGCAAGGTTATTGTCTAATCGATTGGCGCTGACACTTAGACGACGACTTTGACGGACGGGCAGCGAACAACCACTACAATTTTGATATATTTGTCCATGTGTTCACTGAGTTGAATTAAATTAAAGTTTTCTTCATTAATTTAACTAAGTACCAACTTATTGAAATCTTTTACAATAAAAGCACAACATTTTGCGTAACCTTACGGAATGACGTACAGCGCTAGAATAGCATGGCCAAGGCCGCGCGATTCGAGATATTTACTCGCAGCCGGTAGCCGAGTGCGGCATGGCATGGCAGGCAGACGGTTCATGTTAGTTCGAAATAGCTCTGTATGTGTTATAGTCATACCTACCTAGTCGGACTTTGGACCTAAAGTGCGTTAAGGTACCCATTTCGTAGTTTTGATGACGCAAGAGTTGGACTTTATACGTCAGTCTGTGTACTTTTGACTAAGTCTATACATGCCAATGAAGTAGGTGGTCGATGGAACCCACCGTATTACGTCACGCAAATATTAGTCGATGACGTCGATATCAAACCTCGTTTTTACCGGCTTTGATTTTATTATTTGCATATTTAATAAAGAAATTAAAATAAAGTTAAATGATCTCAGGATATTAAGGCGTAGGAAATAAAGAAGATGGTTTAAATTTAATTTAATAAATTATGATTTTATTGCTTGTTTTCGCTTTTGAATCCGTAAGCTCAAAATGACATTAAATCATTTACTTACCTATATAAATTTAAAACTGTAATATTACATCAAAATATAAAAATAATGTGCACCTAAGTATTTTTTAATACATGTAAGTATTTCACAAATATGTATTTCGACCCCTCGTACTTTTACTCAAAATTGTCATGACGTAACAAATGTGGTCGAGTAAAAATCAAGGCACTTACAAACAATATCACAATTACCTAACATTTCCTTAATCTGTATTTTTATTTTCACTTAAAGTTAAATCGCTTAAAAATATCGAAGTCTTTTATAAGTCTGCTTCATTAGGAGGCATCCAATTAATTTTAATTACAAGACTATTGCTAATGACACGAACTTACAGTAATCGGATATATCTATAAAATTCAATTTAAGTTGTGCATACAATGGTTTGTCATTAGTGAAAGTAGAAACTCTGAACTTTGCAATGTAGAGTCGCACAATGTTCAATGTAGCTGTCTCACAATGTTCACGATACTCCATTAGAAATATTGATTGTCGTTACAATTAATGAGTGAGGTAGTTTAGTCATCAGAACAGAGAGAGAAGGGATACTTCGGCTCAAGAAGGCCGTTTCGTAAGGCGGAGAGCAAGGGACGCGGTGCGCATGCGCACTCCCCGCGCCAGTCGTCCAGGTCCAGCGCCCAAAGACCCGCGCCCCTCAGTCCCGCCAGAGCCACGGACACGCCAACTCTATGAACCTCTGCGGGTCGCAAGTATGTCGCCCACTGTCGTTCATGCACGCTGAATGTGCCGTCGAACGCACGCGTCTCCTTCCATTCTTGTTTGTTCACTCCTTTACAAATCTGGAAGGGAAAGTCGTGTGAATTTCACATAGGCATATACTTACACTTATATATAAACTATAATAACAAGACACGTCCTAGACTAGAAAATAATCAGAAAATAAACGCATCCCTCACTACAAGTATGAATAAAAAAAAATAAAAAAGCCCCACACATAATTAGGAATCATAGCAAAGAAAACTCTAGATCACGTCACCATTCGCTTCGGAGCTATAATGCCACAGACAGGCACTCAGATACGCACACACGTTAAACTTATAACACTCCTCTTTTTGAATTGGGGTTGAAAATAGACCAGTGTAAGACGCCATCTAGCTCACATACCTACTCGTAGAGTCCGAACAACACGCAAAGTAATAATTAAGTAACATAGACTGGAAGTTTTCGGGTTATATTCGACTGATTACCGCGACTCATATATTTTCGCGGTGTACTTATTTATCTCTCAACTTATTTTATGTAGGATGATTTGCACAAATAGAAAGATAAAAGTATCTTACAATGTCTAGTCTTTCGGATTAAATGTTTGGACAAAAATTATTATTGTTACACAGCGACGCTTATCTTTTGCGTGTTCGTAGCGGAATTCTCATAGATTTTTTTTATCTTAAATTATCAGCGTTAGGTTTTGTTGGAATTTCGTCTCATATTTATTTGGTATTACCTCATAATAAGCTAGGAAGCCTGGGACCCTGGTGTAAGGGCCGAAGTCCCCGGGCCCGGAGACGGGTGCCCCAGGTAACGTGTTGGCAGAACTCCTTAGGGTATAGGTGCGAGCGTACGCCGGCACGTTCACCACTAGCTTGCTAGGCGGCACCACGCTGCTCCAGTAAGCGAGAGACGAGTTCTAGAATAGTAAATCATGTTCAAGGTTTTGTAACATTAAAACGTTATCGTACGTTTCTACTGGTGGAACTTAGGCATTCAGCCGAGAGAGAGAATCCCATAGTAGGTATATGTATATCGTAGACCCAGTGCGGATGGATTCCAAACAGGAACTGATCACAAACTAAAGTAAGTATGAGTGAAATGTAGAGTTAGAAGAATCCAAGACATTTTTGTGCTTTTTTGACATCTTTGAAAGAAAATGAAATACATAGAGTACCTACTCATTGAATGAGATACGTACAAAACTATTGATTCCAGCAACTTCGCTGCTTTCCAGAGGCACCAAGAAGGCGGTCCTTCCAGTTGTCGAAGCGTAGTAGTCGTTAGCTGCTATCCCTATCCAGTCCAGCTCGGTTGCGAGTACGCTTGGTTCATACGCCACTGATGCGATCTCAGGAGAGGATGCCACCGCAGCGGAGAGCTCCAAAGAGTGAGGGCGAAGCTCCCGCGATAGTTCTCTAAGTAAGTCACTGAAATCGTCGCGCGATGAGGTGTAACGAGCTGTGCCGGTGCATGGAGCCTGAAAATAATTGTATATTAGGGGTTTGTCTTTTCAACCACCGAGGACTTGGAAGAAATTCATTTGTTGAGGTATTTTTGATGATCGCATGATATTTAAACCAAACCAAAGTTCTGGTTGAGACTGGATAAGCATTACGCTTTCCATCGTTCCTGTTTTGATTAAAAAAATAAAACTCGTATCTAGGTATACCTGTTTGCAAACCGGATATTGCCATCCAATCTGAACTCCGTCAAAGTTCCACTTCTGCAACATATCCAGTACAGAATCGATGAAAATCTTTCTGTTTTCGTTTGTGGAAGCCATTCGGCTCCATTTCTCATCTTCAGAATCCTTTAGGCCTCCAGCTCCAAGAATAACCTTGACTCCAGTATGCTTCAGCTCAGTTATTTTTCCATAGAAGTCGTTTTCGATGTCTAGCTCAGGAATACCAGGAGACAGCTTGTGCGTTTTGGGATTTAGGTGAGCCCACGTGTATATAATATGTGTACAGAGAGACGGGTCGAGCTGTTCTGGCCCGAATGTGCCATTTCCTTGTCTGTAACAAACCAGTAGTTTTACATTATGCACTCAGTGCTTCTGCAGTGTTGTAAGTAGCAAATTAAAAGAATAGAGTTTACCTGTAATAAGCCCAGTTTGTGAAATAACAAGCCACAATAGGCTTCTCAGGTTCAGTTGGATCGCCATCTGGTCCCGCGATCCTTAGCTGCGCTTTGGTTCTGCATTGAGCCTTCTCTGGGAAGTCACAGTGGTTCTTATTCCAGTGCAACCCGTCGGGACAAGTGAGTTGGGAATACTCGCCGTTCATACAAAGGTAATATTTGCTGCAGTCGTTGCTGTCTGCTCTGAATACCAATCCTGAGCATGGTTTGCCTTCAAGATCTGAACCCTAAAAGAAAACTTTGAAGTTATATCTTGTTTCTATAAGAATAGCCGAATTTAGAGGTGTAATCAGATTGAAAGCTGTAAAGTTAGGCGTAAGACGCAGCGCAATCAAAAATATCAAAATTGAAGGGTCATTTTAGTGATGAGAACTGCACAAAGATTGCTGGAAGCGCAGTTCACAGCTGCCATCCTACTCTACCTACGACAACGAGTGTTTGATTATACTCATACTTACAGTTACTACCCCTGTTTCGTGTACAATTGGTTTGGATGTCGTTGGCTTCACATACTCGTATTCAGTAGTAGTTTCCATTGTTGTGGCCGGTAGAGCAACAGCTGAGTCCGTCGCTGGGGCTTGAACTGTGGAATAAACATACATAGTGAGTACAGCTACAGTGAGATATATAGTATCCTTCTCTAAATCAATAGCTTCTCTATGATAAGTTTGTTATTCTGAAGCTTCGAGCTATTTGAACCTATTTTCAAGACAATGATCTGAATATACTCACTCTCTTCTAGCGGGCAAGGTGGCGGAGCTTCCTTGTTCCTCAGAACATAGTTGATAGTCTTCAACAGTGGTGACTTTCCACATCCGCAGTATTTGCCATTGAAGTCATCGAGGTCTAAGGACCAGGCCATGGCTCCCCCAAGCCCCATGGCTCGGATGTATTCAGACTTGTGACGCACCATGTAATCATCGTCGAAGGAGACCCATTGATCATCTAACACGGCGTAAGGGCCCATTCTACCGCCTGGGTCGCGGTTTACTTGCCAGCCGCTCACTCTAATACGGTCACATATCTGTGGGGAAAAAATCAACGAATGATGATAATGTTGAGCATCAAGCGGTTGGACCCGACCGCTACGCAGACGATTTGAAACTTATTTCTAATATAGTTTCGTGCGGATTTCGATAACATCGTTCAAAAACGTTAAAGGAAAACATCGTAAGGAAAACGGCCTAGCGAAGAAACTATGAATTCAAGGACATGATATACTTAAGTACATTATACTACACTGGGCCAGAGCGTGGTGGATTATGGCTTCATGGTCCATACTCTGTCTCTTTGAGAAAGAGAGTGTTATAGCAGAGGGTTACGTAAATGGCTTATAATTATGGTTGAAATAGTAATAATGTGTAATGATTATATTTAGTTGAATGCTGATATAGTTGTAGATTATAGTCCATTTTATTTCCTTGTCCTTATCCAACTCAATTGTTGACTTATCATCAACATGACTGTTTATTATTTGGGTTATTTATGGAAACAAGGCAAAGGTACTTTTTTATGGTGAGTAGGTACATATTACATAATTAGTGCTAAGATATAATTTACCTACCTATCTAACTATTTCAAAATTGTAGTTGTCAATGCATTATCATTGCTCATTGAAATAATAATTATGCACTCACTGAACATTCAACATTCGTATTAATGTGACTCTCTTACCAATCGCAAACGTCTTAAGTAAAACTCTAAACTCACTTCTCATCAATTAATTGCATACGTCACAGTCCCAATACATACTTATTATTCATGTAAGCGAAATCCTACATATACTACAAGTAAATAGAATACTTTTTTCTTTTATGTATCTATTCCATTATCATTTAACTTATCTACCCAAAGAGTTTTATATGACTCACCTCATAAAATGATAAGAATCCTCGAGCCCTGGTTTCGTCGCCCGCCTCGCCGCCGGCGTACGTGGCCGCTCCCAGCCCGGTGCCAACGTTGTCCATAAGAGAGAAGGACTGTCCATAGAATGGGACACCCATTATCAGCTTCTCTTTATCGGCTCCCTTGTTGATCCAGTAGTGTACCGTGAAGTTCTAGAACCATATTTGGGAATAAGGTGCATATTAGAAATGCAAATAAAAAATATATGCTACAATAAATAAGAAATTAGTCTATAATGATTTTTATGTAAAATGGCTAACAAATAGTCTTTCAATTTAAGTCTCAAGCTATATCCATCCACCGACAGGTCTCATCGCACTTCACTTTCGTTCGAGAGGAAAACTACGCTAAAATCACACCGAAACAGTAGATTACAAATGCTCCAATCTATCACGAGATCCGGATCGGTGGATTAGATACCGCCGTAAATATAATTGTGAAATAATTCTATTCTGTTCTGTTCATTTCCCAAATGTTAGAAATGAGATGCAAAAGTTTGCGTACGTGTTTATTCTCTCTTCACGTCGAAACGGCAGAATGGATTTTGATTAAATTTAGTAAAATATAATTGAGGTCCTGGAATAGAACATAGGGTACTTTTTATTCTGTAAAAATTAAGGGGCCCTGTGACATGACATAATTTCCAGTTTACTTCACAGTGGATCAAGGAGTGTACCTACATGAAATTTAGTAAATAGATACTTTAAGTCCAGGAATATAATGTATAAAATAATTATGTTAATTTTTATCTCGTAAAAATTTATGGTCCCTGTGGAATGATAGTTAACGCGAGTGGAACCGCAGGTGCTGCTAGTATTTCATAAATAATTTGACAATTACTCTAAAATCTCGTATGGCCAGTTCTTTCATTGTAATTAGTATTGTTTTGTGAATTTGCATTAAACTAATTTAAATATCTCAACAAGGTCACCCAACGATAGTTACTCGTTGAGTGACCTTGTTGAGATATTACCTTCAAATACTAAAATATATTATGATTTTCTAAAAATATCTAGCCGACTTTGCCGATATACAACTAACAGGCGGATGGAAACATGTGACTCAAAAACCAGTAACTGTTCTAACGGAATTTATTTTTAGATTTGTTTATAGCTTTCCGTGTGAATGAATATGGTTAGTGAAGTATTTCCTGAAAAGTGTTGGTCTTTGATATTTTCGATTCTGTGCAAAGTTCCGTCCGGGTGGCACTGTAACCGTTATAAGCAGGCTAACCATCAGGACTTACTCAGCAACATAAAAAATATGTACCTAGGTATTTACTTACCGAGGCTGGCATTGGCATAATATATTTTCCTTGGTTTCTAGGAAAATATATTATGCCAATGTAATTAATAATTTATGCGTATTTTCCTCTTCTATTTGAGAAAGGAACTTGATCTTAAGGATAATTATTGTTATTCAGACATTGGGAGAGTACAATTTGAATTATCTATATTGTATTAATGTAAATAATGTGTTTTCTTACCGTATTCAAAGTCATATCTTCATCATCCCCGGCGCCGTACATGGGCGCCACGTGGCCCGTCTTCTTCTCCCACTGGCCGTGGTAGTCGTACGTCATCAGCGAGATCCAGTCCAGGTTGTTAGATAGGGTTGGTACGTCGTAAGCTGGAACATTTTATTTTATTAAAAGCTTTGCAACAACTTAGATCCCGCGGAAAAAAATATCTACAGTTTATTGTGATAAAAAGTACCCACATTCTTTCCTGAGGTTCAAACTGTCTCCATACCAAATTGTATAATTTGTGAAAACGGCTTAAACAGAAGTGTGTTTATCAGTATGCCAAGTTACATTGAAATCCATCAGAAAGATAGACAGACAGAGAAAATATAAATAAAACTTTTTTGGCTCTATATTGATTTCGATGTTTACCTTAATTACGACATTTTTTAAATATTCAAAGTTAGTGAATATTCATAACTTACCAACATCGATGACTCGTTTGCTAGCAGAGACGGCAGCAGACAACAGAAGGCCACGGGGAGCGAAAGCGCCTCTTAGCTCTTTCACTAGACTTGCGAAGCCTTGTTTGTCTGAGCTCGGTCCCTTTTCACAGTTGGCCTAACGAAGAAGACATTAAATATTAGGTATCTTATCTCAAAAGATAAATTGTAGGGCCCGATACAAAGCCCTAACCCTATAAATATTCGCAAGTTATATCGCGGTTATGAGAAAGTGTCTGATTGAATTGGTCACATAACAGTACATCAAGAAAAAAAACCTCACAAAAAGAAAGAAAAATCCAATTTAAAATAAAAAAAAAAAAACAAGATAAATGTTTTCCTAAAAGCAGTCAAGGTGAGATATGCTCAATTAAGCAACTCAATTACAAATTCATAAACCAGAAAAGGTAATCATATCAACACCACTTTAACTGCACCTCTAGAATGACTGGTAGAGAATGCTATTTATCATTAACTCCTTCTTGTATATTTTATTTGTGTCCTAAAGTATAGATAACTCAATAATTTTTGAAAGAATGTTCGTGTAAAATGAGTGATGTCACGAACCTGCCAGCACTTAGGATATTCCCAGTCAAGGTCCAGTCCATCAAACTCGTACTGCTCAATGAAGTCGATCGCGTGAACGACGAACTTCCTCCTAGCGCTGGCACTGTTCACGAGCCTGGAGTACTTCTCACTGGCCGAGTCGTCCCAGCCGCCTAAGCCGAGCACCACCTTAATGCCTTCGCTCTTCAATGATACCACTTTCTCGAAGAATTCTAGATAGAGAAGAAAACATTACGTTTTATCGAGATTTAACACGAGCTCTGCATATTTGTTCAGTACAATATTACAACTTCATCATTAAGGTTCGTTCCAACAAGAATATTCAGAAGACGTTTGATACCGTCTTCTTGACGAGTATGATCATGAGCATGTCATCCACCTGATGGTCAGCGTCACGGCTGCCCATAACACTTACGGTGCCACTCAAAACTTTGCATTGCATAATCTTGCGCGGCACTGCACTGTGCTCGGCACTCTGAGATATTGGTTCTAAAGTCTCATATATTATGCCCAGTAATTTTTCTGTATCTATTCTGTACATACTTGATACATATATATGTTACATACGATATGGCGTGCTAAAGTATTTCAACGAGGAGTAATATCTATCGATATAAGAGTAATAAAACCTACACCTACATAAACGTAACCGATTACGTCAAGATAGATACGAGCAGGAAGCACGATTTTTTTTCGCTATCTTCAACATCAACATCATAGAGTATTTTTATATCCGGAAACTTACCTCTATCTCTTCCTATCTCCAGTAATCTCTACCTATAAAATATGCCGTCGAAATAAAAAAAAAACTAAAATCTTACTGTTCTCCACATCCAGCCACATGTCGTGCGGTTTGATGACCAGTCGGGTGCTGTCGAGGACGGCGAACGCGTAGACGATGTGCGTGCAGAGAGACGGGTCGATGTTGCTTGGAGTGTATTTGCCAGGACTGGGTCTAATGGATATTCAGAAGTATCGTTAGTTCCTTGTTGTATAATTAAAGGTTCTTCTCAAGCTCACCTTAGAGAATTAGAGATAGTAGAACGTTTTACCTATTTCTAACTCTAATGCTTGAATCAAGATATAAGGTACTAATAACTTCTTTAATTAGTTATCTAGGTACCTTGTTCTACTGGTTAGTCAAATGATATGTGTTCATTTACACAATGATAAAGTTGATTTTAGTATTCGTGCCACAATTCAGAACGTGATTTATCTAAATACGTACCAATATAAAGCTGATACTGTATGAAGCTGTCATACTCATAAGGTTATCAAGTCTCAGTATAGAATGAAGCTGTGAATGTTTAGAAACTATTGTACCGTTTTCAAGAAATTGCTCATAAAGAATGAGATCTTTCTAAGGAAACGAGGAATCAAGAGAAACATGAGAGAGCCAGAGTAATTTTCCAAGGTGTAACTGAAAATTATATTTACCTGTACCACGCCCAATTCGTGTAGTAGCAAACGACTTTATATTCCTCTTCCACATAACCAACAGAGGTAGTCGGTTTCTTAGTAGTGGGTATCACATCACTTTGTGTCACTTGGACTGGTCTCGGCGGTTTGTATGCAGGTTTTGATGTGGTTTGTACCGGCCTCGGAGGCTTGTAGGAAGGTCTCACTTCTATGTCGTCGAGGTCTTCGTCTATAGAGTTAGCTGGTTCAGGGTAGTGGTCGGAATGGATAGGTTTCGTTGGCCTGTTTTCGTCTTTCATGCTAGAGTCCAAAAGAACATTCTTGATCGTGTTCAGCAGGGGGTGTTTTCCTTCGCCACATCTATAATTTAAGATAATAATTATGTTAATATTGGCACCTACATTGAAGTAGCATGAAGCAATAAGTTCGCAAAAGTCCAGTAAGGCACTAAAACAACACAAAAATAGGTGGCGAAAGCCTTTTTTATTCTATTGAAAGTAGGGTTTCATCGTCCCATTAATGTCTAAAGCAGAGAAATACACATTAATTGACACAAGTACCTGTTCCTAAAGTCATCAAGATCCAGAGCCCAGACCATGCCGCCAGCAAGCCCCAGCGATTTGATAAACTCTGTCTTTTTCTTGATGATTTCTCGATCGTCAAAGGAAACCCATTGGTTGCCCTTGTAGGCGTAAGGGCCCATACGCCCTTTAGGATCTTTTACAACGGTCCAGCCGTTGTTGCGGATACGATCGCATATCTGTAATAACATATTATATTGTGATTAATTATTGAGTATTTAAAGTTTATATTGGTTTAACATTTGCTAAACAGAATTTTAAAAGTTCTGAAAAATTTGATCTGCAAGATTTCTTCTTGGTCAAAGTAAATCTATTCTTCCTGATTACTGGTTTGTTAGCAGTTCTGGACCAATTAAAATTGGGTTTGTATTATTCGGTTCTTTATTTTGTACTAACCTCATAGTACGATAGGAATCCTTTAGCCCTTGTATATTCTCCCTCTTCACCACCCGAAGCAGCCGGCGTGTTCAAGCCGTAAGCTTCCTTCCCTCTGTGGGCGCTTCTGCGATTCTCCAAAGTGAACGTTTGACCGTACATGGGCATACCCATCACAAGCTTGGAGGCTGGCGCGCCCTTCTTCATCCAGTAGTGCATTGTGTAGTTCTGGAAATTAAGATTAATTTTCATCAAGTTGGTGCTACTTTATATGTGTCCGTATAAGTTCGACTGTCTGTGTACGATTCTATTAATTCCGTTTTGGCTGCAGTTGCTGTTTAAAAACCAGGCATGAAAATCCAAATATTTCGATTTTGTCTTATCAATATTCATTTGTTTTGAGCAAATGTATAGCGTATGGTAAATTAACTACGGTAAAAATCAACTCACCGCATTAAAATACGTGTTATCATCATTAGGATGGTAATACAAAGGAGCCACATGTCCCGTCTTCTTGTCCCACTGTCCGTGGTAGTCGTAAGTCATCACTGCGATCCAATCCAGGTGTCTCGCCAACGCGGGCACGTCGTAACCCGCATCTATGACTTGCTTGCTCGGAGATACAGCGGCTGAGAGCAACATGCCCCTGGGGACCAGTTCCGCAGACAGCTCTCGGACCAGGTCGGCGAAGGCGCGCTTGTCTGACTCTGGGCCCTTTGAGCAGTCCACCTGGAAGGTAACATGCGATGTATGATCGGAAATTCTGGCACCAAGCAGTAGGAGTGAGCAAAGGGAAAATTCGGATTTATTGTGTTGCTCTGTTCCAACCATAGTGTGCAAACATAACTGTGTTCTGGTTTTAGGGGTACTGTTCCCAGCAAAATTACTGGGTATCTACGAAAGATTTAAGAGTCAATACCTGATTGATGAGCACAGTGCAAGTGGTTCCATAAAAGGTCTTTTAACTGTCGTAAACTTGGCTTGATCATCTTCAAGTATAATCAGCCGATCAGAAATAGTTCTGTCTATGATAGGATCCTTACCTGCCAGCACTTAGGGTACTCCCAATCCAGGTCCAATCCGTCGAAGCCATACTTGTCCAGGAACGCAATCATGTGGTCCACGAACCGTGCGCGGGCCGCCGGGTCGTTCACGAGGCGAGAGTACTTGTCGCCCGCCGAGTCGTTCCACCCGCCGAGACCGAGGGACACCTTGATGCCGTATCTCTTGTATTCTACAACGCGCTCGTAGAGTCCTGGGAACGTATTGGAAAATTAAACAAATGACGTCACCGATTGTGTTTGTGATAAAAATATCTCAGAAGGTGCTTGCTCCGGTTTTCAGCAATGCGTAGCCCGGTTCCCTAGGAAGGGTTTAAATGTAATTTTTATCTGCGGGTGAAATTGCAGGGTCCAACTAGTCGGAGATTAAATGTAGGATTTTACAGAAGGAGAACATAATGATATAACTCATTTTTAAGGCTAGACAAGCAGGAGACTAATGAAGCGAAAAGGATCCTTCCAGTCACACAGTGACCAATTGGACATGATGGATCCTTTTTACTCTTTTCAAACACAAGGCATTTTTCATCTTTTTGACTCTCTTTGACAACAAAGTCAAAAACATGCAAGTTACCTTGTTTCTAAAGACTTACGGTTATCGTCATCCGCCCAGGAGTCGTGCGCCATGGCGAGCCCGTCGTCTCCCAGGACCGCGAACCCATACACGATGTGTGTGCAGAGAGTCGGGTCGATGTCTTCGGGAGAGAACTTTCCGATGCCGGGCCGGTACCACGACCAGTTAGTGTAGTAGCACACCAGCTTGTAGCGAGCTGCAAGTAAAGTATTGCTATAGAAGAGCAAATATTGCCCCCAAATACAGAGTCATCAATATAATATTCCTTGCTAGTTGGCCACTATTAGCACATTTATACTGTGCTATTATAGTCTGCCAGGCCAGCTTAACTTTCAAGCAGAAAGTTTAATTCCAAGCTACTTTGGGAGTGTATCTACTCCTTGAGAGCCATCTCCGTATATGCTGTGCACGTCTAGAAAAGAAATTGTCTATTCACATGGGCCCTAGGAGAAGATTTATGAAAGTCAAATGACTCTCTCACCGGATTCGAAATATAACCATTCGAGAGGGACTGGCTAGCTCACATTATGCACAAATTAAAATTCAGCACAAGAAAATTCAGTAGGTATCCTAATTTTGAGAACTTATCATTTTGTTCCAACTAACATTTGTGAGGGAATTTTGCATATTTAGACTGGGCTTTTTGATATTTCGAGCTAAGCATGTCATCATAAAACATAATCTGACATTGACGGTGACGGTAAAAGGATCAGATAAAATCCTTACAATTCAGTAGAGCTGGTCTCGATGATATATCAGGCTGCGTTCCAGTAGACGGCACGGTATGGATCGGCTTCTCTACCGGCAAGGGTCTCTCAGGTTCCTCTGGTTCTATAACCGGATCTAAGTCTGGGATGGACGTCGTTGTTGAGGTAGTTGTTGTGGAGCTACTCGCCTTCTTCTTGCATTTCGCGTTTTTGGGCCAGTCGCAGATCTGTTTGTCCTGTGGTAGATTGGTTAGCTTTAGTTAAAGTATACTGTGTTCTTAATAAGAGAGGAATCTTTCTTTCATGTCATTGGCGAAGTCTTGTTGGTCTTCACCTATTCGCAATATGCAACTCAATAGTGTTTCTCGCTCTAGCTAATTACGTTTCCTAGTAACTGGTTCTTACCTGGTTCCAGTGCAATCCAGCGCTGCAAGCGAACTCTTCGAATTTTCCGAACAGACAATGCTGGTAGCGCGAGCAGTCCGAAGGGAACTCTGCGTATTCGCCATTGTTGCAGTACTCTGTAAAATCATATGGATTCTTCTACAACAATCTTAGTTACTAGGAAATAAATTTGCATTGAATTGATTGAATTTGCAATGAAATATTTAAAATAAAAAATGTTTGTACGGCAGTTGACATAAGCCAAGCCATTGGCCGAAGTATTCTGGCTATCCACGTTTATTACTTACTAGGTGCTTCTTCAAGATCATTTAGATTTCCATCAGAGTTAGTGGCGTCAATAAGAGGAGCTGACACGCCTTGCCTCCTGTCAGTACACGAGGTTTTGCTCGGGAAGTCGCATTGAGTTCTGTCCTGCCTCCAAACGAGACCGGGAGCGCAGCTTTGGGCAATGAGCATCCCGTTCACGCACACGTTGAACTTCTCGCATTTGGGGTGGGCATGGTATGTGCCTGTTGCGCAGTCCTGTGGAAAACACTGGTTGAAACAACTATCGTGTCTGTTTAGAAAAGTTTATAATTCAGTTCAAAACTCGTCTTTGTTACTATGTTCTGAACAGTCGATACACCAACTCCAAAGTATGTGAAATGTCGATATTAGACAAGGAATGGTTGTCGATTTGTCGTTCTATAACTACTGTTAGGGAAATTGATAGTTTTATCGTGTGCTTGATGTTTCCCGCTTTATAAAACTGTGGCCAAGTGTACCATGACTGGAAACAAAGGATGTAGGTAGGTGGAATACGTCACATTTATTTATTTTACATTAACTACATCTTCATCATCATCATCAACCCATAACGTCCCACTGCTGGGCACGGGTCTCTTCTCACTGTCGTGAGGAGGGTTAGGCCATAATCCACCACGGGGGCCCAGTCCGGATTGGTGGATAACATACCTACCACCGAAATAATTCTCGGGTAACTACATCTTATCTTACATTAACATTAATCTTACATGAAATTACATTAACTACATATTGTATGTCTAATCTCAAGACACAATTTATTTTTAATTGTTATCTGGCAGCATACTTGACCAAACGTACTTACGACTGATCAATGGTCCAAGCACACTCACCTTGCTAGGTATTTGATTTTCATCTGGTAGAGGTTTCTGAGTAGTGGTACTGGTAGTAGGCGGTCGCGTTGGACGTCTGGTCGTAGTGGTGCTGGTGGTGGTGGTGCTGGTGCTGGTGGTGCTGGTCACAGGCTGCGGCATCGGTGACTTGGTTGCAGATGGTTTGTCGACTATACAAAAAAGCACAGACGATGTCAAGTAGGTATCCTCTTCATGTTTCAATAATTTATAGATATACTACTAATAAAATTATTGACTTGAGCCTGAGGCGATATTTTGTTCTATGTCTAGACTGGAGTGTATGATGACGATGACGATTTCAAATCAGATTGTAGCGTTTTCTGATGATCCGATTGCGAAGCGTGTGGTTGCGGTTTCGATTCCCGCACTGGGCAAATATTTGTACGAACCACAGGTGTTTGCTCTGATTCTGGCCGTTTGTCAGACCGTGATTCTCGTTGTTCTTGATTTCTAGATACTTATAGGGAATCCTAGTTTGATCGAGCAAAGCTAGCGTCTCAGTCTACTGAGACAACTTTACATTTGGTATTGTATATTTTGATCAACGATGATTGCACACCGCGTTAATCCGATTTACCTTGAAATTTTTTACGGTAGTAGTTCACGAAATTCTAATTTTAAGTCTGAGTAAAATTGGTTTAGGGGTTGCAAGGTCCAGTTAGTGGCACACCACTAGCTATAAGCAGTGGGAGGTAAGACAGTGGACAGTGTCAGCGGAGAAGCACATACCATCGCACATGGCGAACTCGACCCAGTCGCAGCGCCTGGTGCGGCGGTCCCAGTGCAGGCCGGGCGGGCACTGCTGCCTGCGCCAGCGCCCGCCGACGCACAGCAGGTAGGCGTCGCACGAGCCCGCCGGCGCGTGCACGTCGCCGCCGCCGCACGCGCCGCCCTCCTGCTTGTCGCCGGCCGGACCTGCGGCACGGGAGGTGTTCTATGATATAGCGGGCCTGGTTAGGGGTCAGGATCTAGTAATGTGATCGTGATGACACGTAAAAGAATTTTATTATTATTTATTTATTATTATTTTAAAAGCATATTATCAGAAAGTTACACAGGAAAAGGATGTATGGAGGCGAGCTTAACTCTATAAAGAGTTTTCTTTCAGCAACCCCTTGAGGAAAGGGAGCAGTCAAGGGGTAGGTTTCAGTGTACACACATAAACGAGATGTGTTTATGAAAGTTAATATAAAAAAGGTTTTACTTTGATTGAGATATGTAAAAGCCACCAGCGTGGTGAATTACATTCTGACTAGTATTTTTTTTTCTGAAGACAATTGAAGTCCTGGAAACAAATTACAAATTACTTACGTTTGGTAGTCGATGTAGTCGCCGCTGGTCTAGGGGGTCTGGTTGGCTTTGGTGAAGATGATCCTTTAAGAAAATTGTTGTCGTCAAAGCTATTCCGAATCATGGTCTCATCGACAAGGACTAGTAGGTATGGGTTTGTGGGGTTATATGGTCTGTGGTTTGTAGCGATTTGCGATTTTCGATTTTCATTCAGAATTTAACAAATATAAGTTTCAACTGCTCGGTTGATCCATGGACCACTACAAGTATTTACTTTTTATTTATTTAGTCTTGGGTTTGTGGGCCCGTATTCCTCATAGTTCCTAATTCCCTATGCACAGGGAATCCTAGTTTAGGTGTCAGGATCTATGTATACCTTCACATTTGGCATATTTGGGCCAGTCGCAGTGCTTTTGCTTAGGGCTCCAGTGCAGGCCCGGCGCGCAGTGCTGCAGCTTCCACGTGCTCCCGTCACAGTGCAGGTAGGCGTTGCAGTCGCCGGCCACAGACTCGTAGTCTTGGCCGTGGCATGAACCTCCATCCGATGCGACTTGTGTATCTATGAAATAAATAACACCTTTAACTTTAAACCTTACATTGCGAGTATTTAGCTATCAAAATTCCATTTCGCTCCTACTTGGAAAATAAGACTTTTCATCAGAAATAATCTGTAAGTAAACACCTCAAATAGAGATGTTCTGATTAACATTGTATTATGTTCCCGACGGTGGAGGGTGAGCCGGAAGATTGGAGTGTTTTTGGGTTCCGCTGATATTTCGGATATATTTGAGAATAGGGCAACGAAAAGGTGCTACTAAAAATTGTCACAACTTACGATTTCTCACGACTTAATAGTTTACTTGTTTTTATTTTTAGCAACCCTTCTTCTGGACGCCATAATCTTTAATAAAAAATATTATAATAGTAGGTACGAAGATGGTCTACTTACCAGAACTGACTGGTCTAGTGGTAGTAGTAGTAGTCGTAGTAGTAGTGGTGGTAGTACTGCTAGTAGTAGTTCTCCTAGTGGTGGCAGGTGGCGGGCGTGCCGTCGTCGGCGCCAGCGTGCTGGTGGCGGTACTCGCCTGGCTACTAGACGTTGCTGTGAAAAAACATTCAGGGATTAAGAACCTTAGGAAAGACAGAAAGCATGAGGAGGTAAACAAATAAGGCCTGGTGATCAGAAAAAGGCTATTTGCCCGATGATATAAAGATAAATCACAAAGGATAGGTACTGTGACGCTGACCATATCTTAACACTTGCAAGAAATAACAACAAATCGAGAATAAACAAAAGAAAGTAGCAAAACCAAGGGGTGTCAAAAATGTCAAAGCCTTATCTCATTTAGGCTCATCTCAGCTTGACTGGTCGCCTGTCTGGTGGCTGACTGGGTGTCTATGCCTATGAGACTCCCTAAAAAGCTATATCCAGGGGGTACAAATAGAGATAAAAAGCTTGCAGGTATGGTTGTGGCTCTATCTACCCAATCTTTTGCATGTTTCATGCTTTACCTAGAACGAAAAGCCAATCAAAAGATAATCATCAGCTTCTCACCTGTGCATTTAGCAAAGCTGGGCCAGTCGCATCTATTGACGGAAGCCGCCCAGTGCAGTCCCGGCGCGCAGCTGTGCTTGCGCCAACGTCCACCCTCACACTGGAGGTAGCTTCCGCAGTCACCCGGCGCCGTGTTGTAGTCGCCAGCTTTGCACGAACCGCCTTCCATGGAGCCTGGAATGAGGAATATCCTTTATTTGACCAACTCGAACCCACGTTGCTGAGCACGCAATCTCACCTCACGGAGGCTTAGGTCATGTGATCCACCAATCCAGGCTGAATTGGTTAGCCTTATCCTTCTTACAAAAGCGAGGTCAGATCCGTGGGTATGTATGGGTTGGGGTGATGATGTGATTAAGTTGTTATGGTCGCGTGGTTGATGTGTGGTCGTTGTTGCCATATCGGTTATAATTTGAGTACCATAGCTTAGGTACATTGGCAAGGTGATTATTCTTACCAGAATCAGAAGGCCTGGAAGTCGTGGTTCTCCTTGTCGTTGTCTTAGGTCGTCTTGTAGTAGTGGTGGTGGTAGTAGTAGAAGTGCTCATGGTGGATGCGGGCTGCCACCATGTCTGCATAGTGGAGGGAGTGGTGGCGGCGGGAGTCCAACTGGGCCATGTGGTCGACGTGTGATCTTGGCTGCCCCCGTGGTTGTGGTCGTGGCTGCCTCCGCCGGGTGAACCTAAGATTTGCAAAAATAGTAGGTTAGCGCGCCTATCTTGCAATATAGTAGCTGGGTTTGCACAACAAAACCCCTACCCTACCCCCAAGTTCCCAAGAATTGGTCCATACATATGCAAGGAACAACTTATCTTCTTATAGTGTAACCTCAAGATTGTTGAGTAGCATTGGTTCCAAACTAACGTACCATCAGCAGAATCAGTCGCTACAGTCGTAGTCGGAGGCGCAGGAGTGACGGGCTCCGGTGGGCGCTCACACGCTGTGTTCGGGGGCGAAGGCACCGATCGTCCCAGAGCCCTGCCAGCAGCCCTGAGCAATGGCGACGGTTCGGCGCAGCAACGGTTGTTGAAATCATCCAAGTCGATGGCCCACGCAGTCACACCGCCCAAACCCTTGGTCATGGCCCATTCCACCTACAGCAAAAAATGCATAAAAATACAGTAAGTTCTATGTGTAATTCTTAACTTTTGTATAAAATTTGGTAAGTACTCGTTCATTTAAACTATTTAATCTTGCGTTGCTAGTTTTTTTAAATCAACGTATTTTGAATGAAAAGTTAAAACAATGGATAAATATTTACTCTGATCAAAACTAAATCAAAACCCGTAAAAAGAGTTAATATTTCAGTAAAAAGCTAGCAACAAGCTACATTTCCCTCCAAAATTTCTATTATTTTAATCCTAATTTAACAAAAACATGTAAAATGAGGTTTTACTGCCTTTTGGTGCATGGAGTTTCAATACAGCTAATGAGGTGTAGATTATGTACCTAGAAGGTCTGTACAGTTTTGTTAATCTGTATAAGATGGAAATGCATAAGTATATTTTTTAACTAAGTTAGGAACTCAGGTACCAATTTAGATTAATGGGAAGATTTTCATGCAAAATCATAACTATTGTTTGATTTGAACTCCCATCACACATCTTGTCGTTTTATTTTTATTTGACAGATTGTTAAAAAAATATGCAAAAAATTTTTTTTTTTAATGTTAATGTAAGCATATACTTATTTCAGCCAGTATGTTTTAAACCTCGATACAAACCTTTTCGGTAATTGATTTGGGATCATCGTAGCCCACCCATTGGTTGTCAGAATAAGTATATGGACCAGCGTTCGGCTGTCTACCAGTCTTCCAACGCAAATTCTTCACTGTAAAGTTTTAAAAAAATAAATTTATTTAGTAAGATAAATTTATCAAGCTCTAATTTAGCCATGATGATCGTCAAAGAATTGATGCTTGATGCACATAGTTTTGAAACCTACCTCTGTAACAAATCTCGTAATAAGCCAGCATTCCCGGTTGCTTAGTGAACTCTCCAGGTTCTCCAGGGCCAGCTGCCGGGGCGCCTGCTCCTCTAGACCCTTCTACATCAGCTAGTCTATACGACTGTCCGTAGAATGAGAGACCAAGCAGCAACTTTTTGGGGTCTGCACCTCCGCTAATGATAGCCTTAATTGCGTACTCCTAAAAATTTATATTAACACCATTATTTATGTTCTAAAATACCTATGGACTTGTAACCATAAAAAATACGCAATAGTGAAGTATCTAATTATAGATACTTCTGCTGCACCTGCTGTGATAGGCAAAGTAGCTTTTCCAATGAGAGCATTATTTATATTACTTACAATAGAATAGTAAGATAGAGTATCCTTTGGCGAAGGTACTAATGGAGTATGATGGGCCGTGTTCCTTTCCCATCCGCCATGATAATCATAAGTCATGGCACTCAAGAAATCAGCTTCCCTAGAAATCACAGGCAGGTCATAAGCAGCTTCTATGACTTCTTTGTAACCCGATATCGCAACTCCGAGTTCCATTCCAGCTCCGTGTAGACCTTTGGCCACTGCCTGAAATATAACAGGTGGGATTTAAACTTAAGAAATTAATTTTTGAAACATTTTATGACTAATCGCGTCTATTGCATTTACTGGAGCGCTATCTCCTTTTTGTCACGCTCGTAACCACAATTGTTGGGATCTATGTAATTTATTTTCTCTCTTTATTTATAGTACATTATTGTGTCTTTGTACTGAATAAATATTTCATTCTAACTTATTTTTATCAATTACCTGTATGAATTTAGCATAGTTAGCTTTATCAGACTGGGCACCCTTTTTGCAGTTGCTCTGCCAGCAAACTGGATAATTCCAATCCAGATGAAGACCATTAAAGTTGTGCATCCTCAAGAATGGAATCAACTTCTTAACGAAATTGGAACGTGAGGACTCTGAAGATACCAGTCTTGAATATTTGTCCCCAGCCGAGTCAGTCCACCCTCCTAAACCAAGAAGGACTTTGACATCCTTTAGAGAGGTAACACGCTCGTACATGTCTGAAAGAATTAAAGCCAGTTTTAGCATGTGAACACATCAAAAAGGTTCAATTATTTCTAAGTTTTTATTCGAGAAAACTTGTAAATACAATTAGCGATAGATTTTGAACGGGTACTTACTGTTTGTGATGTCAGTCCAAGGATCGAACTCTTTAGCGATGAGGTCGTCAGGAGAAAGTGATGCGTAAGCGTAAACCATGTGTGTGCAAAGCCTGGAATCAACGTGTTCTGGGACGAATTTCCCATCTCCGCGTCTGTAGAATGCCCAGCTTGTCATGTAGCAGACCACTTTCTTATCACTTTGTTTAGCTAAAAGGAAAATTATAATTTTGTTATAGATAGAATAATAACATTTCTAACAAAAAATAGTTAAATTAATGAGTTCGTCCTTACTTCTCTTGCTATCAATATCATCATCATATGAAGTTAGCCTTTCCGGCTCTCGTCTCATGGGCAGTTCTTTCATTGGCGTAACGTTCCACTAAAAGAAAGATAAAATTGTGAAAAAGAAGAACCATAATGCGTCACCGTCAGATACCTAATATTAAACTTTTTCAAATAATATTTAGTTTGGTACTCACTTCAAAATCGTTTTCGTAAACTTGCGACAAATATCTGGCAGCATCGTCAATGCTTATCCTGAGACTTTGTCCTGGCATACACTTGGCAACATCGTTATGCCTAAGAAAAAATAATGTTATAGAGATTCCACAATAATAAATTATTAAAATTCTATAATAAAGTTGGTTCTTACCCGCAGAATCCAGTAGACGGATCATACAATCTTTCGTCTTCACAAGACATCCTGTAACTGATACTTCCGGTACAGAAGTGGAAATGCGCGCAAGATTCTTCATCAGAAGCTAAGTAAGGGTTATTTTCTTCACAAGCACCGATCTTCAGAGAAGACTGGTCCGTTTGGACTGCTTCACCTGTAAAGGTGAACGCTGTTAGTAGATACCGCTGGTCTTTATCAATCTCATAGCTGTTATAAATATATTATGAGTAAGATTGCTAATATGATGAGTAGCATTTTACCGTTCAAAGTAGTAGATATGGCACTCAATATTGGAAAAGACGATCCACAGAGCCCTCTAAAATCATCCATGTCTACAGACCAAGCAGCTGCCCCAGCCAAGCCAGAGCTTATAACGTATTTCATCTGTCAAAATAAAATGGGTGATTAGAACAGGCCCGACACGATAGAATAGAACTACTAAAAGAAAAGATGGTAGGTACTTGGTAGGTAGGTATTGTATGTTTATTGTATTGTGTTTTATAATAATTACCTTTTCCAAAACGGTGGCGGGAGTATCATAGGTAATCCATTGGTTGTCAAATACAGCGTAAGCGTTTCCAGATTCGTCTACTCCACTCACTCCTTTACCTTCACGTTCGGCCATACAGATCTACAAATGAAACGATATCAATGTAGTTTATGACTACAATATAGGTTGTATGCTCTACAAATATTGACTTAAGCTGGGCTGATTAACTAAACCCACCTCAAAGTAAGAAAGCAGTCCCTTAGTCTGTGTGTAGGGACCTTCGTCGCCCCAACCGCTGATTGCAGCACCAGGCGCAGGCAATGTCGAGGCAGCTAAAGTATAGCTACGTCCAAACAAAGGGATTCCTAAAACCAGCTTTTCAGCAGCCATTCCATGTCGGAGCACATATTTTACCATGAATTCCTGCAACAGACGATGATTTAAAAACCTTATTCTTTCAAACTTTGTCGCTTACACATAAGTATGATTATAGTAGGCCGAGGCATTTTGGATAACTTTTTACGACGAGCGTCTCTCTGGGAAGTGTCGCCCAAGCTGACCTGTCAAGCTAAATCATTCACGGCGGGTAAAGGTGGATAGAAGCAATGTGTTGCGCTAATTGGTTTCATTTAGTGAACCGCGCGTTTTGAATTATGACCGAATTTCCTATTAGTGATCCGATTCACCTACTGATCCGATTCGCCTCGGTCTACTATAATAATTATACTATTTTTTTCTAATGAACTGGACGCTTACAATATTGTCGAATCTTTGGTCTCGTGAAGTTGCTCCCGGGTCATGATGGAGTGTACTGTGCTGAACTGCCCTTGGTGGAGCCTCATCGCGTTTCCCCTGTGTCATATCCCAGGCTTGCAGAATAGTGTAGTCTGTCGCTCCACTGACAGCACTTAAGTCGTAACCGTCTTCTATTTGATATCTGAAAGTGAAAAGTGGTAAGTAGTTCTACATTTTCGTAATTAGTATATTGAATATACCTTTTGAAAATTATTCAAAATACATTTTATTTCAATAAAAATATTAACTTGAAACTTTATACCTGAACGGTGGCAGAACAGTCGATAAAAGTAGTCCGTATGATGAGAATTTTTCTCTTAACTCATACAGTAGAGCTGTGAGCATATCTTTCTCTTTTTCGTCTTTTTCTCCTGGATAGACCCAGTGGAGGTCAAGTCCGTCGAAATCATGTTCCTGTAGGAAGCTTATAGCACTTTCGATGAACATATTTCGCCTTGAAGGCTCTTGTACCATCTCGCTAAAGAGACGATCTGTACCTTCTCCCCCCACACTTATCAGCACCTTTAGTCCTGGTATCTTTCGCTTTAATCCGGTTGCAATACGGTAACCACCTAAAAACATTTTTTTTAATAAAAATCCTCATGTGCACTACAGTTATTTATTTGAGAATAACTAGAGGTAATAAATACTTAAGATCCTTACCTTTGACAATATCATAGTCTTCGTTAGCCGGTAATACAGAGTATGTATGAGGGTGCATGACGGCATAGGCGTAGTGCAAGTGCGTGCATGAGCGTGGAACAAGTCCAGCAGTAAACGCCAGGGGCGGTGCTCTGTATGCAGCCCAAGATTCCATGTAGCAAACCACCAACCTACGAGCTGACAGTCCGCCTGACGTCTGCTGCATTTCTTGTAGATTAGCATTTCCAAGCTGAAGCCTTTCGTCGTTTCTGGAACCACTGATATAGTAAGAAATTTCTAAGTGGTTCAAATGTGTCATTTATGGAACACAGAAAAGTTTTGACTTTATTTAAGGTCCATTCGGACTATCGGGTGTAAGAGCTAATAACTTACTTGTTCAAATGAAGAGCAGCACCGTAATAATGTTTCAGCCCTCCAAATGCACTTGGTATAATTTCTGCATCCTGTAACACGCGTTAATTAGTATCATATGAAAATGTTTTAATGTATCTGCCTATGGAGGCAATAATTTATTAATTTCAAGAAACATACCTCTTCCACAGATCTAAACGCAGAATCTTTATCAAAAGCTGCAATGGGTCTTCTCTCTACCGCATCACGTAAGGGCAGCCTTCCTTCACTTTCTTCGCGGAGAGCCCTAGAAATTAGTATTATAGTAATTTTGAAGACGTCGAAGTCTTTTGTAATCGTATAGTTATTTACTTCTCGTTATAGCAATTTACCTGAGAGGTATGCTTTCAACTGACGCTCGAATGGGTGTTGCAATAGGTCCATGTTGGGGGATGGTTTCGACGGCGCTTCGCGTAAACGATGATCCGACACGCGGTGACGCTATGGCAGCTGTGCACAGCGCTACGGCCAATACACACTGAAAACACAATATTTACACTTTTAGTTTGCAAAGAAAACGAAATAGTATGTACCAGCTTTCATTACAGTTATGTGGTTTTGGCCCACCGTTTAAACGCAGCGTGTTCTCATTTGCCAAAACATCCTGCGTATTCATTCTCAACACCTATCGTGATCTGTTTAGCATGAGTTTGTCGAACAAAAGATTCGAAGGCTGTTGACCCTATGCAAAAAGCTTTATGTACGTAGTATATCTCGCTCAACAATGCCAATAGGAATCAATTACCTGGGGACACTTAAATTAGGCATTTTAGTGCCGTTACTTGATGCAAAAAATTTGATAAAGCATATCGAATGATTCCCTGCGGTTTCGTGCGGTACCATACAATAGAAATGACGAGGTTCAACGCCGTTAATGAAGATTACTGGTTATCATTGTATTGTGTACTGAAAATATTGAGAAGTGTGGGCGGTAGCGGTCGGTGACCCATCGATCAAGTATCGCACACGAACTTTGCGTAATTTACATAACTTGACAGAGTCAGAGTCAAGTTCGACACTTCAGACTGGTTTGTGGTTGGTGGACGAAAATTGTGTTTATTCTCACTATATTTTGATAGCGAGTCAACGACCACAGCTTCCAAAGTACCGTAACATAAATGAGTCATGATAGTATAGATGTGACAATAAATCGAGTAAACAATGTTATTAGTTGCAGAATAGTTGCGAGTAGACCAAAACTTTGAAGACAGTAGTAATAATAGTTTCAAAGTCGTCTTTTTATGTTTTAATTTTTACTTTTTGAAATAACATAAAACAGTCAATTTAAGAAAAAAATAGATGAATACAGCTACGCTCATATTGAATTATTTGTATTCAGCGCACACCCTGTAGTGTTGTTATTATAACCCTACTATGCTAAGAAATCTAACAAAGAAAAAGTAATAGAATGTAAAGTCCTGATACAAGTACTGATTGAATATATAACCTTCCTTCATCTAAACAGATTGCTTAGACTTTGGGCAAACGATAAGTTTTATTTAACGCGTCACGATCACATGCGTAGTTCCTGATTTCCTAAATCCTAACTACTTTTAGTACTTTTAATAACACCGTAGAAGAGCATTGAGCAAAATTATGTTGCCAATACCAAAAATCTTAATGATTACGTAATTTCAAATGATTAAGTGAGTCTGTTCCAAAGCATTTAACTAGTCGGAATTTTTGGGTGTGGACAAACAGGAGAGATGATCTAATAAATTATTTGGAAACGATCGCTAGTAAGTGCGTTGACTCGGGCAGCTCAGAAAACAACACAATTTGCATACAAGCAGGCAGAAGCAGGTAGCTGGAGGCAGCCCGCGGGGTCATCGTCATCTTCCCAACCAGTCTTAGGTGTTTTCGCGCGACATTTCGCTAACGATTAGATTTCAAGCTTTTATTTTTTTCCGGCTACATCTCCGAGATAATTTAAGGCAATAAATTTGACATGCCGGTGTTATTGCCCTAATCTCGACGGTGGATGTATCAATTTTATGACCA
This sequence comes from Campaea margaritaria, assembly GCA_912999815.1. Taxonomy (NCBI): domain Eukaryota; kingdom Metazoa; phylum Arthropoda; class Insecta; order Lepidoptera; family Geometridae; genus Campaea; species Campaea margaritaria. Next base: position 6,347,754 of record OU538792.1, read on the forward strand.
AGGAAACTGCATCCAATTTACATTTAATCGACAGCTGAGTACGGTTACGAATTTAAATATAGGCAGGTACGTACCGGGTTCGGCTACAAGGTTTCAAGTTTTAATGAGGTTTATTTATGTTTCGTTTTTGGGTTAAGGTACCATTAGGAAACTTTGCAAAGATCAAGAAAGACGTCAAAACTAAATAGATACAGCTGAAATTATTATAACGGATCTACTATGCTAGCTTGCTATATTTCTGGCCAGATCTTCGATTTCTATTAGGTGTTTCCCACCTAACGTTAGATATAAAAAAAATATCAGGATATCGAGACAAAAGCTCGAATCTTTGTAAGTATATATCTATAATTATGTTGTTAATGAGTAAGCAGACTCGAGGGTCGACACGACGTGACATTGTCATCGCCTGAAGGCCGAAGGAGCGACGCACGAGCAATGTTCCAGTGCGTGCATAGCATACTGCACTACATAGGTACACGATACTTTGATATGGTACAGCCAATAAGTTTGTAGCAAGTAACTTTATTTTTCTTACTCTTTGCACAGGGTATTTATAAATAGTTTCTCAGGTCGCTGGGATGAAGACTTTTGAAGTTTTAACATCGTGAAATATAAGAAAAGGCCGTGCTCTAGACACTAGAGTAGGTTAGTATCCTAAAGCTCTAAAAGTTCTAACTTTACGCAATTAATTATTTTAAATACTTGTAGGTGCTTGAAAACGTTTATGATTTTTATCCTTACATATTCAAACATATTGAACTGCGATTTGAACTCACGTCCTTCTCTTTGGAAGGCAGACATTCTCCCACTAGGCTAACACCGCTTTTACTAAAACTTCTTACACAGTGTTATTAATCTAATGCGTATTTACATATTTTATAGACACATAAAAATGTTTTAGGGGTATAATTAAACTTTACGTATATTTTTTCCGATGCTCATGAACCCGAATGCCAAGTCTGTCAGTACTTGACTAGTAAGTACGTTTGAAATTAGTAATTGTTTTGTTACTATTAGGTATACTAGGATTTTGTAGGTTTTAATTTTTTTTTCTATTCTGCGCCCATTGTGTGCTACACAAAAATACCAGCAGATTTTTTTCAATATCCATGCTTTATAAATATAATTACACTACAATTTCTAAGATAAGAAAAGAAAGTAACTAAGAAAAGTGCGCAAATGCCCTAACTACAAAAAAAAACTCAAGAGCTCCCGTTCCTGTTCCCGTTTATAGCCCTGCTCCGTGACATCGAGTCCTTGTCCTAGTGCCTCACATATTACGGAGATCACTATAGTTATCCCGTCTGTCTTAAGGTTCATTATCCTTCTTTGTACCCTTGATCGACTTTACATGAAAATGTTGCCCACAATTTTTATTTAACGAGCCGGTGTAAGAAAATAACATTTTGTTAATTGTACAATTTCGATATAAATTTTAGGTTTGGTAATTTGAAGTTAACCCACTACCTATTATATATTATTATTTAAGGAAAGTTAAAAGCAATTTAAAAAAATCTGTGTGTCCCTTTTTTTAATGGTTCCTCGGTTTATATCTTTACATCTTAAAAAAATTAAATATTATCAATAAGCCCTGTGGCCAGGGACCGTATCCCATAATGTAGTTTTAATTAAGCTACCCTATATAAGCCAATGTATGTATAATTGTCTACACGTGGTCGCCGTCACTTTCCACCATGACTTTATTTATAACCCGGTTAAAGGCCTCGCATATGCAATGAGCCAAACCGCTTATTCATTTCACAAAGAGAAATTTTGGAACAATAGGTACAAGTGGACAGTTGAATATTTAAATAAATATTTCAATATAATCTACGTAGTAATATTATAAAATAATTTAGAAAAAAACTGCATTCTGCTCGGGTAAGGTAAAAAAGTGCCAGCACCGATCTTTATCGATTTTTATCTATACTGATCGGTAAATTTAACGAATCGATGAACTGTCTTTATCTATTAATCTTAATAGCGTCGATAATTTTTAAAGAGCCGGTCGATAGCTTAAATTGATTTTAAAAAGGGTACACATACGCGGATACATAACTTATTCGTTTGTTCATAGTAGGTACTTTATTTTATGAAATAATAATATTTTGAGATGTTTTCCACGACTGAAGTTTTATACCTATTCTATATACAAGTACATAATTGATAATATGTTATTTCATTACATATATTATAGTATGCACGTATTGAAGTTAGCAGTGTTTTTCAGTACCTAGGTACGCAAGAAAAAAAACATAAATAGTTCTGATTTATTCTAAAGTGTTGATAGACAGTAGTAACATGTACCTATTGTAAATCAATGGATAGACAGGTGCTCTAAAAATTCACACTCGTCCTAAGAAATCAATGAATGATAAGCAATGAGTTCTATAACTTTTGACATGTTGTTTCCTATTGGCAATAGTCACATAAACTATTACGACGTCTTATTTTAATTGAAATACGTTATTCATGAACGAATAAACATTTATTTACATTGACCTATTACACTTACTGTTCGGTATCTATACTTAACATACATCTATCCCGCTTCAAATCAAATTAAAAAAACACATTTTTTGGCGAAAATAAGTGAATCAATCACAAGTTTGTCAAATATTTACAATTTATATTTGAAAAGAGAGCTAATTTAATAATAACATAGTTTAAAATAAAACAAAAAATGTTAACTTACCCACACAGCGACGTTGTGCCCCATTATGGGGAGCTTAACTCCAGGAAAATTATCTGAAAGCCAATAAAATAAAAATCACCAACCGAGTCTTTGTATAAAAAGATGTTTTTTTTTAAATTATTTTGGTCTTAATATTGAACCTACCTATGTTATTGTTTTGCCGGTGATTAATTTAAGGTACGGATATGTCCCTACACCTAATGAAGCGGGGAGGCTGCGCCTGCGTCGCGTATATCGTGCGACTGAGCGGGCGGCGCGCGAGACGCCTAGTGTTAAATACTCGGACACCAGGCTACATTAGGCTTCGACGCATCTTATACTTACCGGTGACTGCATATATTTGACTTTCGAGTTTTGGGACATTTATTTCCTTTTCTTAAAGATTCAGCACTGGTGTCTGTTTTCCTAAATCTAGCCTTCTAGGCGCAAGTCACACTGAAGGCGAAGGTTAGGTACATTCTGGATTGTACGTACCATAAATATGTGTACCTATATGTGGAGAGTCTACGAGATGGAAATTATAGCAACTGAAATCTATGAGAATCATATGTTTTATCAATAAGCATGTCCAGGACTTAAAAATCTTAACAATCCGTAAAAAAAAACACGTAGATAATTATTTAGCCATTAAAAAAATCTCAAAGAAAATTCTAATGTATCAACGGGGCTAATATTTACATGTACTTATAAGCATAAAATAGAGCATTTCTTTATTTAATATTATGCCTCTACAATTTAAAACTGGCCACCCTACTGTGAGACATCGTAATTTTATTGCCAAGCACTACCGGTTCTTAAGAGCTTTTAACACTGTCAATGTGCCTATAAATCCTCTATGACAGAAACAAATCAATTTTATTTGAAAATATGATTATGACTTCTCGATTTTCCATTGTATACAATGTTATTAACAAGATTAATGGAAAAAGTGTGTAAAAATATTCTTCATTGTTTGTATATTTAATTCTGACATCTGCCTATCGATCAGTGCTATTACTAGTGTTTATTTGTATCTAGTTTTTTCTTTAATCCTAAAAAAGGCAAATGAGTACAGAAATAAAACCTAATCGCCCAAATCTAGCGTATGGCTGAACAGCCTAGTTATCCGGAATTCAGTAGTCAAAATTATTTTCGAGATTACCGGCTTCAAGCCGTCATTCATTCTGTGCAGGTGACAAACAATAAAAAACATTAACTAATCCTTAGTTTTCTCATTATGAGAAGAATTTGTGTCACTAGAACTCAATCAACCGGACATCATTAGCCTAATAAACAAAATAACTTACCTAATACGTGTATTTTTTAGAACTGGCACTGTTCAAACCTTATCACACTAATACACCAACCTAACATTTTTCACCACTACTGATGCATCGTTGAAGACGTATACACATAATGAGTAGTCGCAGGAGTAAGTAGTTAGTTGTTTGAGGCAGCCACGGTACTCTACTTACATATTTTTTGGCAGAGATTGTCAACAGTTAAAAACTCTACACTTGTGATCTAGAGGTTCCGATTGAATCCAAGTAACTATTACCTTGGCTTGTATTAATAGTTATTACGCACTATTATGAACTTTGTTCTAATTGCCTTTATTTTGCTTTCCAATGAGATTTGTGGCCTGTTTTACCGTAATCAATTACACAGGCCTGGGTATAGATACTTACTTATGCATTATATATCTGACGATTTTAATTTTATGATGAATCTTCATAATCTTCATAATTCTAGATACCGCCAACCTTTCTTCAAACGCTATTGAAAATGTTTAACATATCTGGTTGAGTGACTATCATGGGTGTTGGTGTGGCGGACGTGTACGTGGTGAGTGCGGCCACGCTGGGCGCTCATCATTACTATGCACACGGTGTCTCTTCCTTCTGGCTGCCAATGTCACTAGCATTGTTTACCGCCGCCGCCGCAGCCGCTCCGACTAACTGTACTCTAAATGGACCCTGAAATTGGCAATGCCCTTGTTTTGGATACAAGAAGCGACCAGTATCTTTTAGGAAATTTTCTGTGTTTTTGGATGTGTGTGTTTCATTTAAAGAATTTCGAACCGATGTTATTGTGGCGCACGGATCGGCCGGAATCTGGATCATGCCCTTTGTCGAAGGCATAAGCGGAACCGGTATTTGTGTACAGTTTACCAGTTTAGTGCAAACAAGGTGTCCATTTGCAGTGCGGAGGGATGAGACTGGTGGCGTTGGCCGGGAGCATCCAGCGTGCTCTTCAAGGCGAAGTTCAAGGCGGGCCGTTGCCATTTATCGCCGATTCGTCAACATTCGGTGCGGTGCCCGCGTCGTGTGGTGCCCGCGTCGTTCGGTGCTGCGCAGTGGGATCGGCTCGCCCACGAACTTAATGTAATTAGCGATTCATTGCATTTCTATTGTCATATCTAACGGAATATGTGACTCTACACATTTTCTATGCCTACGTTAGTCACCACAGCACCTTCCTTATATGAACTTTTATAGCAGAGAATATTTAGTGAGTCGTAACGTCAATGCAACTTTTGTTGTACATAAACTAACGCGTCACGTTCACATACATAGATCCCGACCCCTAACTAGGATTTGCTGTATCTAGGGAATCAGGAACTACGTGGACCGTGGTCGCACAAACTTAGATTCAGGTCAAATACCTGGGCAAAGTTTTGTGGGAACCCTAGGGTTCACACAAATCTTTGCCTAATGCGGGAATCAAACCCCCAACCTCACGCTTCGCAATCAGCTCATCGCCCAGTACACCACAGAGGACGTCCGTGTAGTAAAGTATTCAACAGTGAGAATACTGTCATACATACCTTCATATCTTATATCTTTAAATGAGCAATTCTTGTATATATATAATTGGAATCTCGGAATCGGCTCCAACGATTTTCATGAAATTTAGTATATATAGAGTTTCGGGGGCGATAAATCGATCTAGCTAGGAATCATTTTTAGAAAATGTCATTTTAAACGTTTTTTTATAAAAAAAAAACCGAGCAAAGCTCGTTCATCCAGGTACTGTAATATTAAATGGGTCACATGACAACTACATAAAGTAGGTACATGACATACCGTGCCGCCCCGAGAGCATCACATCTATTCTTATCAGTGTGTTATCGGTCGTCATGATTTGTTTACTTACAATAACACCGTTATTCACGATAACAGTGCTGAGAAATATTACGAGTTCAATACGTTAGTTTTAAATAACAGAGCGTTTGCAGTAGTCGTATTCGTTCTTTGCTGTAATTAGTTTCGCGCTAGTTATAATGTTAAAGAAACAATTGTTTTTAAGTAAACGGTTGGTTACTGAAAACGACATAACCGACGGAGGACTTCTCGTTGACGAATATGGCATTATTGAAAATCTCCTCACGCGGGATCAAGCTAACGAATTGATCGCCGAAAGCAATGGAAAGATTACGGTAATTTTGTCATCTTAATATGTTTTAAACAGGTTCCAATTTAATCGCACGTTCTCGACTGCTCCTTTAAATTTTTGATACAAACCCAATTTTGATGGTGCTTTTCATTTTTGTATACTTAATAGTAATCTCATCAAAATTCGGGTCATAATTTTTAAACACGTGTCTAAAGAACATTATTTAGTTTACTTGACTGTAAGATACCCATCCAGAGTATCGTTACTATAAATTGGAAACGGTAGAATCGGATCCAATACTCCAATATTTTTACCACTACCCAAGATAATATTTGGTCTACTGTTTACGGAAAAATGTGAGGATGTAACATTATTGAACATACTCGTACTGAAATGACCTATATGAGTAATGGCAGCTTACTCCTTTATTGGAATCGATTTCTTATTAAGTCCTACATTTACCTAATAGAAGAAGATATTCTTTTGTATCTAGCATTTTTTCTAAATAAATGGGTAGGAGAGCGTGTTGAATGCAGTTGGGGCCTTGTGATGCACATACACACGCTCAGCATTCAACTCGCGCGCCTTCTGTCTTGTGTAGCTCGGACACTCAATATTTTTAATCGAAAGGTGGTGGACGGAGGAGACCTAGCTCTGATAGCTGGCGTGGTAGACTCCCACGTTCATGTGAACGAACCCGGCCGCACTGCTTGGGAAGGATTCAGGACAGCCACCAGCGCGGCCGCTGCCGGAGGCATCACCACCATTGTAGATATGCCCTTGTAAGTTACTTTGTAAAGTTATCTTGCTTCATCATTGTAGGCATAATATCAGAAATCGATTTCAGCATTTTAGGAAGTTATGTGAAAATGCCTACGAAATGAAAAACTAAATCCGTCAAATCCAATAAGCCTCGGATTGAGTGTGGCGTGGGAAGTGAGCTTTGAGTGTAGTTCGAAAATGCACTGCGTCCGAGAGGGCGTGCAGAAATAGCATTGTTCGTGTCAGGCTTCCACGATATTCTTAGTCGAAGGCTTACTGCAAACACGTCTCAGGCACAGCCTCGGAATCATCCATAAAGGACATTCGTAAACAAAAACACTGAAAATGCCTCCTATATTTCGATTGCTTAAATCCTCAACTTTATTTAAGGTAGGTACTTTGTAAAGACAAGCCATTAATTTTACAGCGTTATTTAAATATACTTAAAATGAATTTTATTGTTTTGGATGTTTCGTTTTTATTTATTTTAGGAACTCCATTCCACCGACAACAACTCTGGAGAATCTTAAAACCAAAGCTTCAGCAGCTGAGGGCAACGTTTTTGTAGATGTTGGTTTTTGGGGCGGCGTTATACCGGACAATCAGGTAAACGTTCATTTTATAGCACTCTACATTTTATAGCTCTCAAAAAACCAAAAATGCCCACCTGTGAGCATAACTGAAACGTGAAATGCTAACATAGGTATTGCAGTCAAAAGTTGAAATCAAATAGTGATACCTCCGACTGCATTCCACAGTTCAGTTTTGCTCGCAGTTAGGATTTTTTAAATATTTTTTTAATAATTTCTAATTTTTATTTGCTTTTAGGTGATAATGTTGCTAACGCACTTCAAACAGTTAAATATCTTAAATAGCCATTCAAATTTTTTTTTTTTTTAAAATAAAAAAAAAATTTTCATAAAGGTATATTTTTCATAAAAAAATAAAAAACATAAAAAAATATTTTCATATAGGTATTGTAAAGCAAATGTAAATGTAAAAGTAAATCATGTAAAAAGACAAACCACCTAACCGAATAGGTACTGGCAGTTACGAGTTATAAAAAGTTTGCACCATCAGTTTTTTTTGCTAGATATGGCACCCACGTGGACTCTATCGAACTCTATCGTCATAGTGCATCATTATTTATTGACTTATTATTTTCACACTTTAATAAACCTTTCTCGGGGCAAAATCAAATATCCTTAACATTAATACCATCAAGGGGATAACGTGTGCGACAGCACCATAACGTTATTCAATTGGTACAAAACTGGTTACAAAAATACAAAATGTTCCAATAACTGTCACACCGTACTAATATAGAGCCAGACAACCCATAGCAAACGGCAAGGATCGCTGGAATCAGACATTTAGATGACAATCCTCGCAATATTTATTAAACCTTTTTTGGGAAACGTGTTCTAAGATCCGCAAACTCGAACGTCGGAACTCGACCATTTTTAAGATGCTTTTAACAAAACATGCTTACTCGGCCGGTCAGCACTATAAAAGTTTTAAAGGGTGATGATTGTAAGTATTTTCATAAATATAATTACTGATGAGGGATACCTAAGGCCACGTGCACACGAAGCGGCTAGCCGCGTTACGGACAGCCGCTGAATACATTTGACAAACTATAATAAAGCATCTACTATTAGGTATATGTCTTAATTTCAGTTCTCGATAAGGACCTACAGATAATTTATCGAGAGACGTAGTGCCTACTTTGTTCGGTATCCTACCTATTCGTAGTACATCAAACTGTATTTTTATTATTATTTATATTTATGTAGATCATAAGTTATTAATAATCTCGGCACCAGATCATACTATGGTTTCCCAAATTAGATAGGTATCCTACCTGCTCAAAACTTGTTAGCGGCGTCCCGCCTTGATAAATCAGGTCTACCCAAGATTTATGTAATTAGCACTGGCTTCTCCTGTATCTCATTATTTGTAATGAATGTTTTTGATTAAAATACAGAAAAATTGCGGTATGCTGGAAGAAAACTCTTCATAGGGTTAAGCTCGTATTTGTACATTAATCTGTTACTAAGTTCTCTGTAAATATGCTTTATATGTACAATAAAGAATATAAGAAAAAAAAATTGTACTATTTACTTTGATTTTAATTTGAAACATCGGTTTGTTATAAATATATCTACTTCTCTAACTTTCCATATACAGTAGGGACAAACTTAAATGGACAGGTCTAAATGTTTGCTGCTCAAATAATAATATTAGGTACGTTAATCTTCAATTAAACTTCCAGGATTCTCTCCTGGACCTTGTCGCAGCCGGCGTAGTGGGGTTCAAATGCTTCCTTTGTCCAAGCGGCGTCGATGAGTTCCCTAATGTGAACTATGAAGACCTGGAAAAGGCATTTGCTGCATTAGAAGGGACAGGATCTTTATTGGCGGTTAGTAAGATATAGAAATATTCTTGAAACTAGTTTGCATTTCTTGGTGGGAATTTTCAGAATTAACTACAATGAGATCGCTTATATATATATATATATCTATATTATCTCTGTATTATCGCTTATAGCAAATGAATCGAACTAAATAAACGTATAGAAAGGTACATGATTGAAGACAAAAAAAACATAAAAAATGTGTATCTACAACAAATAACGCGCGTTGATGTTTTTTGTATGGGAAAACAATTTTGAATGAGCACGGGATACGATAACCTTCTATTTCCTGTACATCTAGTTTTTATCTGAATGTAGCTCTATAATGTATTTTATTGAATTAGTAAATATAGTTGCTGATGTCTTTTGTGTGTAATAATTCCTGCGTACAAAAGAGTTCAACGCGCATCTAACAACTGGAAAGAAAAAAAAGAAAAAAAAAAAGATAAAAATTATAAAAATTAAAAATCTTTATGTATAACAAACAGCCTAAACACCTGAATATAGATTAAAGCTGCGTATATATACTTAGTATTTCTTACTGCACAACTTTACTTATTAGAAAAGTCGTAATTTGTTGTGAATTAAAAAAAGTAACCAAATGCCGAGCGAGCCTTGTCTGGAACATTCGATAATATTTTACTTGTCTAATTTAAGTTATTACCTTGTTTTGTTATCATAGTAATAAAATATTAATTACTGACTTTCAGTTTCACGCTGAATTAGAAGAAGACAATGGTAGTACGGGAAGTAAAAGAAAGTTGAGAAAAAAAGGTAATTAACTATTGTTATTCCTTTTCGATTATTATTCTAATACTATTCTAAAATATCAGTCTCTCTACAGATGTACCCTTAAATTATTTCAGATCCCGAAGAATACAGCACATATCTCGAGTCAAGGCCACCGAAAATGGAACTGAATGCTATTTCGCTGATTACCAGTTTTCTTGAAGAAACGGAGTAAGTTTCAAAATTCACCTTCCTAATTGCAATTTGTAATATTCTGCTCCGTTAGGTAAGCTTCCTCTTTTACCTTTTAACTTGAAACCGACGGAGAAATAAGAGTCTCAATGAACCTACACCTACCCTATTGGTAGAGGCTTGTTAGATTGGGTTTAGATTAGTTTTTTTTAAGTATCCATAGTATTTGGAAGAAATGTTTACGTCAATTTAATTTAACGAGCGTAATTTTACAAGCGTGTCGATAATTGATAACACTTACAAAAACAGTTTTTTTTTATTTCACAACTCTGTAAAATCTTGCAATACAATTTCGTACCTACTGTACAAGTGGAGTATTAGGAATCATTGAATACTTAGTGTCTTTACATAATTATTCGCGTAGTTCACATATTTAGGACTTCATAATTGAGTCTCAGAATAAAATGAGCACTGTCATATTATTATACAATAATTACCTATCCTATGCTTGACATTGGCCTAAACATAATGCTTTCTAACATTAACTTTGAACTGAGTATCTACAAATTTGAATATTCAGAGTTCGAGTCCACATCGTCCACGTGTCGTCTGCCGAGGTCGTTCCCATCCTGGAGAAAGCGCGTAAATCCCGACTGGAGAGAGGCCATGAGGCGTGGAGAGGCGGAGTGACTGCTGAGACCTGCCACCACTACTTGACTTTCAGTGCGGATGAGATTCCTAGAGGCAAGAGCGAGTATAAATGCGCTCCCCCGATTAGAGATAAAGGCAATAAGGTAAACAACTGTCTTACATGTACCTGTGTACCTACCTAGGGAAATCACCTGAACATCATAAATTACCCCTTGGTTCTTGCTGGTAGAATTGGTCCAGGCAATTATTCTATTAATTTAAACACAGACAGTTTACAAACAGTCAGGGTATTTTTTCTTATTCTATTATATCTTTACCATCTAAAATTGTACCACAGAATTCATACATACATATTCCACTATAGTGACGGCAAGAAAAGATCAATTTATGTTTTTGATAATAATGTGGGTACTTTGTAGAAAATATTTATGAAGTACCATCAATTCACGTGTATTTTGGCTGCAAGGACTAAAATCTCAAAAAATACATATCTTATAATATGTCTTACTTTTATTTACTGGTCGTCGCTAGTCACAATGATCGTTTATCTCTTCTCTATTTACCTATATTATATATTGTATTATATTTTCTTACAATTATTACATTACAGGAAAAGCTTTGGAAATATTTATTGGAAGACAAGCTAGATCTGGTAGTGTCTGACCACTCCCCTTGCACCCCAGAGTTGAAATGCAGTAACAACCTAGAAGCTTGGGGCGGAATATCTTCCGTACAATTCGGTGAGTTAAATCATATCTTGATTAGATAACATTAGCTTGGTATTTGGTAAGCCAAAAACCATTACTTGGAAAAATAAATATGAGCTCCATAACTTTGCTTGGTCATCTATCGCCAAATAGTACATAGATAGAATGGTATTGAAGAACAGAAATAGGCACAGGTAGGTATATACAGCAGCGCATATGTATGTATGTGTGTGTAGCGCAAATGTATTGCGTTAAGTAGGTAAAAAAAATAATAATTTAAAAATATTAATTTATTCGGGTAATGCACTGAGTTGTCTTATTGCTTGAAGTAATCTCTTATGTAAATAACTATTAACAGAAATGTTTTGTTAAGAATAATGTATATCTAACAACCAGATGGCAATGCACCACCCATGGGGTATGATGTATTGTACATACACCATCTTTACGCACGAAGCGATTTGCTTCTACATTCATTATGCATACCGCAAAGGAGTAGAACTCCTTGCCTAAATCGGTGTTACCCGATAGTTACAACCTGGGAGTCTTCATGTCACGAGCGAATAGGCTACTTCTAGGTAAGCGTGCACCATCACAGCCAGCATCATCATCTAAAATTAGGCGAGGTAGTGGTCAACCGCGAAACTATTGTCAAATAATTATTAAAATACCACCAGGTTACAATTAAAAATCTATTCCCTCGAAATGAGACATACAAGGAGTTAAAAAAAAACTCGACTCCAGAAATAAGATTTTTACTGGAGTGTAATCAAACTAACTCCTAATATTTGAACAGGTCTTTCATTATTTTGGACGGCAGCGAGTTCCCGGGGCCTAGACATGAAGTCTATCAGCAAGTATTTGTCATCCAGTCCTGCCAGGCTGTGTGGACTCCAAGACAGGAAAGGGGCTTTGAAGAAAGGACTAGATGCTGATCTCGTGTTCTTCGACCCTGAGGCTACATTTGTCGTCACACCTGAAATTATAAGACACAAGAACAAGGTCGAATTTATAAGTAATAATAAAGCAGTAAAGCACAAAAAATATTAATAATTTTATATATACAAAACAGATTAGGCAGACCACCAGCCCGTTGGTCAGACGATCTTGTCAATTAAGTCGGAAAGCAGTGGATAAGTCTCCCACAGGACCGGAATAAGTGGCGTGAAGGAGATGAGGCTTATACCCAACAGTGGGTTGATAAGGGCTGAGATGATAAGCCATAGTTAGACCATAATCCACTACGGGGGCTCGGTACATAATAAATAACATAACATTAATATCCTTGTGTAAAATACAATGATTTTCTTTTTTCAGTTGACGCCCTACGTTGATCGAGTACTGAAAGGCATGGTCAAGGAAACTTATCTTCATGGGAAACTCATTTATAAGGACAATGACGTATTTCCGAAACCTCTAGGAAAACTGTTATTAAAAAATATTTGATGAAATTAATAAAATGGCTACGAAAGATTGAATTATTTCCCGCTTTTGTTAATTAAATTAGTTGGAGACTCGAGCAGGTAATTCTCCTGATGGTAAACGCTCAATGCTTTGAGCACACAAAGCAAGCAGAAGTGGCAATCGGCCGGTCACATATCTAGAAGGACTGACAATCGATGGAGTTCTAGAGTGGAGACCGCGTTTAGGCAAACGTGGTGTAGGACGCCCGCAGCCCGGCAAGGTGGAGTGACGACTTGCGGAAGACTGCTGGCAAAGACTAGATGAGGAAAGCCGAAGATCGGGCTCAGTGGCGTTCATTGGGAGAGGCCTACGTCCAGCAGTGGAAGAGTGTGGGCTGATGATGATGAGCACCTCTCACACCCCTATCAAAGTGTCTAAAACTTTTCGAATCCGATTCCGGCGAATTCATTCCCGATCCCAAGCATTCGGAAAACGTTATACACAATTACTATCGGAAAGTCGTTTTGGGTACTGGCACCGACTTTTTAATGTCATCGGTTGACATAATTCACCAAAATTATAGATTTTCAATTATGAAATCGGTGAGGATTGGCCATTTTGCCACCGGATGAGATTAAAAAATAGGTGCGCTGTGCCGCTACCTTACCGTACGTGAATTTGCTTTGCTAGAGTAGAATTGGTGTTACTAAATGATTAAGAATAAGCTAAGTACATTTTATATAAATTTTGTAAAATGTTACTTTGAGAGTTAACGATCAAAACCATACCTACAACCAACTCCAACACAACATTTTAGAAATTTAGTTTTATTGTACTAAGTATATTTCATAATGTTATTTTTCGAAGCGCACCTTATTCTGGGTTATTGAAAATAGATAAACAGTAGACCGAGAGGGTTGAATTGAATTGAATCACTAGTAAAAATTCTATCATATTTCAAATCCCGCGGCTAACTAAATAAAAGCAATCAGTCGCTTCTATCCCCCTGGACGCGCCAAGAATGACCTCACGGGCCAGCCAGGACGAGATGGCGAGACGTAATCCAGAGGACTGCTCTTTTCGTAAAAAGTGATCCGAATCGCCTCTATCTACTTTAGGTATAAGGTACCTATAATAAACACAACTGTAAAATGCTTATAAAATAGCATATTATTCAAAACGTTTATTCAACTGCTATTGTGAGTCTAAATACCTACTAAAATATTAAATGGGTAATGACCTATTATAAAACAAACTAGTTTTAGAAACAAGTTTTACAAACTATCTAATTTCATTCGTATCGAATTTTTAATACGATTTACAATGGTTTTTCTAAACAACACTCTGTATAATGGGTTTGATTTATAGTTTTAAATTATGTTTTGGAAACGATGATAAATAAAGATTTTCTGAAAAAAAGCAATGTTTCATCTACAAGTAGGTAAGTACCTACTTACATTATTTTTATCTATCTGATTTATTTATCAGGCACTGAACCTTTCAGACTGCGAAGATTATTTGAGATGTCATCTACAAACTAAAATCGCTTTTTTAGATTTTGTCTGCGTAAATATAAATATTCTTTTGTTGGTTAGTTAAACTGTTGATGGTCAAATTAAAATGACTCCCAAATGGGACCACTGGTCAAAAATTTTTAAAGTTACGAAATTTAAAAAAAATGTAACGAAGCATGTCTAGTTTCTCGTCTACAGTGCCTGAAATTGTAATACATTATACTCTTTACGTGGTATCTTTTGTTATTCATAGATAATGTCATTGCTTAGTATTTGTGACAAACAGCGGTTTATGTAAGAAGTACTTAGTTACACCTACATCACAATTGTCAGTCAGTCTCTAACAGCTAGCGAAGCTGTAACCAATATGTTGTTATTTAGTGTTTTACTGGGCATCGTGTTAATAGGTACGATATGTTATCCTTCTGTTCCTACTTGATATATATTTTCGTCACTTCTCCATAGTGATGTTTAACACTTTCACTGCTGAGCCGATTTGCTTGTCTAGCCACGGGTGCGGCTCTGCACACTTTATAGTGTTTTCCCGTACAACAAACACAACAGTTGTGTGTTCCCGCACTCGTGACAAGTTATGAAAACACGACAGTTGTGTTTTCAGCACTAAAGATGTTAAACGATAACGCAGGATTGCTAATAGCTAGATGTTTCCGGCTAGATGATTCATCAAGTAGAGAAGAAGAATTATTTTATTTTTAGTGAAAATAATTTAAAATTTCATCTAACAGTGATTTTTCCAAAAAAAAATCTCGATCTACGTTAGATAATATCTTGGGGTTCTTGGAGGTATATTCATTTGTATAATTTCTATAGATTTATCTATTTTCAATTAAGATAATCTCGTTTACTGAACTACTTATACCTAGTTCATCCTTTAAATTTTAGCCGGAATATCATGCCGTATCGATGGGTTATCGCCTTCATCACAGGAGAGGCAGCTCTTCCTAAGCCGTCGTGTAGTGACGGAGTTAGGAGAGTTCGAGGGTGGAGTGATGGTGGATGATAGAGGTGTCATAGAAGCAGTGCTTACGAAAGACTCGGTCCAAGCTCTTTACGCTGAGAGTTTCAGGTCTTTTCAGGTCAGTACACCAACTTGCGTAAGGTCTCACAAAAATCTACTGTATCTACTTATCACCATCTGTCGTCCATTTTCAGCCACTATTTCTGCTGATAAATAATTTAAAGTAAACTTAATCATATTCTAGATTGTAGACGGAGGCAACCTGGCTCTGATGGCCGGCGTTATAGACTCCCACGTGCACGTGAATGAACCAGGACGAACCTCCTGGGAAGGCTTTGTGACAGCCACGGAAGCTGCTGCTGCTGGTGGCGTAACCACAATTTTTGACATGCCCTTGTACGTAAATGGACAAACCCTTTATATTCAGGTTACATGATTGAGTACTTTGTTGTCTAGGTAGACAAGAGAGAAAACTAGAAAAGTGATTCGTCGTTTTTTACACTATCAATCGATCTATGAGGTAGTAGGACCATCTAGTATCAGAGCATCACAGCTCGACAGACAGCTCAAGCAACGCTGAAACGGTTTGACGACTCCTATCAGTCTATAGCAACAGGGACTAACGACGGTTTACGTGCGATGTTGCCGTCCATAGCACGGAAGAGGTCTGTTGACATATGTACGAGTATAATGCGGTTTCCCATCCAAATATGTGCCGCTGTAGACATTGAACCGCTTAAGATCCCACAGTCAAAGCCAGCCAAATCGTGCTTCAACCAATTATTTTATTACTAAATTCTGTTTCTTTGTAGAAACTCAATACCACCTACGACTACCGTTGAGAACCTTAAAATAAAGGCATCAATGGCAAAGGAAGAGATATACGTCGATGTTGGATTTTGGGGAGGAGTGGTACCTGGTAATGAGGTATTAGTACAGAATATTGGAGATCAAAATAATTCCTTAAGTCTTACGAGGTGCTTATGAGAGATAGGACAAGACCCAAGGTAAACTGTCTAGAATTGTTTTGTTTAATACTGTTTCAGCACGAACTTAGAGATTTGATAAAGGCTGGAGTGGTTGGATTCAAGTGTTTCTTGATAAACAGTGGTGTGTCCGAATTTCCTTACATCAAGGCTGAGGAGTTAGAGGAGGTTTTCGCTGTACTTAATGGAACGGGAACTGTTTTTGCTGTAAGTTTTCCATTGGTTCATTATTATTCCGATTTTGCGTATTTACCTATTTGTTTACATCAACAAAGCAAAAACCAGGATTATTTTAACCTTTTTATTTCGTATCAATGTTTAAAATATTGTCCCTGAGAATGGGATAGACACATATACCAGAATACTATGGTTAGCAGACAGAATGAAAACATCGCTGTGACAGGACTAGTCAGCGATATTCCAATCATGATGACGAACGAGGTCGCGTGATTACGAGATCACCTCACAAACGTGGATTATCTATTTGGAGTATAGTTGACAACTTTAGATAACACAAGTTCAGAATATATAAGAACCTATAACACCGGTATAACACCTATTGCTAAGTCACAAAAATAATGTTTTTAAACTACATCCTTATATTCTCTGCTTAGATAACTAAGTAGGTAGGTAGGTACATTGTATGTAACGTTGCGTGCTCTATCCTTGAGTCGTAACAAGTTCTTTGTTTCTATTGATTATTTTATTTTATTTCAGTTTCATGCTGAATTACAGCTTGGTAACACTAATAATTGTTATGGCGCTAAATGTCCGGGTAAGATTGTTGCTCAAACACTTTACCTTTTTTATTTTAACAAACAATGTTTGAGTCAAGCAAGAGGCACGGACGTAATAAAGATTTGCCAACCTCCACTGTCCATCTGTAGTATAGTTACGAGTAGGTATGTGTGGCAAAGACAAGAAAAGATTACAACAATGTTATGTAGGTACCTACTTAAGACAGGCACATTTTTATTTTACTTAATAACGAAACAAGCAAGTTGTTCTCCTGATGGTAAGCGCCACGCCTGCCCATAACAGCTACAGAGTCACCCAGAACTATCCATTGTAAAATCTTGTGCGGCACTACAATGCACTCGTCACCCTGAGACATCGGTTCTAAAGTCTCATATGCCCAGTAATTTCGCAGGAAACAGTGCCCTTCAAACCGGTATACACAGTAATTTTTTCACACTACTGGTTGGCGGATGAATATCTGGAAAAGGTGTGATACTTCCCCAAGCGGGCTCTTGCAGAAGAGGCCTACCACTACAAACTACTACTTTCTCCTGTAAAATAGACTTCTAAGAAGGTACGTCCGTGCCTTGTCGCAATGAGGCTCGCCGTGGTCTGATTTAAAATAAAAATATGGTACTGACCTTGTGTAATACAAAGAAATCTAAAAAAAAACATCGTCTGTAACGACGACATCAGTAGGTAGGTACTTCTTAATTGAATTGTTACAGATCCCATGCTATATGACACCTACCTCGCTACTCATCCCGAACAGATGGAACTAGATGCAGTGTCGCTGGTTACATCGCTATTAAACCAAACTGAGTATGACGCGTTCTAACTTTGTTCTCTAGTTCATTCAACTGAAATGGAAAGATTTTACAGGCTTTTATTTAACTTGCAATGTGTGTATGTGGTGGATTATGGCCTAATCCTCCTCATGAAAGTGAGAGGATAACCGTGCTCAGCAGTGGGACGATATGGGTTGATTATGCATGTATGTTTGTTCGGGTGGAATCTTGCAACTGAATTTTGACTTAGTTGCCATTGAGATAGTTAATAGAATCAGGCGTAATTTTGCGGAAATCCATAATCAATAAAATAATGTAGAAATATATAGTTTTAATTCCGCCTAAGTTGTCTGATGAATGTATGATAGGACTTTGTTGGATGACCTAACCCCTATGACAAATCTATCCGTTTAAAAATCTAAATCCCTACGCAACCCTTAATTTATCTGAAGACCGAAACAACCCTGACGTGTCACCCCGTACTTAAATTGACCTAACGTAAAATAAGTAGATACAGCCTCCGGCCTTATCTACTTATTTTACTCCTACCTATCTAACTACACAGAGGGAAAAACAAAAACATCCTCTCAAACACAAATTAGCAGCTTTTCGTAGTTATGTACATCGATTAATGACAGTTCCGATGACTATGGACAATTACAACAAAGAGTTAAATATCATCTACATATACATATACATACATATTAAATATCATATACACGGTCCATACAAATTTCGTATATTCTGTCATGAGTTTCCTGTAACCTTTCCTTGTTTAGTAATCGAAGACTGAAGGAAATAATAAGCTTATATGACTCCTTTGGTTTTATGACTGTTATATTTAGTGTCCATGTTCACATCGTCCACGTGTCTGCCGCGGGAGTGATTCCGATCCTGGAGCAGGCTCGAGAGGAGAGGGTGAAAGCGGGCTACAGTGGCTGGCGAGGTGGCGTCACTGCGGAGACTTGCAACCACTACCTCACTCTGAGTGCAGAGGAGGTGCCCCCAGGACGTACCGAATTCAAGTGCTCCCCGCCCATCAGGAACCAAGCTAATAAGGTTTGTGTGCTGTATCACTGATTCATTTCCTACGTGTTACTTATTTGTTTATTTTTTTAATCATTGCTATTTCTGTTACAGCAAAAACTCTGGCAATATATTGAGGAGCACCGGCTAGACTTGATTACGTCTGATCACTCGCCCAGTGTGGCTTCGCTAAAAGGGAACAATTTCCTTGAAGCTTGGGGCGGAATATCTTCGGTTCAATTTGGTACGTTACCTATTATACTTACTTAGACAGTACCTGAATGAAGTATCAGTCATTCTTGTAACACTTTGTACTTTGTTTCAGATCTTTCCCTATTCTGGACGGAAGCAAAAGCTAGAGGGTACAGCCTGAGCACCGTTAGTCATTATTTGTCGGCTGGGCCGGCCAAGCTCTGCGGACTGCAAGAGAGAAAAGGCTCTATAAGGTCAGGCCATGACGCTGACTTAATCTTCTTCGACCCTGATGCATCATTTGTAGTCACGCCTGAAATTATTAGATATAAAAATAAGGTAAAAATCTTTATTACACTAAAAGTAGGAGCTGCTATACTTAGTGGGAGAAAATATACACCTTCCAAGCAGAGGTTTGTGTGTTCAAATCTCAGTGCAGGGACGTACCGTGATTGAACATATTTTTTGTAAAAAGTTGTCGCTTTTCGGTGAAGGAAAACATTATTAAGTACACGGTAGGTACATGGTTCCACATGTCCAAGAATTATTTCGGAGGTATCTGATTCACCAATCTAGACCTACGACGAACTCCGTGGTAGATTATGGACTTATGGCTTAATCCTCCTCATGAATATAAGACGAGATTTGTGCTCAGTAGTGGCCGGATTAATTTACCATCGAAGTACTCGTACTTAGGTACCTATCCAGTTTGCCTTCCGATTTGAGCTACACTGAATTCATCCGTTCCATTCGAGGTAATCCAATTCGTGGCTAAATCCAAGCTTTAGCTGTTGTTCTCTTTTGTTTTCCAGATAAGCCCTTATATGTACCGAGTGCTGAATGGAGTAGTGAAACATACCTATGTCAGAGGGCAGTTGGTTTATGCTGACGGCGATCTTGTCGGCCAGCCGAAAGGACGGCTTTTGATAAATGATAGTCTTTTGACAATGTAATATTTCTAAGATGATGCCTAACAACCTACACTAAAGTTACCAACTGAACACCTAATTAAGTAGGTACCTACCTACCTACCTAGCGATACTTGGGTAGAAAAATAAAACTAGGAACGTAGTTATGTACCTAAACTATAAATACAGACAATAATAAAGAAAATATTGAAAATAATTGTTTAAATTATTAACCTGGTGAACCTTGTGTAAAATAATATTCATCTCATGTACCTCTGGATAGCATAAGTAAAAAAATATATTTAGGTACTTACCTAGCCCCCCTTAAATAATAATTTTATTTTAATTTAGTTATGTACCATACTTATTTTTAAAGTAAATATATACCTAACTAAATATTCTGTGCAAACCTGTGCGTGTATGCTTAGCTATACACGCACAGATGTGCCCGGCGGATCTGCCTGAGAGACGTGCCTGGCAGGCAAAACTGCCGGTGTGTGGTGATAACAGGCACGGATATGGTTGTCGGATGTCTGCCCGCTGCCCGTGGTAAAATCGGCCGGATCAGGCACGGTGCGGGTAGATCCGAGCACCCAACTGTGCGTGTGTGCGTAGCGACAGATATGTTCGTCAGATTTTATTTCAGTTTTTTTTAACTGTATTATATATATTTTTTTTAATAACCTATACTGTCCCATTGCTGGGCAAAGGTCTCCCCCATCTCCTTCCACATGAATATATTATATATAAAAAAAAAACAGCATTGGACACCATTTGGTTCTGGGTTTGATGAAAATTCAGCAATCTTAAAATCGCTTAATATAAACTAAATAGAATGAAAGTTGATAAATTAAAAATTATAATCGACTAACTGACATGACTGGCAGACATCACTGTGATGACGATTTTTTCTTATATATTGGTAGCCTTGCTTGCGTCGAGGTCGTTACCGTTTCCCTACTTTGAATTACTTGTTTTGATGTCATTGTTTTAATTCAAGAAGTAATCATAGAATTTTAGTTAAATAAAATTCTAAATGTTCCTACTATTGCATATAACAAATATTGGCGATAGTTAAGTTTAAAAATTAAAGGTACGTTTCATCAGTTTTGTTTGACAGACGGCTAAAGATAACCTCAAAAATCTAAATTCAAGTCTCTAAAGTTTGTAATATTGCATTTTATTTTATATGATGGTGATTTTAGATGCCGAGTATATTAGGGAATAGTGTTGATGGATCTCGTTTAGTGGACGGCAGCAAGATGCAACTTGAAACCTTGGAATTAGCCGGTTGTACGTTGGACCGGTATATTTGCGCTGATAATTCGCGCCCTTCTTTTCTAGAGGTTTGTACTTATTTTCTTGCATTCTAAGCTTATAATACAACGGCCTTCCAAATTAAACTCACTATAGCTATGAAGCCCCTTTTCTTGAAAAGAAAACAATAACAACCTCTTCTTGAATTTATTAGATAACTG
Source organism: Campaea margaritaria (assembly GCA_912999815.1). Classification (NCBI taxonomy): domain Eukaryota; kingdom Metazoa; phylum Arthropoda; class Insecta; order Lepidoptera; family Geometridae; genus Campaea; species Campaea margaritaria. The sequence goes on from OU538792.1 coordinate 6,369,294, forward strand.
GAATAGCCGCTCAAGGAAGTCCAACATGCAGTGGTTTGAATGCTGGAGACTACAGAAACCTGGCGGGCCTTCTCAATCACCCGACTTTGTCGCAGTTGAAGATACTAAATAAAGTTCCTTTACCACCTGAGATTATGGAACATTTTGCTCGTATCCTTTTCTAAATTATTGCCTATGTTTATAAAGGAATTGTGGACACATCCCCTTCTTTGTTCTTTGTTCTGGTTCAGAATTGTGTGCACCTGGTAGTAGAAAGCAGGCCAATTATATTGCCAAAGAACTATAATGTAAACTCTAAATGTGTTGAAATCAATGTTTTCCTAAACTATTCATCAGATATGCAGTGTCACTGCCTAATGGGAGTGTTTCCAGAAATCAGCCGGGTTTGGCTTGCCATAGACAGCAACATCTATGTATGGGCATTTGAACACGGGAGCGATGTGGCCTACTTTGATGGCCTCGGAGAGACCATAGTCAGTGTGGGGCTAGTAAAGCCCAAACCAGGAGTATTCCAAAGCTTTGTCAAATATTTGCTTGTGTTGACAACCACAGTTGAAATAGTGGTTTTAGGTAAGTTATTTTGCCCATGCTTTGTTTGTGTAAACAATGGTTTATCGCATTTAAAAGTATCCTATGTTCTTACCAGGGTTCAAACTATCTTCATGCCCAATTTGATCATAGTTAGTTCAGGCATTTATCCATGAAACAGAACCAAATCGAAAGAATTACTTTTGTTTTTGTAATATCATTATGAAATTATTATAACAACCTCTTGCTTATCTTTAACTCTTCTTAATTTTCCAGGGGTGAGATTTACAAGCAGCAAAAATGATGGGTCAGGAGAATTCCAAGAGATGCATTTAGTCCCAGAACCAGTGTTTGTTCTCCCAACAGATGGTGTTTCTATGATGTCTGTGAAATCTACTGCCAAGGGAAGAATCTTTATGGGTGGAAAGGATGGCTGCCTATACGAAATCACTTATCAGGTAAAGTTGTGCTGCCTACAGATGGCATTAAATCTAAAAACCGACACATTGTAATGCATGCTACTAACATAACAATTATAGTAGAATCTATGAGCACTTGTAATATAAAGTTCTGGATAGCATCATTCTTACTATAGTGATGATCGCTAAACAATTGCATTCATCATCACTTTAATTTAACATGTCTGCTAAAAACATGTTGGTGTTTTTATAACGTTATTGCAAGCGAAAACATGCCTGACGTGCAAACCCGCACTGCTGTATTGATAGTTTTATCACAACAATTGTGTGTGCCTGCACAGCTGATGAGTTTTGTTACAGTGAAATGCTTGTAAACAGTAAACACACACATAATGTGAAGATTGGCAAAAGTGCCGATTAAAAATATAAAGCGGTTCAGCAGTCAAACAACGGAATCTGAGTCAAAATTAAGTGGTTTGGCCTAAACAAATGTCCATCCTCACAATAAATAAAGTATTTTTAAACAGAATACTAAATGTTCCATAGAGCATACAAAAATAAATTTGAGATTTTGCCAGTATTTTCTGCATAAGCTTGTAGTCAGCGTAGTCACAGATCCGAATAGACAGCAATCAAATATCTTGTGTCTCCATAAATGTGGCATGCCTTTATATATGCCCTAAATTCTTAAAAATTAATGTAAATTACAACATTTCTTTCGTTTTAGGCTCAACTAGGCTGGTTTGGGAAGCATTGTAAAAAAGTTAACCACTCAACAAGTGCCCTTTCATTCTTAGTGCCATCATTTTTAAATGCAGCATTGTATGATGAAGACCCAATTGTGAAAATTGAAGTGGACAATTCTCGACACATATTGTACACTTTGAGTGAGAAAGGGTGTATTGAAGTGTTTGATTTGGGATCCGATGGAGAAGGGCTGAGTAAGGTTGTGAGACTATCCCAAAACAAAATTGTGTCCAATGCTGTTGATATTGTCAAGTAAGATTTATTTATTTTTTATAGTATATTATGAGACTGAAGTGGTTACAATGGAATTTTGTATGTACCTATATTTCCTGTCTAAAAACTAAATTGGCATTTTACAAAACAACTTTAATATGTTCATAAATCAAAGCAATCTTTGAGCTTTTGAGTCTATACTAAAAAGCTTCTTTTGTCTCCTCACTGGATAGAGTATGACTTTTTTCAGAACACTAGAAGCTACCAACTTCAAGCCTGTTGTAGCAATATCAGCTGTTGATGACACAGAATCGGAACACTTAAATCTAGTCGCAGTTACCCAGACTGGAGCACGCTTATATTTTAGTGCTGGAAGTGATGAGTAAGTCCTATTTTTACAGGCTTTATATTTAACTATTTATTTATTTATTTCAATATACAGTGCCTTAACAGGTGTTTCCAAAGCGACACCGTACTTACATACTATAACTACTTATACTTATATATTATAACTAGTCTGTTTATATCTGTTTAGGTTGATTCTTGCAAGTAAATATGGAACCAGTTTTCATTGTCCAATTATTTGAAATTTTCCATGGCCATAGAATATAACGGTGACAGCAAGCTGATCTGAACCTCAGCACAACAGTATATTGAAGGTGTTAGTGCTCATTTTGTTCAGCTTGTAGTACATATGAAATTTTATCTAGTGTGATATTGAACATCTTATTGAATTATCATATCACATCAGCATTTTTTGTATGTAAAAATTAGTCTTTTATTTTTACCAGTCAGTCTCGCCGATTGCCCAGGAGGGTTACAGTTGTGGGGCGTATTATTTGTATGTTTCTTTTTCCAATTATTTTTGTTGTTTTAGAATAAATCAAGAGGGAACTCCAAGACCCCAGTATCTCACATTGCTACACGTGAGACTGCCGCCTGGATTCACCCCCAACGCTTTAGTGTTGAAACCGAAACAAGTACACAGTGCTGTTTATGAAAATGGTAATTATCACTTTTGGAGTATAATTTGTTTGTAAAATACTCATATTTAATAATTATACTTTCATGAATCAAAAATGTATTTAAGAGGCAAAGCAATTTGCGTGTAAACATTTAGTTAATCAAATCTAGTTGCTTCTAAGAGTTGTCTCCTTGCTACTACATAATAATCACAATGACTTCGTCAAAGTTATGTGCGGATTCCATCACTCCATGTTTCAGAGGGCATGTTAAGCCACCGGTCTCGGTTCTTATCATTAGATACGGCCAGGGCTTTCTGTGTTGGCACTACTTTACCCCACAGGATCACACATCAGAACAATAATTTCTCTTAAATCCTCATTTGCTGTGTCTACATTATCTAATTGACTTAATCATGCGTTTCCTCAATTCTACAACATTCCATAATATGCTGTGTCTGTTTTTAATCAAGATACCGAATTGATTTTACAGTTCTAGGTTTAACTTTGTATAAGAACTATTCGGTGATCTTCAAGTAACAATATTCCTTCAAGGTTCCCTAGTAATGGTATGCTCGGCGGGGGGCGGTGGCGAGGCGGAGACGCTGTGGTGCCTGTCGCGCGCGGTGCCCGGCGGCGCAGGGTTCAGCGAGGCGCACACGCTACTGGCGCTGGACGCTCCCGCCTGGGCGCTCACCGCGCTGCCGCCCACGCACTCCGCGCACCTGTCGCCGGCGCTACTGTCTAGAAAGGGTTAGCTGTTGCAATAACCTATATCACACATGGGGTGGAATATGGAATATGGAATATGGAATATGGAATATGGAATATGGAATATGGAATATGGAATATGGAATATGGAATATGGAATATAGGATGGTGATCCTATATCTCATTTCATATTCTAACCCATCCCATTCTCCCAACTCATTTGATATTATAAGTGCGAAAGTTGTGTTTGTTCCTTCTTCATACCGCCACGGCTGAACGATGATAGATATTAGCCTGCATGAACACATCCTTTTTATCACTAGTGTAAATGCGGGAAACAGGTCTGTTGTAACCATGGTCAACTTCATCCCGAGAGATAACAACTGTTTATTCAACTTGAAGGCACACAATTAATTAATTTGTAATAATTACAAAGGTTATGAAGCATCGGATGTTAAGACTTATTGCTTAATGACCTATTTGATATGACAAGGTAATGTTTTTTCTTGAAATGTTCTGAACTGTTTGAGATATTATTTTGGCACCTGCAGAGGTGTGGGGCGTGTCCCGCTGGGCGGTGGTGACGGGCGCGGGCGCGTGCGTGGCGGCGGCGGGCGCGGCGCCCGACCTGCTGCGCCAGCTGCTGCGGGACTGCCGCGGGCCCGAAGCGCACCCCGTCAGAGATTTCTTCCAGGTACTTCCATGATCATCATTATTTATTTTATTTTATTTCATTTGAACACATCACATGATATTTCCAAAATAATACTTAGACTTGTGAGTTTCCTCACGATGTTTTCCTTCACCGAAATGCTAGTGGTAATTGCCTGTTCTTATATAACTACATAATACATTAAAACTATTCTATTTCACGAAGTCTGCTTGGCTAACGTAACGTTACGTTTACATTGCACGTTGTTTTAGTGTGCGTAAGGGCGCGATCAATTAAGCCTCGCACACGGTTTATTTTGTCTGTACATGTCACTACTACATTCTGGACAGAGCGATTGTCATGGAATAGCCCCTTACCTTATAATCCTCTGTCAACAGTTGCACAGTGTAGAGCAGGCGTGCGCCTGCGCAGCATACCTAGCATGCGAGGACACGATGACCGGTGACCTGTCTATAAGCGAATGGGCGACTCGGGCGTTTTTCCTCTACGGCAGCCAAGTACATCCGGCGCAATCCATTTACCAACCCCCGTCACAGATGCCGTCTACCATAGGTATGATCAATCATAATATAAAATTAATAATCATCAATTCACAATCAGCCCACTGCTGAGCTAGGATCTCCCCTCACTTTTATGAGGATTAGGCTATAGTACACCACAAAGGACCGGTCTAGATTGGTGGATCACATAACTCCAAAATATTTTTCGGGTTTGTGGGTGCCCGCCCTCACGATGAATTAAATAAATATTAAAATTATTAAGTGCACATATTTTTTATTAGGTCATAAAAAGTTAATGTAGACGGATTCTATTGTTCTCAAATGTCTTGTTTTTTGTTGAAAGGATCTCCAAGCTTCTTGCCACATCAGATGTCTACACCATTGACACTCAGAGGGCAACAAGGTCAAATACATCAGAGCAAAATGAACCAGTCGTACCAAGGGCAAATGAATCGGAGCTTCCCTGGCTCTCCAAACCAAAGCCGGCATTCGCCATACCACCAGAACATCATAAGCCCTACCCCTTTCAATCAGTCTTCCTTCAGCAATGTGACTCAGCAAAGGGATCCTAACTTTCCGGTCCAGGCGGAGCTTAGCGCAAAGCATAATGGACTCTATATCTATGTGGGAAGGATTCTCGCGCCTATTTGGAACTTGAAGTGCGTGTCGAAATCTAAGACGCCAGATAACAAAGAGTTTGTGAGTACACATTTCATTTACTACCGCTAAGTTTCGATCATTGTTTGTTTTATCGTGATCGTGAAAATGCAAGGAGCACTCCTATTCTATTTAGCTGGCTCGAAATCATTGCCTTCTATTATTTTTTGTACTTGGGGTTAATCTATGTATCAGTATTATTGTTTTATTTATCATTCTATCTATTTGATAAAAATGACTGATTGGGAATACTGTCATTTATAACATTACGTCTACTAGTATTTGTTTTTAACACATCTAATCATTTATAGAATAAGCCTAGGTTTTCCGTCCCCTATTTGCTTAGCTTTATAAGAACATTCACAAATCAGTCAGATTCCTTTCAAATTACTTATTTTTCCAATGTTCCTGTTGTAGCTTTGTATCTTTATTTTTGTAATTTTTATGTATTTTATCTTTTACAAAGAGTTTTCTTATGATAACTTTAAACATCGAACAGTCATATTTGATCCCCTGGTTTATTCCAGATGAGCAGTCGAGTGACGGGCGAAGACTGCGCTTATATAGTACAGAAGTTACAGCGTGTCGCTGCGTTCATGCAACGCGCTCTCGCTTCTCCTCACACCGAAGAGCATGCGTCCTTGCAAGCCTTAAAAATGTTTGTCAGTAAGTAGCTTACTCCAACCCTTAAATGCAAAACAGATAGAAGTGTGACCGTTGGCGGCGCTCGAAGATTTCAATACATACTGTTACATAATCAAGAAAATTACGCGGTGGTTATGTGTTAGTAACTCCGCCCACCACGCTCACGCCGAATAATTATAATAATTATTAGAATCGAAACACTTTAGATTTAGTGATTCCTAAATTAACCTAGTTGTGTTTATATTTCAGCCATGTCAATAGAAATGCTGAGTTTGTGGAAAGTGCTGTGCGAGCACCAGTTCCACGTCATAGCTGCAAGTCTGCCTTCAGAACAACAGAGTGCCTTGCAAAGCGCATGTTTTAGGTCAGTACACTCCATACTGTCGTCAGTCCTAAAACGAGCTAAGCTCTAGTTGCAAAAGATATTTGTGTTCTCTGAAAAAAAAGGAGTAGTACGTCGCTGGACTTTTGTAGTCTTCGTATGGCATCCTATTACAGAGAATTCTAAAAATCGTACATTGTATGCGCTACGCGCGAATACTGCTGCACACATGGACAATGTTTGCGACTGTGGCTACATCCGGAAGAAGAATTGTCCTTGTATGAGTTTGAACGTGTTCCGTGCAGGTTCACATACAGGCCGCATTTGGTACTCTTCTAATAGTTATATTTATAGTGCCTGGGGAAGAAGAAATACATTTGCTAGATATTCATCCAAGCAGTAGTGTTGAAACAATACTCTGTTTCGGTTTGAAGGGCACTGTTCCCTGCGATATTACTGGGCATATGAGACTTTAGAACTAACGTGTCAAGTTGACGAGCGCAGTGCAGTGCCGCGTAAGATTATGCAATGTAAGGTTCTGGGTGGCACTGTAACTAATGGGCAGGCGTAGAGGTTAACATCAGGTGAACGAATTGCTTCTCTCGTTACTCAATCAAAATAAAAAAAGACTGGATTTTTCTGTTTCTACTAGGCTTGTAATAACCCTTCTAGGTATATGTTGTTGTATTTTTGCATAATTCGGCGCGTTTCTGGCTACCAGGGAGCTGCTGGTGGGGGGACAAGAAGTTGCGTGCTTGCTTCTGGGATCGCTAGTCGCGGGATACTTGCGAGACAACGCGTCCGTTGATGGTATATCACAGAAATTACGCCAACTATGCCCTACACTTTACAGACAAGAAGATGCAACTTGCTCTAAGGTACATAAGATTACATCTTGTTTTCAAATATATAATTGTGGATAAACCCACATGCCGAGAATTGTTTCGGAGATATGTTTGTGATCTACCAATTCGGACCTGTTGACCGTGGTGGAATACATTCTAATCCTTCCCACGAAAATGAGGCGAGATCTGTGCTCAATTATTGGCTGATATGGATTTATGTGTTGATGATAATGATAAATGGCTCATGTTAAAAATTATTCTAATAAAATGTCGTCTTATTTCAGGCTAACGAGTTGTTAATTTTCGCAAAACAACAGAAGAATCCGGCAGAGCGTGAAGAAATGCTACATCACGCTTTGAAACTTTGTAAAGTACGTGTTTTACTGTTAACTTATGTCTCTTCATTAATTTTAATATTTCAACCACACGTAACACGTAGCACATGCAGTTACGCCTTTCTCCCGTTGGGATCGGCAGAGACTACATATTTCCACATGCTATGATCCCAACGGAAAGCAGTACACCAACTCCTTGACACCCTCTACTTGTTTCTGGAACTCCAGATAAATAAGCCACACCATTGTGCCTTAATATAGACGATTTACGTTAAAATGTCGCTGTGACAGGATTAACCTGATTTACTGCATTGGTGCTATCAGTCCAGCGTGCATACGACGTTATTAGAATTATAGGGATCGATATCTTAAAATGTGACTAGGGAAGGTTCGTAGCTTCGGTCGATAATATCGCAAAGCGACGACGATCGCGCACGTCGTAATACAAAATTTGCTAAAAACAGATGTCACAAAAACCACCTGCGACATTATCGCGCCCGTGTGGTGCGGGCTAAACAGTGACATTGCCACTGACACAGTACTCGTTTCAGGACGTAGCCCCGAACGTGAACCTGCCGCTGGTGTGCAGCAAGCTGGTGTCGGCCGGCTTCTACTCGGGGGTGGTGGAGCTGTGCGTGGCGTGCGGCGCCAAGCTGGACCCGCAGGGCAAGGCGCTGCACTTCTACCGCAGCCATCAGCCCTCGCAAGACAGGGAGGGGCACATCGCTTATTATAGGAGGTGAGCTTTCGTACAGTCAAGTTACAAACACTCGTCTGCTCGGGACCACGATCAATGTAACTGGACCGAAACGTCGAGGTTTGTCAGATAATTAACCAAATTTAATCTGTGCGCAAACTCGAACCGTTTATGCCTAGTAAATATGAATCACTAATGAAGGTCGTGTCTAACGTGGATTCACGCATCACTATGCAGCAAACTACTCCAGAATGTTCTGTTGTCGGCTGCTCTTATGGCAGGTATTAGCAGACCAGTGAGTGTCCTCATTTGCTCGGTCCATTGCATGGGTCAACGAACATGAAGTCTTTTTCTTTCTTTCTTACCCACCACCATAAGCTGTGATGTTATCGGTCGATAATATCGCAGCATTATTCTGATAATGCGCCTCGCGTCTTTCACGTATATCTGTATCTGGCTGTATTATCACTGAAGTGTGTAAGATCGCGAGCATCCTAATATAAAATGGGCTAAAACAGATATCGCGAAACGGCTTGTGACCTTATCGACCAACAACGAAGCGTTAGTAGGGGGTAAGCTTTAACATTAAGGTTCCTACAAACAAATGATTATTTTAACTTCCAGAATGGAAGTGTATCGGGAAGTGTGCTCCGCATTAGAACGCCTTTACGAGAGAAGCACTGAGACCTCTGGCGGGGAACCATCACCGATGCGATCGGAGCCGAACAATGATTCGCTGCTCACTTTGTCGCCCGCTGATGCTAATTACCAAGTGGGTACCGTTTACATGACAATTTTTTGTGTTTCTGTGGTTTTTATTTTTTTATGAATTTATAATAATACAATAAAATATATTTTCAGGGAAGAGAACTTGTTAGGGAATGTTTATCGCGAGAAGACGAGCTGCTTCACGTTGCCGTGTACGAATGGCTCGTTTCCAAAAATCTTGGTGCCGGTAAGTTTTTCATTTTTCACGTTTTCTACAATGTTCAGGTGCACAATGTCCCTTTTCCAAAACGCCCATTTTCTTTAATGTCCTTGGTCGACGAGGAAGATGTTTTATTGGGGCTAGGTCCGTGCTCGCGCAGTGCTTCGTTTCACCAGGACTTTATTGTAAATGTCCTCCACAGAGCTGCTGTCCCTGAGCGCGGCGCCGCCCGCGTCGCTGCGCACGTACCTGCAGGCGGCGGCGCGCGCAGCTGCGCCCGCGGCGGCGCTGGCGCTGCTGGACCTGCTGTGGAAGGTGCTGCAGCAGGCGGGCGACCACCGCGCCGCCGCCGAGGTGCTGGAGGGACTCGCCACTACCCCCGGGTGAGCGCCACGAGCTGCGGCTCGACCGACGAGAGTCGAGAGGTGGCGCACCCGGTTCGTCAGGTCGTTGCGGATCGGGTGCTCCATAACGGACGATGATGTCATCGAAAGCAAATGTACGACTATATTTCTCTCGCTGCCTTAGTCGACTCGAGTGGATTTTGTCCGAACGAGCGTTACATAACCGAGCGTGACGGCTCAGTTTTATTTCATACCCAGCGCGCCTAAAAAGGTTTTTACAATTCCTACATTTTGAAGTATCACAATAATGATGTCCACCGTCCCGAATCCAGGTCCGGCGCAACGCTGTCGCAACGCATCTCGTGGCTGTCGGCGGGCGTGGTGTGCGTGCACGGCGGCGGCGCGGGCGGCGCAGGCGGCGGGGAGCTGCTGCGGCGGCTGGAGGAGGCGGCCGAGGTGGCGCGCGTGCAGCTGGCAGTGCGCGCCGCCGCCGCCGCGCTGCCGCGCGCGCTGCAGCCGCCGCCGCACCTGCTGCAGCGCCTGGACGACGAGCTGCTGGAGATCACGCAGGTACGTCGCCGGCTGCCGGCGCGTTGGCGGTCTCAATGGCATGGGTGGACATTCGGCCCACTGCGAAGCGTCAAGATTCGAATTCGATTCGTAGATCGATTGATTGTGTGACCCACGGATATTTCCTCTGCGGAGGAACTGATTCCCAAGATAAAAGGAATCCTTATTAGGGGTCAAGATCTATGTAAGTGATCTTGAGTCGTGGATTATGCCTTCCATTTCTACTTATCAGAATGAGCATCGTAAACTCATTTAGTTCGGTACCCTTGCATTTCATTTCTGTCATGTTTTATTTGGTATAGAGTATAGTTATCAATATAATACATTTTTATTTTGTTGACTATGAGTACCTCCTTAAGTTCAGACTTCAATTTCTTTTGGCAGTTATACGAAGAATACGCCGACCGCTACAACCTGTGGGAGTGCAAGCTGGCCATCGTGCAGTGCTCGGGGCACAACGACGCGCTCCTCGTGGAGAACATCTGGAGCAACATCCTGAGCGAGGCGGAGGCGGCGGCGCGGTGCCTGCCTTCTCCCGACGAGCGGCTGGCGTCGGTGCTGAGCAAACTTACCTCGCTGGGTCGGGAATATGTGAATACGGGACATTGCTTCCCTCTGTGTAAGATTGTCTCTATTGTTTAAAAAGGTGTAGCTGTAACTAACCTCCTCATCCTCGAGGCAGTCAATTGCGGTTGTCAAATTTATTGTTACGTGCAGTGCTGTCAAGTTAGCACTTTTAGATTTAATTTCAGCTCTGCAAGCTCTAAAATTTATTTACTTATATGCGATTTTTTTAATGCAATTTCTAAGACAATTGAGTTCGCGACACTGCATGTAACAATCAACTATCGCAGTTGACCCGTTCGGAGACCCTTACTTATATTCCTATGCAGTATGACCAAATCGGTATCTTAATTATTTAAGCTACTTAGAGTATATTTAGGTATTCTATGGATATACTCTATGAAATTTGGTAAATAAAACGATCGTAACATGTATGTCTCCATTTCAGATTTCATCGTACGACAGCTAGAAATCATGAGTTGTAAACTGCAAGCGGATCAAAGTTTGGTGTTTAAAACGATTATAAATATCGGCGTGTCACTGGAACAAGTTTTAGACATCTACATAAAGTAAGTGAAAAAACTCCGCTGCAGTAGATCTTCGGCCTGGTAGAATCTGACTTAAATAAAGTCACAGATCCACTTATCAAGTATCATTAGCTGCGGAATCCGACTCGCGGTGTTATTCCAACTTCAGATCAAATTTCATCTAATCCGTTCGGCCGCCACGGACCTCGGCGATAACAGAAACACTACCCACGTAGTTCCGTATTCACAATAGGACTACGATTGAAACTCCTCTAATAACTCAGGTTGGTGAGCGTGAACGAGCGCGTGTGGCTGGGCTGCGGCGACGAGGCGCACCCGTGCGCGGCGGCGGCGCTGCTGCTGGAGGCGGCGCGCGCCGAGCTGGCGCCGCTGGCGGCCGCGCCGCGCCGCCGCGCGCTGGCGCGCTGCAAGGACCTGCACGAGTGCGCGCTGTCCTCGCTGCAGGTAGCGCCCGCCACACATCTGTCTCCGTTTTATAATAAGCTAATAGTGAACGCTGAAACGAGACTGTTCCAATCGAATATCTATCTACCTCGGTCACTAATAATAATAATAACGCGTCACGATCCCATAAAAACCTGACTCCTAACTAGAAAATCAGAAACTATTATGACCATTGTCCTACACCCGCCCACCTATAGTGTTCACCCCCTGCCACACTGCTGGGTATTATAGGCCTTCTTTGTCTCTCGCTATTTGTTAGTTATCCGGTTTGTTCCTATAGATACTTTTTATTTATTTTTTATTTTGTATGATGTATCTTATTTATAAGTACACACAATTAAAATTACGATCTAGCCTGAAAGACTAATGAGTAATTTGCGTTTAACATAAATTGCTAAGATTGTGTCCATTCACACATTTCTTACTGTCTCTATTAAGGCGAAGACACTTTGTTATTGTGTTCCTTACTAGTAGATTTAACTAAACTTCACTGTCACATCACTACACTAACTCGAAAGGTTTTTTTCCTTTTTAGCCTTCTCACTATATTCGTGTACAGATACTAAATATAATAAATCGTTGTTTCAGGCCCGACCCAACACGCAACTCCTAATCGACCGACTTTCCGTGGCGCAGGCGCATCTCGACCGCATGGATTGATTTAGTATACTAATCTATATAGTTAAGTTATTCGCATTATATGTAAGTTATGGTTAGAGCCGTTTTCTACTTCACGTTTCTCTCGTTGGTTAAGCATGCAAGGGCTTTCGCACATTTTTTAACACGAATGTTCAATGTGAGAATTAAATAATTTGAAGGCGGGATTTCTAACGGACAGGATTGAAAACGGAGCGACCTAGAAAGAAATCAAATAATAAAAATAAGACGGTTTTAATTTTCCCGAGACTAAAATGTAACTTTCTTGTTAACCCACTGATTTGCTTCCGGCTCACCTGTCTTTCTTCACTTATAGGAAACAGCAACATACGTAATACTTTTGTTTATTAAGCTAGTATAAAAAAAAAACGTAAAAATAATCATCTCCGTTCATCGGCGAGGTTTGTTTTTTTAATAAGGATATATTAGATCAACTATTGGAACGTGTATAAAGCCCTTCGTGTATTTCTATAGCATAATCTAATAGGTATTAAAATACGCTGACATTCTCATTAAATAAAATACTAAAATGACTGAAATAAATTTTATATTTTCATAGATTTCTTACAGTTATAAGAGTCAGAATAAGAAATAACAATTATTAAACTACATGATATCCAACTTATTTTATTATTTCTATTGTAAAGCCATTAACCACTTACGTAATGTCAGTGGCAGTGATTGATGAATTAGTAAAAAATACTAATTTAATTCTCATGTATTATTGTATTGTAATGAATGGCGCCCACGATCGACGAGCAGGGTCACAACGGTTCGGCTAGCTGTTTCAGTTCTCTGGCGATCCACCGAAGGATTCCTTCGACGCCAGCTTTTTTATCATTCTAGTAAACACGGCAGACCGATTCTTACAAAGCAAGCCATGACCCGACTCGTTTAATGGACGCGGAGCCTTAAAAGTAATTTCTGTCAAATTGTACAATGCACTTCAATTTGATATTTTCAATCTGTAAAATAAAACTAATGAAAAACGAAAGAAGTTAAAAGAATTTTTACAGCATAATAAATTTTAATCATGTTTGTGTATGATACATACAATTGCAGTGATATCGCATCTGAAAGGCATTAAACATATTTTTGTAAATAAATGATGATTTAAGTATGGCCGTTGTTTTATACCAACCTACCTTAGCTGTGACAATTATTAAGTTATAAAATGCTTAGGAGAGATCTAACAATATTTACAACTATGTCGTAATCTCGTTTAAAATAAAAATAGATAAACTAACTACACATTCGTGCATGCAAACTACAAATGCTATACAATCAAGTCATTCAATTACATACAGTAATTCCTCAAAATCCAGTTTCTTTAGTCAAATAACTCGATAGGTCGACACACACTTGATAGTCCTTCAACAAAAGACGTTGTTAAAATTTACTATTACGGGAACATTATGAGGAGTCTTCGTCGAAAGGGTTTGTGTTTACCTGGTGATGGCCCTGGTGGTGTTCCTCGTCTGGGTACGTGTATAAAGTGTTATGGGCCGCGGTCACAGTCGGTATTCCTACGGTGTTCATCGGAGCCATGACGTTACTGTACAGCTGTTGTCTCGGTTGCTCTTTCCCCACAGAATTGTGTCTTATTATTGTCGTATACATCGGCGTCGCTTTCGTCGGCATGTCTTTAATCCTCGTCGCGGCTCGGTAGGTGCCGAACTCGTCGGGCGGCGGCGGCAGCGAAAAACCGTCTGATGTTTGCGTAATCACAGAAGCTTCGTCGCTTAATTCCCTAGACATCTTCTGGCGGGTTTTCCTCGGCATCGTGTAGAACGTGTTCATCTGTAAAAAAGGCGTTTTCATGTAAAAATTCTTAATTCAATTAACATCGCGTTTCATTTCACCGATTTCTTACCGGTCTAGGAACATTGTAATTAGTTTCGGGCGGCAGATGCAGCACGAGGTGGTCGCACAGCGCGTCCATGTCCTTCTTGCGGTTGATGTTCTGCATGGAGTGCACGCGGCAGTGGTCGGAGTACCGCGCGTCGGGCTCGGCGCCGGCGCCGGCGCTGCGCCGCGCGGAGTGGAACGAGCTCGTGCGGCGCACGTCGAAGTCCCGCGCGGGGCCGCGCGCCACGGCCCTGCGGAACGACTCCGTGCGGTGCACGGCGCCCTCGCTGCCGTCCTCGCTGCCGTGGTACGTCTCGCAGTTCGACTCTGCAAATCGAGCTTATGTCAATATTTGTTATTAATCCATGCGGTACGTTCATATACGCTTTTCCATCCTCCCTATTTTATGGAATTTGCACGCGGGAGAGGCGTCATGATGACAATAGCAACGCAGTCGTTTTCCTAAAAAGGTCTTAGTATTGCAGACGCAACACGACAGCGGTCTCTTGCAGGAAGTTACTCATTAATTGACGACGATAATATTAGGTTTTTGAAAACAATCTAGTAGACGCAAGTGGCTCGCCGAAGCCGGTTGAACGAAGCGATAGTAGAGACGAAGTGATCCAGTTTCTTTTGGTTAGGAACTCGTCTACTTGGGTTCGAATTCATTTGTATGGAACCACATTCTGTATTTCAGACGAGTTGTCATGCCAGAAACAATGCTAGCTAGTCGATCGAAATGTTGACGCGTGAGTGCGGGGGGTCTGGCTTACTCTTATTACATAGCTAAAGCTCCAGGAGCAAGCCCACCGTCGGTGTTGTAGGCGCACAGCGGCGCGGAGGCGCGCGGGCGCTCGGCGCGCTCGCGCGCACACAGCACGAGGCCGCACGCCGCCAGCGCCAGCAGCAGCACGCCGCCGCACAGCGCCAGCGACAGCGCCGTGATGTTCGACACGGCGCTCGCTGGCATGCCTGGAACTGGTAAGGAAACACTGAAGCCTCTCGCCATCAATAATATTGCAAGCGTTTTTGCGATATCTGTTTTAGCGCATTTGGAATTAGGACGCGAGATTTTGCACACTGCTGCGGTATTATCCGGTATTTACAACCTTCGACTTCATCGTCAAAATTTCATACGAGATAGTTGGGATATTACGAGTCCAAATGGCAGACGTGCTTCATCGTAGATCGCAACTGACCAAAACTATAAATAATGGTAAAAGTTTTGAGAACTGTCATATATTTACTACATAGATAATAATCTTTTGATTTTTTAAATTATGAATCGAAGAGCGTACTTTCTGACTCATCCACTATTTCGGTCTTAGCAATTTCTACAGGCCTGCTCTCCCCTTTGTCGTTGTATGCGATGATCACGAACTTATAGTCTTCTTGCTTCGGCTCGGGAAACATGAATTCTGGCTCCATCGCAGCTATGGTCAGAAAATCATGACGCGAATCCACGGATTGTACGAAAAACTTGAATTTCTGAAAAAAATAACATTAGGCTTAAAAACAAAAACAATCCGATCAAAATGAAAACAGAATTCTAGCAGACGAATCATACCATGATATAATTAGGTGCAAACAAACATTATTGTCCGCACTGAAAATCCCACTGGACTTTGGACAATCAATCAAGTAGTCTAGTTCAAGAGACTTTCGAGGAGTAGAGGCTCATTTCCTTTTTACTGGCTGCTCAATAATTCATTCTAAAGCGAGTAAAAGCCCTAACTTTTTATTTCCCATTGTTCCCACAATTGGGGCAAAGCTGAATCATTTATTCCATAGTGAGGAGAAATCCCATACTCTATTTATCCTTTATTTATTTTCCCATACTTTCTCCCCACTGGGGGGCTAAGCTGGGCAGAAGCGAGAGACTAACCCCGCGGCGGTGACTGCCTCTAGCCTTGATCTTTCACGTCTAAAGTTTCAACTATTGTCCGTTGAGATCTGTTTTGGTTTGATTAAAAGACCATTGTGCCAAGATTAGCTAGAGAGACTGCGAAGCAACAGTTACCTGAAGAAGGCCGCCGTCATGCCCCTTCTGACACGTGACGACGACGTCTCTCGCCTCGTTCTTGACAGCGCGGCACGCGGACAGCGGGCGCGGGACCGTCTCGTCTGTCACTAGGAACGTGCACGGCGTGTGCGGCTGGCCTTTTGGCTCCACATCGTTAACACCCCAACAAAAAACTGTGCCTAAGAAAATAATTTCAAAAAATAACACGATCAAAATTTTGAAATTACAATGCAAAAGCCTTATCTATTATTTTTTTAAATAATGATCGCGAAAAAGATTTCTCTACTTGCCATTAGAGAGATATTAGCAAAATTTTTATTTGTCTAATATCTACAATGCGATTTCTGAAAATTCTTACACTATAAGGAAGCATAAATTATCCCTGAATGCTATAGCATGTATGCGAGGTAATGATAGATAACGTTTGATCCCTGGAAAGTACAGAGTTCCCGCGGAAAAACTGGTTAAGCCGGTGAAACCGCAGGGTGTAGCTAGTCGTAAATAAATTCCATATTAATCGTGGATTTTCTGGTCATTCTGACTCATCTAATTCACTTACTGTAAATGGTGCTATTAGGTCGGTCATACAAGAGAACATTATCTTCAGTTTCCAATTTAGTATGGGTATGATTCTTCATAGTGGTAATATTGACAGCTTCGTCCACCAGCACCCAGAAGTAGGACGAGGGTGGCGGGTTCGCCTTAACTTTGCACGTTATGTTGACAGACTCATTGTCTCCCATACCGTACTCGGCTATGCTTTCATCTTCGCAATAAGGTGGATCTGGAACAAAACGGGTGGAGATTACTTTGATTTTTAACCCGTGCCATAGAATAAATATATAGAGAATATATATACAGAATAGACATCTAAAATCCGCGTCCCCGCACCTCGCAATTGTCCAGGCATTTAATACTACACGCCCAAATGTAATAAGACACTTTTTGTGTGAACCTTCATACCAGCGGGTTGTCTTTTGTTTTGATCGCGTAGTACTCTGTAAGTACTTTTGTTACTTCTGTAAGTACTCTGTAAGTCTGTATCTTCTGTAAGTACTTACACACACATTTATGGTGCGTGTCCAAACGTCATTTATATGTGTGAGTTGTCAAATCAGCTTTTTTGCCCATGCTCATGTGTGTTGTGATGATTATATGAATGTGTGTAAAGTAAGTGATGACTTATAGTATTTTTTTTTATATTTTGCCGTTCTGTTTACTGTTTGTTATTCAGGTAAGTGGTGGGGAGGGCTTCAAGCTAGAACTCTTTACCCTGACTGCAGCGCGGAGGCAACGACCCCCGGGTAACGTGGTGGCCCAACAGGGCCTGATTTGTGAGTACAATTCTGGTTTTTAGAAAAATAGTAGACTCACAAATGACACTGATATGCACAGGGTCGCTGTAAGAAGATCCCTCGCCGTTGGTAGCGGCGCAGACATACTCCCCCGCGTCGCTCTCCGTCACTGAGAGCAGCTCTAGCATCGCGTGGACGGTCCCACCGTTGTCCTTGTTATCCCCCATTACGTCATCCTATCACAAATTAATAATTATTATTATTTCAGACTTCAAATAAACATTGATTGAAAAAAAAACCCAAAAGCCAATATAGTCTGTGTCACTCTCATGATTGAATGCAATGAAACATACATACATCAAATTACAGGTAAAAACATAACCCTACTTTGGACAGTCGGCGAAAAAAAGACTGTTCGCAATTCGGCTATATTTATAGAAGACTATAATATGTTGCTGGCGACTTCGTCCGCACGATCAATGAAACTATTTTTTTTTTGCGATAAAAAGTATGAGTATCCTATCCTACTTGATCCCCAGGGTTCAAAATATGTCCATACTATAATTAATTAAGATCCATGCAGCTGATTAGCCGTGACAAGGGCGCAAACAGACTGTTACTTTCACTTTTGTAATATTAATAGGAAGATGTAATGCTGGGTTCGTATCTGTGACCGTGGCCGTGACCGTATCACGGTACACCCCCTCAGGAGGCCCTTAAGTACATAGCTAGATGACATTAGGTCATTAGGACAAAACGTGTAACAAAACCCGTCCACACTTGTGTTTTGTCACGCCTATTTGTTAGTCACGGAGTCACGTTCACATGTGTGGACCCAGCTTGAGCTATCTTCCTCAAAGTGACTGATAGGAACTGGGAAGTGACTAGTTGATCAGTACCTCGTGGAACCAGCTGATCTGGTACACCGCAGGGTTAGCCCTGAAGCTGCAGGCCATCCTCACGTCGGAGCCTTTGTTCACGACCAACGTGTTGTTCTCTTCTAGGTCCTGTTCGACCACGATCTTCAGCGTGGGCGGATCTGCAAGTGAAGCCAATTACAGTTGTTAATATGGAATTGTAATTATCAACTTCAAAAACTGACACTAACTCCCCGTATCGTAAGTCTCATTTCAAGACACAGTAGTTTTTTTTTTGGCAAGATTCAGTCAAAACACAACTTCTAAATGACATAAGTACAACCAACCAATCATTATTATCATCATCATTATCAACTCATATCAGCCCACATCTAGGCACGAGTCTCCCTTCATTTTAGTGGGGAGAATTAGGTCATCCTCCATCGCGAGGGACCAGTGGATAATTAATACCATACCCATTTTATAAAAACCAAAACTAATAGACCTTAGTCGGAAAGAATAGTGCCTAATTAAAATAAGTATTAGATTAAAAAAAGTAATTAAAAATTATCTAAAAAAAATTGTTTTAAGTGATTAGTTACTATCAAATTAGAATACTTAATTATTTCATTTGTTTTGTATTATATTATAAAGTGGTAGCGCAGTTTTGTAGTCGAGCGAAGCAATCTAAATTGTGCACAAAAAGTGCCAGCCTACATTTTATCGCTAATAAAGTATCGTATGCCCTCCACCAAGGTTCAATCTATCTCCATCCAAAATTGTATTAAGATCCGTTCTGCCAAATAGCCACGAAAATGGAGCAAACGGACAGCTACAGATACTAATGATCAGTTTCTGGAACGTTGCTTAACTTAACTTTGACATCATATTAGCGGCCTGACTTTTAACACTTTATTTAAATTCTGCTCAGTACACAAATGTAATGCGCGAACTTGAAATGACGAAAAGAAAATGACTCGCTTAACTTTATGAGGCTGTTATAAGTAAGGGTTATAATATGTTGCAACCCTTTTTATTTCCTTAGTGGCAGATAGAAACAACGATAGATTTAATCTGCTGTTAAAGTTAACTAATGTTCCAGAAACCGACCAAGACCTAGACATAGTTACTTTTGATTTTACAATATTAGTAGGGTAGTTAATTACGAAGTAGTTACGTACATAGCACAATAAGTGAATACTTCTCAGAGCAATTGTATTTTTCCTCCCCTCGGGTGTACGCCGGTGCACAACAGGTGATCGTATGCTCGTCGTAATTGCTGCTGATGCTCAGTTGAATGTCGCTGATGACTAGCCTCTGAGACGCTTCCGTCTGCCAACATATTGCAATTGTGATTCTAGCCACAAACAAAGCCGGGAGCTAACCACTAGCGACCCAATTCCGTTAACCATTTGTTTTGAAATTGTCAATTAATAACACCAACCTGAGGGGTTTATTTTAGGTTTAAAAGGTATTTAGTAATACGCCCGGAAAATGCCAGTAAACGACATTGTAAATGTATTGTTGTCTGTAGTTTGACTATATTTTTGTATTAGTCCAGAAACTCCAGGTCAACAGTGACAATTCTGGATACACCAACCTAAATTAAAACTAAATGTGACAGTTCTCAAACCATCGCTGTCCCCCTCGTTTCCTTGAGGTTTCAAAGGGACAGCGATAGTTTTAGAGATGCCAATTTTATTTTGATGGGTATCTCCAGAATCAATACCAGTGCCTAATTAATATCGATAATCGGCATTTCATATACATATTACTAAGCATTTCATTTTACCAATGCTAAGATTTCATAACAGTAAGTACTTAATTTTTTTATTCACTTACAGTAATATTTTGTTCCAAGTTGATTAGTTGATTGTCGTTAATGCGCCATACAATCGGCGGGGTTGGCCTGGCGCCGAACACTCGGCACTGCAAGCCTAGTGTCTCCCCTGCTTTCACGCGACCACCTTCGTGACCCTCGATGCGTAGCGATACCAGTTCTGGAGGCACTGAAGAATACACAATCAATGTAACTTGAAGAATCTTCGAGTCTCATAAGTATATTATAGTCTATCTATCGTATAGACTCCGCGGGAACTTAAACCTACAAGACAGCAGGAGGAAGTCAGGACAAAGGTGGAGACTAATATAAGGGTGAACTCTATAAAGCGAACTTGCTCAGTTTATGTTACGCCTAGGAAGTAGGTTAGTTCAATTTGTGCCGAGCATATATGTGTAGATTTCGCATTTATAGTAATTTATTTTTTCCATTTAGTTCCACGCGACAATAAGGTGAAAATGTGAAAAGCGAAAAAGACCGAGACGTAGAAGAAGTACCTAAGCTATTGAGAGAGTGATGATTGGCTTAGAAACTAAGACGTAAGACAGCTTTTTAGCAAAAGAAAGCAGGAAGTAGAAGATACTCACATATCATATCAATAACGACATCAAACGACAGCGGCGAGGTCTTATCATTATTCTTAGTGTAGCAGGTAAGTACTTTCCCGTGGTCTTCGCTCCGCAGTGGACCGTATGTGAGGTTGCTGCGTACGCGTGTCTCTGAGAGGGGGTCCAGCGTAGACGAGTTCTTGAGGAGATGCTGCTCCATCCACCAGTAGAGTGAGGGTCGGGGTTTCCCTACATATAAAACCAGTTGTTTATATAAAGAGCCCTAAACGTGTAAAGGGAAACTCAGATGGAAATACCCAAGAAAATAGCAACAAATCCCCGAGTGGTATTTTCTAATTGATAATTTCAATCGATTTTCTAATCGTTCGAAGTCTCTACACTAGACAGTGAGTACATATTACGTAATATTGTTCTCGCTGACCAATCCTTTCAATACGATTATTCAGAGTTCAGACCATGACAGGTCCTTTTCAGGCTATTTGAACGTCTAAATTATCAGCACGACGAAGACTTTAACAATTATATGAAACAAACAATTTTTTTCCAAAAAATAAATTTTGATTTTTAATCTGAGTGCGTACCCATGTAATGTGTTTTGCTTTTCGATGAATAAAAACACACATGCCCGAGAAATATTTCAGTGGTATGCGATCCAGCAATCCGGACCGGGTGGATTGTGGCCTAATCCCCCTCATGGTAGTGAGGTGAGACTCGTGCTCAGCAATGAGCGAATATCGGTTATGATGAAATAACAAAAAATACAGTAGTTTCCTACTTACCACCAAAAGCGACACAGAAGAGATGCACCGTGTCGCCGACGTAGTATGGTCCGATGTTCTGGCTAATGTTGACACCATCTTTCGCCGTCGCCACTTTCGTGCGGTTGTCGGAAACCACCCATAAGAACTTGGGCGGTTCTGTTAAAAATGTAAAGGTTTGCCTTTCAATTTGGATGAAGCAACCAAATTGATACAAGCAAACTTAAAAGTGCATAATTCATGTCATTGAATATCAATATATTGATATATGTTTTTTTATGCTTTCCCGTTGGGATAGGCAGAGACTACATCTTTCCACATACTACGATCCCAGAGGAAAGCAGTACACCAACTTAAAAACTGATACTCAAACCATAAACAATAATCCCTGTCGGATTACCTCTTAATTACCGGACATCCTGTATAATATAAATTACCTTGGTGCTAATGAGAATCACAATAGGCATTATAAAAATTCCTAGAAGTGTTTAGAAGTTGCCGACTCTATTTCTGTATGAGGGCAAGTTCAAAATTAACACTGGTCAAAGTTCCAAAAGATGTAAATTAGTGTGCATGTAATGATGCAATGTTTTCGTAGCGTAATTGTTTAATAAATGGAATGAAGCGAATTGTTCCGGCGCTGTCAGCATCCTCATTAGTCCGCGGCCCAATTAGCCGCCGGAGCTATTCCGCTGGATCGGGAAAATTCGCTCACTGCCTTTATTGGTACAATAAAATTACAAATAAAACGTGCATCTAGGTTTTTGAGCCGCTTTCGGATCTATTTGATCGCTTGTTTGGATGACGGACTCGAAATTGGGTTAGTTAGTGTTATAATCTCCTTTCAATTTTCCGTTAATTGCAAACAAACAAACAAACATATGCATACATTCACGCCTTTCTCCCGTTGGGATAGGCAGAGACTTCACCTTTCCACATGCTACGATCCCAGCGGATAGCAGTACAATAATTAATAATAAAGAATAGCAGTTGAGGAGTATGATTTTTCATCTATGGAAATAACTACGTGATATAAATGGCTTTTTACTTAACAAGTTTATACATAATATCTTTCGAAGATAATCCACAAGGACAATTTTAATTTTACACCTTTCATCGAAAAACCGGTTACATATAAACCGATGCGGTGTAAATCTTTACAAATAGTTGGAGGTAAATCAGCACCACGCCCACTTTTACCTGAACATGATGATAATCAATGGATGAACTTTAATCACGACATCTTCCCTTCCTAAGGTTTAAATGACTCTTCATTCCGAATGCCGTAGGTCGTGATAAAGTGACTCACCAATAACATTGAGCTGCACAAAGGTCTTGTGCGCGGGGCTGGCCGCGAAGTCAGCCAGGCACTGGTAGACTCCCGCGTCTGATGGGTGTACCGTGATGATCTGCAGCTTGTCCATTCCATCGGACTCTCCCGTAACGAGCCTGTACCGCCCGTTAGAGGTCGTGGGAGCGTCGTCGTTGTCTCCGCCGCGGAGGTCTCGACTGCTGATCCATAGGGTTCAAATGTTACCCAGGACTAAATGGTACTGAATTTGTCTGTTTGGTTTTCTATTACAAGAATAGTTGAGATTGCTCTGGTTTTAAGGCATTTCTTCTCCAAAGACAGTGATGAATGATCATGGAGAGAAACGAAGACCCATAACTCCCATTTAAGGGTACCTTAGTAAGTTAAACGGCCTCCGTGGCATAGTGGGTGAGCTGATTGCGAAGCGTGAGGTTGCGAGTTCGATTCCCGCACGAATTCTTGATAATGTGTGTTTTATTTAGGTGTTTATAATATACAAGCACAAACAAAAGACTATCGCCCTATTGGTTATATGCTGAATACATACAGATTGATAAAAAACATTATTATCTTCCTTTGCGTCGCACAGTCAGGTAAAAAGTCTAACAGGTAAAAGCACTGTTCATTGAAGATGGGGGCCTCCATTTAAAGCCTTGCATCTGTTAAAGAGCCTTAAGTTTTGTACAGCTACTGCTGTTTTCAGATGACCGTGAATATCCTGGAGGGTTTAATGTATAATTCCCATCAGACTGTCTCCACTGGCGAAAGTCACAACAATGTCAAAAACGGCACTTATTATCGCCATCAAAAATTTCAATGCCAGTTGGTGGGGATCTGGAGATACGATTAACCAATTTACCAATCGAATAACGACATGTCATCTCAAATATGACTCAGTAAATGATTGCTTACGGATACGGACGTGCAAGACATTACTTTATAAGAAGGTAGGTAGGTACCTATTTGTTTGCTAGAGGCAGGAGGTTGTGATGTATATGCTCGTCTCTTTACTCAGTGACATAAAAATAAACCTAAGAGAAAAGGGACCGCCTCGTCACCTAACCAGGTGAGATAGTGGTCAAACGCAAACCTATTTTTAACAGTTATTATCTATCCTGTCTAATAGTACCTACATTAGAAGACCGCATCAAATTAACATCTTTATAAGCAGGAGGAGAAATGCTTAACTTTTAGATTCCTCAGACCCTTGAACATATCGCAAAGTCATACCTGTAGAAAGCAGTCGATGCTCCGTTAAAGTACCAGGCTAGAATGTTCAGCTTGTCATCCTCTAGCTCAGCGGTGACATTGCAGGGCAGGTCTGCAGAGTGACCCACCACGGCTTCAACTGCAATCGGCAGGCAAAGGAACGTCGAACACAACTTCTTTCAAACTATTTAAATATTCAGTCATAATCATAAGTAATAAGGGAAATGAAAGTGAGGGAAGACCCGTGCTCAGCAGTGGGCCCATATGGGCTCATGATGATGACGATGAAGGAAAAACGAATGATATAAAAACATTTACTCCTTCACTGTTACGATTGTGGATCGGATATTCAGAAATCTTTTTTTCTTTTACTAAGTATATTATCGTTCGATATAGTAATTAGGCACGTGCAATAAATTACCTACGTACTTAATACAAATCTTGTTTATAGTAGGAAGTTCCCATGCAAACTCATCTTCGGATCAAAGGAAGTTGTAGACGTTATATAAATTAGGAAGTCACTCACCTGTTTCTTTATTAACTTGCGCACAACAACTAACAAACAAAAGAATTGAGAGAACTACGTTGACCAGGCAATTCATTTTACACTTTAAAATATTTTTCATTTAGTATAAAATGCACATAATGAAATCGTTGAAAAATCGAGTGCGGACGGACGTTTGGATTGGGCGCGAGTAACGGACACGCGTTTCAATTGGCACGCTCGGCCGCAATAAGGGTATCGGCGGCGGTCGGTCCAGGAGCGCGGGATCCACTACCGGCCGGCGGCGCGGCCCGGCCCCGGCCCGGCGCGCTTCCGGGCGCCCGCCGCCTCCCGCCGTGAGCGACGTCACTCTCCGTCACACCCGCTCCTGCCTACTCTGTACAGTCGGCCTCAGAAGTGGTTGTACATATTCTAATTTCCAATTTAATTTTAGACTCGCAAAATGTTTCTGTTTCGTAGTTTCAACTACGGAGATGGCCAGCTACTTTTGAGGCCGACCGTACTCGACAGGCCCAGAGTTGACGACTCATCATTTACCTTACACTTTTTAATTGATGAGGTCAAAACAATTGGGTCACTCCGGTTGGATTTACTTATTGTTTACTGGGAAACGGATGCATTTTTTTTTACACCAGTTATTCTGCTTCCGGTTAGTATGAATTGGGTTTATTTGACGCCAATCGTGCTGATACTTCTTTTTAGAATGAAGTAAAAAGTATTTTACAATTTTACGTTGGAAATTTCATAGGGTAAGAATATGACTAGGTTGACTCATAATCAATTTGAGTATATTAAAACTTGAAGTATTTCTCAAAAACCGTTTATTATTTATAAGAAAACACTTAATAAATTAAGTAACCAGTAGGTACCTAGTACCACAATAGAAATAATAGTTACCTTGCACAAACAAAGATCACTATAAGTAGGTAGACTGCATGGCACTCACACCTACTCTGACTACTCTGAGTAGCTAAAACACTTAATGAAATGGATAACTTATAACTTAAAGCAAATGAGATTAATTAAATAAGTTAGCCTTAAATAAGTAATAAACTTTGGACAAATACTTAGAAGGTACACCATTACGTTCAATTAAAAAAATTGCAACTTTAGTACTTATTTTAAGTGTTTTAAAGATTTTACAAATAAAACTGATAAAATAACCACCACAGCGCTGCCGACAGCTCCCACAATAATCTTCTTTTTCTGGTTACTCTCTTCTGGCACCTAGAACAGAAATGATTTTCTGTTTAGCTACAAAACAGTATTTATTTATGATTAGCTGTTACAGGTGACTGTTCCAGGTACTTTCCGATATCAGAACTCAGGTTCTCACCAAACCTCGGTTGCCTATGGCACCACGCCCCTTAAAGACAGTATTATTTTATAAATAGTTCAATTTGTTGTTTGGATTTATATGTAACACATATAATTTTTTTAACTCTGATTCTAAGCTACCTCGTACAAACCAGTGACAACGAAGTTGCAATCGGTTTAGTCGTTACACAGACACAGCCAACCATAACAAATATACCATATTTAAAGACTTCAACATATATTTTTTTAATATTATCTTGTTTGTACTGACTTTTTACATTTCTTTATTATAAGTATGGATAGATGATTAAGATAGTAAAATAATATTTGCCATGGCAGCTATCTATAAGTCATTCTTATTAAGTTTACCTTGAACTTGCAGCGCAGTGTATTTTCTATTGAATCCATGAGGTTTATCATTTCATTGACTGTTGACAAAGCCACATCAGAAGCATACTTGTCTTTATAAAGCAGAGCATCCAGTACTCCATCTTTGCTTAGACATTTAGTGATACATAACATGTTCAAGTACACCCTGTGGAGGTGAAGTGTATTATCCTTCAAGATATCTGTAATTTCCTGTAGACTCAAGCGGTTATTATTTGGTGTTCTGAAAATAATAATAATGTTTCTTAATATATTAGACTATAAACTTCTAGTAATGAATGAAAACAAATTACGGACTGTCAAAACATATCTATACACTATGAGTAAAAATGAATCCAACTAATTTAATAAATTTTAACTATGGATTATACATATTATACATTCACTGCTGATAACAGTGTCGCGTTTTTCATAACTTGCCACGAGTACAGGAAAACAGAACTGTGGTGTTAGCTGTATGGGAAAACACTATGGTGTGTGTAGACCCTTGACTAGACATGAAAATCGGGTTAGCTGTCAAAGTGTTAAAAAACATGATGAATGAAATAAATAATTAAATGAAATGTTAGATGTTTGTTTATTTGTTACTCAATCACGCCAAAATAGTTTAACAGGTCTTTAATAAAAATTACAAATATGTAGACTTTATTGGAATTGTAACGTTTTTTACCAAAGGTTAATTTTATTCAAAAGATTTTCAATCAAATATATAAAAGACTGATTGAAAATTAAATGTGTTATTTATATAATAAACTAGAAAACTGTGGGGTGCAGAGAGTGAATGCCACTGGAAATCTGTGGGGCGCTGCTATAAAATAGTTAAGCTATAATTAGGTAATGTGCATGATAATCAATTGAACTGACATACTCTTCAAGTAACCCAAAATAAACGGGTAGTTCTTTGGCCACTTTCATTATATTCTTCCTCGTTTGTGCATCTGCCACTCCTAGTTTCATGAGATCTGCATCTGATAGTAGCGGCAATGTGCTTTGTCCAATGTTGTTTTGCCTATAAGAAATGAAAAAATGCTTGTTTTATTTTACTATAGGTAGGTCAAGAAAACAACTCATTGTCACTACAATATGTTTAATCTCACTAATATTATAAATGTGAAAGTTTGCGTATAATTATGTTAGTTCCTTTTTTGCACTAAAATGGCACAACGGGTTTTGATGATATTTAGTATACAGATACTTTAGGTCCTGGAATTGAACGTAGAATACTTTCTATCCTGTAACAATTGATTATTCCCGTGGGATAGTAGCTAAAACCGCAGGCCGCTGCTAGTAATAGTAATGAATATACCTACATGTAAGTACCATTATTTTAACATAGGTAGGTATTATTGATAAGTTTATTTCACACTATAATCCAATATAAACTCAATATTTTTTGTTGTCAAGTCTCCTGTTAGATATCTTATATTTTGCGTATGCCCTAAGTTTCTTCTAGGAGTTATGCTAAGATTGGACGCCTATTCAGCAGAAGACTTCTGTTTGATGATAAGATTTAGTAGGTACATAGGTAACAGTACACTTACCTGCATTTCATTACCTACATTCCCCAACCAAAAATAATTGATGGTCATCATTTATAAGGCTAATTTTATTAATTGCAATAATTTACTTACTTAAATATATCAACATATTGTTCAGCTCCCACATCGTGCTGGCGAAGCAAATCTCGCAGTATCATATCAAATTGAATTGGGTCTATTGGACTTCCCACTGGAGATTTTATAGAGTCGGTATCTTTTTTGACAGTCGTTCCTAGCCCTTCCATTTCTATAAATACTGCTATAATTATTACTTAAAAATAAATACGATACTTCTATTGAGAGTAAAGAAAAATTACAATAACAAACAGCGCAACAGTTGCACACACTTAGCTAGATAGATCGATCGAAAGCCGCGGGCCGCGCCCGTCGCTCGCCCGGATTTGATAGTTGATTGACAATTCAAATGTCAAAATTGTCAAAGTCACAGATGTCAGACCTTCGAAGCAAAGTCATTCCAATCAAAATTCATGGAAGCGCATTCAACTACACAGTGATAGGTTCTTCTTGGCGGGAAGCTTGAAGCTTGATCGAAGGCGGGAGGTCAAAAATGTGGGTTGCTGTTGTCTAAATTTTTTTTCTCAAACTTGTGTTTCATATATTTTATACATGATAATTTATGTATGTGTAATGCTGGTCCCTCATATTCGCACAAATCTTCGTATATTGTACAAATGTTTCCACGCATCTGAGGGACGTCAGACATTTATTTGCAAACTCAGTAGATATGCAGCTAATCAATTTTCAAATTTGCAAACTCAATGTGTGTGTATAAGGAAATCCACCGTCCGATGTCCTATTTACTCCTCTCCGTGCATGGTTGTCTGGAAGAGATCGCTCTGAGCGATAAGACCGCCCATTGTGACACTAATTGTAAAATTTGTTTTGTTCTAGTTTTAAGTTTTCTTTGTTCTGTGGTGTTTCAATAAAGAGTTTATCTATCTATCTATCTATCTATGTGAACTCATTTGCACTTCCTCCTACTTTACGAATATCTCAGTCTTTTACTTGGTTTTATGAATCATGATTTGGTTGGATTGTTAAATTAATTAAAAATGACGAAACGTCAGTACCTTCGCAATCGAGTTCACAACTGGTTACACGCAAGTGTGAGTGAGAGACTATGCGAAGATTTGAGATTCGCGCTCTTTGAAGTGCGTTAAAAAACCGACGCAGCCTAAACGACAGTAAGGACTCGCCACAATTATGACTGAGCATATTGACATAAATGTTAAATAATGAATCTGTAAATCATTACAGATTCATTAATTAACATTTATGTCAGGCTGATGCCTCATACCACATTTACGAACCAAACCTTTATATAATGGGGGAAAACTGGGGTTCATACCACAGCATAGATAGTACTTTTTCATACTTTTATTTAAAAAAAAATAGAATAAAAATAAAACGAATGTAGAGAATTAATAAAGCTTTTATACTTATCTATTTTTGAGCAAATAATTTTCAGTTGAGCAAGATTAAAAAATTTCACATAGGTACCTACAACCTTATACTAATTTTATACATATAAATAAAATATTTTGTAATAAACGAATAAACGCTTAATAAGTAGGTAGGTACTATCTATTTTTGAGCAAGATTGAACTTTTAAAACACAATATTAGTACCTCTAGTACACTATCTACACATTACTCTACAGGTACACAAAAACTATGTTGATAAATAATAATCTACAATAAGTTATTTATTATTATCTACTCACAGTACGCACGTACAATAGGCATAACCATTCTTAGATAGATTAGTCACGAGCTCGATTACTTTTTCACCTTCTTTTATAATGTTTAGGTATGCAGAGGTACCCCAATACATAAATTGGAAAATCTGTAAATAGCTACTTCGGTGTACGTTTCCGAGCTCTTTACCGTATACTTAACTGTATTGAAGTATCTAAGTATATTATTACAATGGTACCTAACTTTCCTTTGCATAAGATAAGTCTACAGATCTAGATAAATTTGTCATCTATAAAAACATAAAAAATTGAGTCGTCGCGGAATGTCTGGCAGATGTGAAATATCGCAACTAAATTGTAAAGCAAAAACAACCCTAATTTTGGCAGTCGGGTAAAATGAAACGATGGTTTATTAAAAATATTTAACCAAACAGTTGAAATGTCTTGTTAACACTGCCTGAATGTAAAAAACCACCACTATTAGACAACAGCCAACCGTTGGTCTGACCCTAGCTTGTTCTCATTTGGAGGACCGGTGGGCCCTGGCATGAAATAATTTACTGAAAAAAAACGTCAATATATAGTAAATAGTTAAAATATTGTAAATGCACACCGACAAGAAGCTTATTTAGTAGCTTCAATACCATGGGGTACTTAGTGGTTGAGAAGCTCCTCACCACAATTTTATAAAGGGTACCGACTACCGTGTAACTATAATATACTTAGGTTCAAAATTCTCACTACGATAAATTATTATCATATAGTATAATATTATATGATACAGCTACTTTGCTCGTTGTGAGCTTATAGTAATTAATTAATTACTTAATCAAATTGTTCTGCCTTTTTCGGATTATTATTACGAAAAGTTTACATAAAGGTATTGATTGATTCCTATAATTTGTACTTATTATAGTAAGTTACCGATTTACTACGATTTTCGTATTGTCCATGGATAAGGCACCCCAATCTCAACCTCAATAATCCCAAGAACTCTACAGTGTCGAGTCTTGAACATTTCATACTACACAGAAGATAGATTATCTACAATAGCTTTAACGGCCTGCCAGGTTTCTCGAGCAGTCGACACGATCTGTGACCCCGGCAGGAGAAAGCCGTACGGTCCGTAGGAGTCGCGGAGTTCCACGTGATACGCGAACTTTATACCAGCGCGAGCCTTCGCCCAGTCGTGGGACATCCCTGATGCTGGCTGACTGATCTCTGCAGCGGTGCCAATCTGCAAATAAATGAAAGATAAAAATATCAGTAGGCGAACGTATGTAAATAACGTAAGCGATAATAGGCTTATGTATTACAGCTACAGCCTATTTGGTAGGTACAACCAACATGCTGGTCGCTGGTAAGATAGCCCCTAAAATAAGCCACAAGTATCCATCACTCATGTTTGCTAATTGTGATCGTTCTGAATATCAATGAAAAAAATCGTTTGGGACCTATATTAATCTACATACTTAAATTGCATATGCGATACTATTTATCCCGTAAAAAATAACGGTTATCCGAACTAATAACTCCTAAATTAGTAGTACTAACATCGAAACGATTTGTAAAGATTTAAATTTTGTACTTCGTAGAAATGAACACAACCACTTGCTTGACCCCTGTAAATAAGAACCACTTCTTAGAATCGACATGTAAGGTCATGATCCCACAATACCAATTATACCCAAGACACGGAACAAATAGGTACTTTTTACTTCGTTTTTCTGTTCACAAATTACTTGTGTCGTAGACCGTAACGGGAATCGAACACGCAATACGCGCTAAGTCGACGGGTTCTTTAAGTACAGGTATAGCGTTTAACTAGGAATTGTGAAGAAAACCTGAATGTTGCCTCTATTTGTAAACTGAAGAGGGTCTAAGGTTTCAGGGTTGGTTGGTTGGCGCCTACTACTAGGTACTACGTTAGATATAAGTACTCATGTAACTTCCACAAGCCACTAGTAATCATAAATGCGAAAGTAATATGTAAATATTTAGTTGTATGTATGTTAGCAAAGAGGTAGTAAGTATAGTAAATTAATGTGGTTTTTACTACATTTATTCCGGTACATTATAGTGAATTTAAATCGCAATGCTCTCTACTCTTAACTGTTAATTGTGTGGAAGAACATAATTATAATCAAAATATAAGGAATTATTTGATTTTTCGTGAACGTAACTGTACCCTGTAGGTACTAACTCATTTTACAATGAGTACAGGGTACAGCTATATTAGTTACATTAGCTACGGTTAATATAAAATTAGAATTTCGTACATTAAAATAACCGCAATCGACGGCTCATGAAGCGTACTGCGCAATGGATTTTGTAGAACGGAGAAAGTCTTAGCTTCTATTAAGTTCAACTTTTATAAGCCGTATTAAATGTCTAGGCAAGCAAATAATGAATAACATGACTGGTGACTTGACACACAAGATGTAAATCTTTGAACTCGGTAACCTCTATTCAGTTTATAAAAGTAATCCCACTTTTATTTGTTATGATGACCTTTTTTTATTGGTAACACTTTCTGATTTGCGATGAGAATAATTGAGTGCCTACTTTTATAATCGTACCTGACAAGATCACACAGCCCCTTAAACTTGCACCTGTCTACGCTTTTACCTACCTAATTAATGCTTTTTGCTAAAGCTTTCACGAATAAAATAAAATAAATTGTCTAAGACAAAGCGGCTCTACTCTTAGGACAGGATTTGTTATCGTTTTTGTAACGTTTGCATAGTATTATTGATAGCTAGATTGATAGATTTGAAACGTTTTAGGGCTATCAAATTTAATTTTAGTTGCTTTCGGTGTTCCCGGATCTGACACAACTAATTTTATGTTTCAAGTGCCTTTCTCTACGTTCCGCACACAATTTAGGTACCATTCAGACTTCTTTCTGCACCCTTCGAGAGTATTGCGTAGAGTATACATAATGTATTAGGTGATCTGTGGTATATTATTGCTAACGAGTTTTACAGTTCAAGCTATTGAATTTTACCTGATACTTGGTGCCGTACATGTCGGACAGTGCTGAAGTGGCGAGCTTGCCCATCTCCATCAAGATTCCGTCGTCTGCGTAAGGCGCATGCGCGTATGCGCTGGGTATCAGCCAGGATTGGGAGTACGCGTGGAGTGACAGAAACACCTGGAAGAATATGGAAACATTTAAAAGGATTGAGGTAAAAATAGAACATTTTACTACTAGTCAGTTGACTAGTGGCGAAGTTTTTACTGAAGATATCTTCAGTTCAAACTTCGCCAGTAGGTAAGCGAAATCCTAACCTATGTTTAAGTATAGTTAGGTTTCGAGAGGTATTTCAGTTACGACACTGGGTACTTAATACCTAGGAAATTGTAACTTTAGACATTAAAATGTATTGTGTGAAACTCATGAAAACCCACTTATTCTATTCTAGAGGCGTTTGAACTCATAACACTCAGAAGACATATAGATCGTACCTCCTAGGTATGCACACAAGTACCTAGCACTGCTCTTAGTTTTGAACGAAACTGAAATATAGATCTGTTACAAATATTCGTATCTAAATAGGTAGAATCACGAGTTTAGTAAAGTTAACGGTTTTTTTAAATTGATTACTTAATTCATACCAAGGTATTATTATAAACGCGAAAGGTGCTTGTTGGTTTGTCTTTTTTTATGCAGCAACTAATTGACGATATTTTTTTGTTTCGGTAGATAAAGGGCTGGCTGGAGAGTGACATGGGCAACTTTTTATTACCTGTAAAATTTATCTAGGTATTTCTGTGGGATAACAGTCAACGCGGGTAAAACGGTGCGAAAGGGAGCAATCAGATAGTGAGACAAACAGAGGTAAGTAGCTACTTTCAGATTTATAATAGTAGTAATTATAGAGTTTACATAGGTACCAGTCAGTGTACCCTCAAAATCATGATTAAAATTATGAACTGTACTGAATCGTTTTCTCTGTACTATAAGTTAAACCTACAGTCGGTAGGTTATCTATAAGTGTACATACTCGTAATATATGAAAGTTCAATAGAAAATTGTATGAAAGCGTCGATATGGCCGAATAACGCATTCTGTCACATTTTCCTGCGATCGATGTGCGGTCTACCTTTACGGTTTTGAGGCGGATGCTAAATGGCTGCAATTGCCAACTCGCCTCTTTATAGAGTATGGAATTTCTGATTTCTACTCAACTTCCATCTCTTTGTGTGATTTATTTATCTATTTCACCTAGGTAGTGTAGTTTTCTATAAGTAGGTACTTACACAATTAGTACAGTAATTTGGTGCCTCAAAAAGGGGGTTACCTGGAAAGTTTTCTGGGAGTTTTGAAAAATTGTGATTTTATAGTTTGATTTTATTTGATTGATTATGGTGTTTTTTATATCGTAAAATAAGCCGGATAGGAATGATTGTCAAAAATACTGTTTATGAGCGCCATTTTTCCAATATGGCGGCGCGAGCGGCAAAGATACGATATGGCAAGCAAAGTGAAAATTCGAAAATGCACGTCGAAATCTATTTAATCTTAACCACCTATATTTAAAACTCCTGGAATACTTTCCAGGTAGAACTACCAAATGACTGGACTACATGGCAAACGTATTTAATTTTACTAATTCTAAAATCGTCAAATACGTTTACATTTTGTATCCGCAGTCATTACCGCTGGTATTAAAGTGAAAACGATTCCTCGGATCTAATAACGGTGTAAGGTTATGTTTGTAGTGCGTACTAGGTATATTATTAGAGCTTACTCATATAATTGCATTTAAACATCGTGTAACCGACGTTGTGAGCTACTACCTGCGACGTACCTATTCGTAGGTAGGTAGGACCAGCAGCCTCATCAATAAAATAATCGATTTACGACGTCGAATTGACTTTAAATTTCAATCGCAATACAATGGATTTTGGCCAACCGTGGAACTTAAACACACTAAAGAAGAATTATTAAACTTTTGATAGTGGTCTCAACAAAGTAGTCAACGGGTCCGAATCACCCCATGGAAAAATAAACATTTCGGCAATTAACACCTAGGTCCGAATTGCCCCAGTATAAAAAAAAACACGGGCAATACACGCGTGGTGTGAATAGCCTCAATACCCTTACAATCAATAGCCAGGTATTAATACGTAAAAGCAAGTCACTGTATAGACATAAAAGGCAGTAAAGAGCGGTCTCTCCTAGAGATGTTTTTAATGGAGTGGGTTTAAATGAATTTAAAACTTAATTTTAACCTTTAGAAGGTGACTAATCCCACTTTCAATTTAGGTTATTGAACCTACTACTTCAATGTTTCGCCGATCGATGCGATGTTCAATAATAACAATTACATGTAAGTTGGTTTCACACATTCCATTTTATGGATACGTGTAAAACTATGGATGGCCTATCATTAAAGTATTTTTCGTACTTAAAACTAAGCTAGTTTATTATGATTATAACATAAATCCACTCAGACATATTGGGTGTGACTTTGGATGTTTGTCAATAGGCATATTTATCTAATTTACTCAGGCCATTGCTTATATAAATACCGAATTGTACATCCGTTGACACGTAATGAAAATCAAACATAGTATGACATTAAAATTAGATCCAATCTTACTAATATTATACATGCGAAAGTTTGTGCATGGGTGTGTGTTTGTTCCCTCTGAACGACAAAATGGATTTTGAAGAAATTCAGTATACAGATATTTCAGATCCTGGAATAGAACGTAGAATACTTTTTATTCCGTAATAATTCACGGTTCATGTGAGATATAAGTGAACGTGGGTGAAAACGCGGGGCGCAGCTAGTAAATCAAAATTCAGCTAAATGAATTAGCCCATGTCGATTGTAGAGATCCAAATTATCCTACCTTAATCAATCCTCTATTTTCAGCCAAGAACTCGGAGACGGCCCGCGTCTCCGGCTCGCTGAAGGGATGCGGCCCAGCGTAGTTATCAGAGCACGGGTCCTGGGAGGAGTCCTGCTCGCCCCAGTGGTAGTCCCAGTTGCGATCCGTGTCCACCCCGACGCACTCCGTCTGGCCCCAGTTCCAGGGAAACCTTGAATGGAAAGCGTTCTCATTAGGTATACAACAAAAAGCAAGTATGATGGCCTCCGTGACGAAAGTTCTTCATGAATGGACTGCGAACTGTGTGGTTGCGTATTCGATTTCCACCCGGGGTAAATAGTTCTGTGGACCACGGGTACTTGGTCTGAGTCTGAGACCATAGTCATTGTAGAAACAGACTATGCCGAGATCCTCGAGGTTCATGATTTCTAAAATTGATTCTCGTAACTTTCCGCAAGTTCTCACAGCTTCCCCAACCCAGGGAGGATACCACATACCAGCTACTTACTTCTAGACTCCACTAGGTTAAATGCCATGAGATGAGTCGGTAACGTGTTTGAGTTTAAATGGAACTGGCTTGATGAGTAAGCAGGTTAGGTTAATTGATTTTATCCCAAGTAATTCCGGTCTGCAGCTACATGATTTCCAGGTACCTATTCATCTACCTACCTACACTATCTTTATTAGTTATCAATCATTATTATATAAGTAGGTGAAAGTAATAAAAAACATTAGATATCTTTAAACATAGTAAATAAATGTAGTTCTTGGTCAAGTTAGTTAGTTGTAATTGGCCGGTTCGATTTTTCAATCATCATCACGGTATAACAAATAAAAGAAGTAAGAGATCTAGTAAACATCTGTCAGTACGATAAATTATAGTGTACAAAACTGTAAATCACTTCATATGAAATCGTGAGAGACATTAAATTTGATTGATGCCGCTCTAATAGTGCTCACACATAATTAAATAAGATGAGACAACATAAGTTTCACTAATGCTGAAAAATTAGCATGATTATGCTACATTTGTACGAACACAGTCTTTTTCGAATTAGAGAGATTTAACAACTCTCTGCACCTATTTGCTACAAAGAAGAATTATGCACGGTTCAACTCAAACCCAAATTTTCTGCACCTTAGTTTTTTACTCTACTTTCACAGAAAACCTGTCTTGTTCTTGTACATTAGTCAAATAAAGAGAAATGAAGTGGCAGATAAGATACAAAGTACTGGTTAGAACCACAGGGTAGAACAGTTATTGCTCTCTATACCTACCGTCAACACTGTGTAAGAAAGTCGAACATGTGTTCTGACAGGATGTTCAGATTTATTTGTAACCACAGGTATAGATAGGCATCGTATAGCTTTCTAAAATATCGTTACCTACATTAATCTGACATTGACACATTAATTTATTTATCCAAAGCATTACCCAAAAAAGTTTTGAATACTCGAAAGTTCAACTAAAAATTAATTAAGAATTGTGCGGTGTAATCATCGTCATCATCATCAATCCATATCGTCCCACGGCTGAGCACGGGTCTCCCCTCACTTTCATGAGGAGGGCAGGCCATTATCCAATACGGAGGCCCGGTAGGGATTGGTGGATAACCTACCTCTGAAATAATTCTCGGGTTGGTATGTGGGTTTCCTCACGACGTTTTCCTTCACCGAAAAGCTAGTCATAATTACGTACATATGCTTTACATAAGCACATTGGTACGTGCCCGCACTGGGATTTGAACTCGCGTCCTTCTCCTTAGAAGGCGGACGTTCTCCCACTAGGCTATCACCGCTATTATTATATTAATGTATAAGGAAAACATAAAAAATAATAACAATGTTTGTCTTATCGATACATTATAATAGACATGCCTATGGTATCTTAATTAATATTCTCAGGTCAGCAAGTCTCATTCTCAAGCTCATTCACGGAAGCCAGTTTTTTATTTTTATTTGGCTTGCAGTAGATAATATTGGGTTTTCACATGTCAATTTGCGGAACACGCTGCAGGCGTTTCTAGTTGATAATTTTATTACAATCGAACGATCGGAGAAATTACTACTACTGTTAAAGAAAAAACTATCTGGTTAGTAAATGTATTATATAGATATGTATGGCTTGGAGCCATACATTTTAGCAGCTCTAACGATATAAAAATAAGATTTTCACTCGGAATCACTAGATTTTCCTCAAGCCGTCCCACTCGTAGATTAAATCGATTTTAATACAAAATCTAGTACAAATATGCGTAAAATACAAAGGATTGTTATCCATTGATTAACTTAAAATATTTTGAAAGCCCCGTACTATCCTATCCCTACTTTTATTCCCATTCCAGCCCATGTGAGATGATTAAAAAAGAAAGCTTGAAAAAAAAAGAGTTTTTTTCAGTGTTAAGGTTTTGAGGATGTGAGGTATATGGTTTTAAGTCTCCAGTCATAAAATACTCCTGTTAATATAATAATATAGTCTATATAAATAAATTTAAAAAAAAACTTTGCATGTTGCCGCTTACCACCCCACATAGTAGTCATCGGAGTGATCGGGAAGACGTGAGCGGGTCTTACTCCACAGCCGGTCGTGGGTGTGTGAGTGCTCGTATCCATCAGGGTTCACGACGGGCATTATGTAGAAATCAGCTTGCTTTAGCAATTCCATCTCTGCACCTATGAGAACACAAGTTTTTCCATGTTTTAACTATGCCATCTGACTTCTTAATTAAACATTAATCTGCCTCTCATAAAATATAGACCATTATTTAAATTTATTGCAAAAAAAAAACTTTTAAAACAATTATTTTTGCCTATTTTTATTAACTAGATGCATAAAATAAATATTTTTATGTTTCGCACTATGATTTCAGGCCACAGAGACAGACTGAATTACTTCAAATTTTACATAAATACGAGAGTACAGACATCCGCCTCAGTCGGTGGTTTTTTCTCTCACCCAATCCTTTCTCTCCTTCAACCAAAGTGTGAATCATCCAAGTGGCGACAGCGGGTGCTATCCACTCCCGCGCATGCGCCCCGCCGTCCAGCCACACGGCGGGCTTCATGCGCGAGCGGAGCCTCCATCTCGTCTTCTGATCTTTACTGCTCGTGTCTCTTTCCAGGGTGTCGTTTGATGGCAACGAAATCTGAAAACCAGAGATCGCTTATGGTAATTCGTTTCTAGTCTGACCGGACCGGGAAGTAAATTATCAATATATAATATAAATCTATCATATTAAAATTAATTCCTATTACAATACAATACAACAATTCTTTATTGAACACCATAAAGCTTACGTAAACCCAATACAATATATATTTAACAAACAGGTAGTACACTGGGCGGCCTTTTCGCTATTCGGCTTATCCTTATTTCACACCATAACTTGATAACGACTGGACAAATTACGTGTTTTTTTTCAAATCTCTGATAAGGTCCGAGGAAGGAGAAAATTTTGAAAAGATGAAAAATTTGGGAAAATCTCGAAATGATTTTTTCTACGAGATTTTCGTATAAACTCACGAAATGACATTTGGTTTTTACGCGATCTTCAGTTATTTCTAAATAATATGGGGTTCGTAAATAATACCTGGGAAATGCAGAATTATTACGGGAAAACTGCAATTACGCTGGTGAAACCACGGGCACAGAATAGATAATACCTACTCCGCGGAACTAGTCTTTTATAAAGATGGAAAACTAAATCGTCATATTGATGTTGTTAGTTTGATACATTCACGGAATCAAAGGAAGAAATTAAAAGTAAATTGTTACCTTGACAGCAACCAAAGGAAGTCCTTCAGACGAGCGGCCGAGCGGAACAAGCTCCACCAAGTCTGAGTGAGAGTGTTGTAAGTACTCCAAGTACCGTAGGATGTCCGCGTAGCGATGGTATCGCCGCCACGTCATCGGGTGTCCTCGCATCTGCTCCAACTCCAGCCTCTGTTTCTTCGAAAGGCGAGGGTTCTCATACATTATAGCTTTCTGAAACAAGATATCAAGCTTGTTGAAAAAGGCATCAGTATAGGTTGTACCTACCTAAGACATAATTTACCGAAGGCTTTTACCTGTAAGTCCCATATCACTACATCGAAGTCGACCTTTGCGGATTTTAAATGATCTCTTACATCGGCCATAAGATCGGGAGGGACGAGCAAGTCCGTTGAGCCGTTGAGAGACGGCATCGTCCACCACATAAGGCCAGAGCCTTGAGCTTCCTCTTGCAGTTCCAACAATTCATTGACCTTCCATTGTGCATCTGGATAGGTACGAAGAAGTTGGTACCCTTTATAATTTTTCTTTAGAGGTTTCTTCGACGCTTTCTTATCTGAAAAATGTCATAATTGCTCTAATTAAGAGATATACCAGATGGGAAGATAAGCTAGTTAATTAAACTTAATGGGAAAGGTATCCATGCACGCCATATCCCCAGTATCTATTCTTCGAATAGTACACTAACGTGCTATGTAATAGCAAGAAAGTGTACCTCCTAATGATAATGTGTTCACTTTCGAAGTCAGGGGCGTTTAGAATTAGAAACGTTTTCATCTGGATGCTCATTATGGAGTGCATTGACTTAGGCAAGGTTAGCGACATGTGGAGATATAAATATATACATAAGATATAAATAAACATTATCTATCTATATGAGGAAGTATTTACAATATCTACAAGTTGACATCCTGTGGAATACCACTTGTTTTTTTTATTAAGTCAGACATTATAATGATTGAGGTAATAACAGGCGTTTAATCTTACTTGAACTTGCGTCAGCAGCTAAATATGCTCCGTCGTCGCTATCCTCCGATGCCAGAAGGTTCTGGAACCAGTTGGCTTCGGTGGTGAGCGGCATCGCTGTGGTCGTCGTTGTCGTGACTGGCTTCTTGGGCTTAGCAGTGTCTTGGGAGAACCAACCCTCGCCAAACCAGGACTTGGTAGGAGCTACTATCCAGTTGTAAATTCTAGAGAAGAATCCTAAAATAAAACTGAACTTAAAAAAGTATTTTCGTTTCGTTGGAAAATAAGGTTTCATTTATAATTTATATTATTATCCCCAATTTTCATTTTCCACCCGTAAAACTATTGTAGGTACCTACTTACATAATTTAAAAGTTTTAGCTGTAGGTACCTACCTAATTATGTAGTAGGGACAGTAGAGAGATGCATATTTGAGTTAAGATCGCATGTTGCGGTTACCATTGCCGCAATTTGCTAAGTAATTCGATGATAAACTTCGCATTCCCCTAAACGGAAGTTTAATGCGAGCAACTGTCACATTTAAGGAGAAACTCTTTTATGTCAGTGGGGCAAGCGGCGCGACGCGTGCGAGAGCCGGAGCGGGTGCGCAGGCGCTGCGAGGTAGTCAGTAGACACCTATCTAATAGACATGACTACTTTGTACCTGCACTATTCAACGATTACTTGTAGTTAATCTAACCTGTTACGGTCCAATACTCTAATCTATGATCACACTATCTCACTAATACCACTCTAATCTAATTAATGTTATAAGTGCGATGTGTGATTGTGCATTTGTGGGTTTATCCTCTGTTCACGCCGAAACGGCTAAAAGGATTTCAATGATTTTTTTTGGAATATAGTTAACATACTTCAAGTCCTAAAACAGAACATAGGCTACTTTTTATCACGTAAAAATCATATGTTCCTTTGGGATAATTGTGTAGGTGAGTGAGACCGTGGGGCGCAGCTAGTAGTAATATATTATTTAAAACCAAGCTTGGGACTGGATTATATTTTTAGTTGAGTTCAAAATAGGAGGAGGTGCTCAATTCTGTTAAA
Organism: Campaea margaritaria; assembly: GCA_912999815.1. Classification (NCBI taxonomy): domain Eukaryota; kingdom Metazoa; phylum Arthropoda; class Insecta; order Lepidoptera; family Geometridae; genus Campaea; species Campaea margaritaria. Next base: position 6,410,422 of record OU538792.1, read on the forward strand.
ATTTAAATAATAGTTAAATAATAAAAATGAAATAATTGCGAAATATTAAAAATTGTTATTGTCTTATTATGATATATAGGTATTCTTCCATTGAATAATATATTTAATGGTAGATAGGTTCTCACAGTCAACAGTGTGAAGTTAACGGGCAATCATGGGGATGGGAATTAATAACGTGTTAGAAACTTAAATGAATTGGGTAGGTAAAGTAAGTATCGATTTGCAAGAAGTCGTTCGATGAAACTCCGGCTTAATGATTTATTCCAGTCCGTTTACTCAGTCAAGCCCACATTTTATGATGGATAATTCGGCATTAATCAATATTTTAGAACGTGGCCCCCATTGGCATCCATCTCGCATACCTTATTCGTTCAAAACCTCGTTTCGACACAATCATAATTGTAAGTCTATTAATCATTTTCGGTATGACTACAATCTGGTTAAATTGGTCTGTAACCACAACTCATCATATTTTTAATTTTGCTATTTCATTTTACCAAAATGGCAATTAAGGACTGAAATGCACGACACAGTTGGCATTAAAAAAACGGTTTCGGTAAGAACGTGTGAAAAGACTGCCGTTATCGAAAAACAAGTTTCAGTGATATCATAATTAAATTATTTATTTATAATATTGGTAAGTTTATCTACGCAAAAATATATGTATCGATATATATATAGCGAAAGTGTGTGTGTGTATATGTTTGTTACCATTCAGCGCTGATACAGCTGAAGGATTTTATTGAAATTTCGTATATGGATCAATCCTGAATCAACACATATCAGAATATTTTTCATTAGCAACATCATCATTCACAGCATACAAACAACACGGGAGAGGCCGAGGGCGCAGCTATTTTGGAATAATTTATCCTTTTTAAAAGTGAATTCTAAAACGCTTACCAAATTCATAAACTCAGTCTTATAAATTTGAGCAATGTGCTCAGCATATTTAAATAGCTTCCATTTGAAACAAAATGGACGTCAAAAGTTCCTGAATACATGTTAATAATATAAGAATAGAATAGAAAATGCTTTATCGTACACCAGTAACAACTTAATTGGAGCACATTAAATCTATTTAACCATGTGAACTTGTAATTTAGACCTAACTTTCATATTTTATTCATAGGCGCTGACTGTGTGACACAATTATGTTTATTAGACTGGCTTACCAATGTTACAATTTTGTTATAATAGCTCTTTTAGTACTAATAACTCTTGGCACAATTTACTACATTTAGTAGCTAGTTTCTAGCACTATACTGCGCCCGCCTTCGTTTGCGAAGCCCCTACATTTTCACAAGAATTAAATTTAATATTGTACACTTACCTAAAATATATTTTTTACAGATTCCCTCAAAACGGTGAACGAATACTTGGTAGGGAAACCGGCCATATTCAAGAACGTGGTCCTTCTTCTCTCCAAAAGTGGGCCAGTGTGTAAGCAGCAGTGGGAATGTTGTGATGATGATAATAAGTAACAATTAAAAGGTGCGATCGATCCCCGTAAAGTCTAGTTCGTAAATTACGGATATTTAAAAAAAAAACATCGATGGTGATTATGAGGATAGAGGAATTGTTAAGTAGTGATTTGTTCAGTGGTATTTGGCTTTAGTGTGCATTAGACTCTGAATAGTGGGCACTTAAGAAAGTTTCCTAGGCAGTGAACGTGTTAAAGGTGTCTACTAAGTGCTACAATCATGGTTTTTTTTCAGGTTGTTTGATGACACGATTGGAAAGTTTAGAGGAACTTCCTCTAGAGTTCCACAGCCGAATGGCAAAGACTTTTTTAATGTTTTTGATGGAATGGGTAAGCACGACAGTAATTTAATCACATATATTCGTTTTAGTTTCATCGATTACCAGCATTTTGATAGTTGATTTAAACCCGTAGTGATAATAGATTCAGATTTGAAAGTCGCCGTTGATCCTGTCTGTAAATATGATGGACAAAAATAAATTAGGCAATAAGGTTGATCAATGATCATCCACAAAAACTAAAAGCTGAATTACTCGGAAGGTACACAACCTAGATAGCAATTAATGGCGAATTAAATTAGTGACTAAATCCATTTTTTTTACCAAAGAGAAAGTGAATCAATCTTTTACTGATCAGAAACCAATGAGCATACCATGTATGTCGACTTTCAATTGATGTACTTACCTAGCCTAAAAAAACTTAATAGGAGTGCAAATCCGCTAGTGACAGTCGGATAAAAGTAGCTTATTAGAAAGTTTGTTTATGGAAATCTATTTAAGTAGGTATATGATGTAAGTGCTTAGAAAAACGCTATGGCTTTATGCTTATGACTTCACAGACAAATGATGTCGTGATTTCCTGATAAATCCCAAAGAGACATTAGCTGAACATTACCTACGTTACGTGGTTGTTTCGTATGCTTACGCTTTCATAATCATGTTTTGGATGAGACGAGCTTGTTAGAATCCCACTAGTTACGGCTCAAGAATTGTCACGATGCACGGCCATATTTTGCCTATTATTTACTTTAATTAAACATACACAAGCACGTACCTACTCGAACGAGACGTTACGAGGTATTTGTATTGGGTAATAAAAGCAATTGGGCAGTAAAGTTCCGCAAGGTATTTTACAATGAATTTATGAATGACACTGCCCTCTAACTCTCAAATTGAAAAGACCCATTTTCTCGTTTTCAATTGAATTGAAATTTTACATCCCTAATTCTCTATCCCTATAGTATGATGGTTATTTGACGAAGTGGAGAAGAATCTTCAAGAACATGAGTAGTGCTAGGAAATTTTGCAGGACTGGGGATATGGAGTCTTTTATATCGGTGGCCAAGATTCAATTTGGATCACAAAGCCCTGAAGTTAGTTGATTGTGTTTGAGCTCATTTTGATGAGCTTGTAGTAGAGGTAGGCAGGTACATACATTTTTTTATAAAAGATAGTCTGAAAAGTCTTTACGAATGTATTTTGGGGGAATTCCGTTACTATTTTAATATTATAAGTACATAAAGAAACAAGTAGGAGTGGTAGATGGATGGATCTTATTCAGTCAGAGAGAATATGGGCCATACGTAACCATGATCAAACAAGCCAATTGGTATTGTCTCAGCAGTGGGTATATTAAATACTCATCTTGAAATCGCAAAGAAAATCGCGAGCAGCTATTTTAATATATATTTTGTTAACCGATATAAAATTAAAAAAGATATACTCATTTCTTTAGACCCACCTAATGACCAACCTGATTTTGCAGGCTTCTGGGGCGTTTGTTTCGGTTTGTTATATTTTTGAAAGAAAGATGATATCCATCCAGTGCTTGTAGGAGGACACGTAGTCTTCTTAGTTTTCGGTGTTTTGGTTGTTTTTGGAGTGTTACGCGCTGGGCGATTGGTTGGGCGGCTTGTGGTCGTTGAACGCCGTGTCGTAGGGCGGCGTGTCGTAGGGCGGTGTGTCGTAGGGCGGCGGGTCGTAGGGCGGCGAGTCGTCGGCGGCTTCTTCGTATTTTGTACCGTCAGCTGCTCCGAGGAATGCACTAAAACGTAGTGCTGCCCGAGTTGAACAGGGGGCCGCCTCGTTACCGGAGGCTTCGTCACTATATAGTTCGTATGACTCTCTATTTTAATATTTGTAGTTTTTATTACATTTTCATCGGCACTCTTGTCTTTCACAGTCACATTAACTTTGGGTCCTTTGCCCCTCAATATCACTTTAGAACTAGAAGTGGTGCTACGTATTCGCGGGGGAGGAGTGGTTTCGCGGGAATCTTCGTAATCGTCCCAAATGATAAAGGGATCTTCAGATTCGGAGTCGGAATAGTCGTTAGACTGTCGCGGCGGGCGGTGGAGGGCGACCGCGCACGCCAGCAGCGCAAGCAGCGCCAGGCGACGCGCCATGAGGCGGGTGTGTGCGCATGGCGATGTGCGCGCGCACTATCCGCGCCGCAGCGCAGCCGTCGCCGCGGCCGTCCCGACCACCTTCCCTGCCACTGTCATTATGCGCGATATCGCTTTCAACGCGCTCGCGACCACTAGGTCAGCTAGACCCGCCCGGCTTACTGGAGCACCCGCCTTCATCACACGCATAACGCATCATTTTGATATACCCACTCTAATTTCATAATAGATAACGCCCACAGGTATACCGGATACCGGATACCCGATATAATGGATATTGCTGCATTTTGATAACTGATTTTCTAATAGAGATCAAGTTTTCTAATAAGTGGTCTTACATAGAGCCAATGTTTGTAAATCCCACAAATTTGCATTGTGACAGCGACGAGGCGTGAAATGTAGAGCATACTTTATGGTTCGATTCGCGCCGCGCGCGCGCGCCCAGCTCGTAAATGGGGTGTCATCCATTGAAATAACACATTATCACAACAAACATAGCAAAAATACTGTAGTGAAACCTGTGTTAGTTAGCTTTCTACTCGTGCTGAATAAATTAATAATTATGATAACGAATATGATAGGGCATCTCCCGAACTGAACCTCACAATTTTTTGTGATTGCGGAGGCGAGTACACCGTCTAGCCACGCCACGGCCTATCATGCTGTCGCAGTGCAGGGCCATTAGCTATTCAATGAGGTGGGTAAAGCTTGCTACCTTTTTAAACACTTTACTTGCAGATCCGAACCTGGCAAGACAGGAAGACCAAAGATGGATCGAGGCTACAATGGACAAGAAGAGCGCAATGTTCACGAGGTAGACCTGGTAGTCTACATCGTGAACGTTACGCTCCTCCTCCACTCGATGGTTAGAAGGCATCGGCGAGCACGCAAGAATAGACTGAATGAGACTTTCACAGGACCAGAATAAATGGCGTGAAACAGAGGAGGCCTGTACCTGCACCCAACAGTCTATGGGCTATTGCCTAAATATATAGATATTCTGCCGACTGTTGGGTAAAGGCCTCCTTTCGCTTATGCCAGTTTCTAAAATCCTGTCCTAATCGCATTCGCGTTCGAACCGCAACTTTATTGTTGTCATCGACACATCTCTCTGCCGCAAGACATCTCTTGCACCAACTAACATTTGGTATAACAAAATCTTTATATCATATAATTATTTGATCACATTATTTCAAACAACGTGCGGTTCAGCGAGCCACATCACGCTACAAGGTAAAATAATAAAAAGATCGCCGTTGTTGGATACTTCAAAAATGCCATCAATAATATCATGTTTTAGCATGAGTAAACCGATTGCAATGCGGTTTCCACTGTTGGATAGGTTAGAGCAATGATGTAAATACATATATTTAAATCCAATGCAAGGAAAAAAAACCAACCGCTTCATAAAAAAACAACTATGTTTTAGGCGGCGTGGCGGCGCTCCGATATAGGTGGGAAACTGTTTTCTAATATCAATATAAAAAATACAAAATTGTAAACGAAGCCATGTGTTACTAAAAGCTATGTTAGTTGTAAGTTTTGGTTTGATAATATATTCACGATAGTGGTCTACTCATGCCGTATTTATGTAAAAGTATTTCCAGCAAAACGATAAGAACCTTTCAAATCCTAAGATACCACTGCAATTAATTATGAAAATAGAAAAATAAAATAAAAGAGAAAGCATAAAAAGTTAAGAGAAAAAGTGCAAAAATAAGTACTTACCTAGTGCTAGTAATAACATATTTATGTATGTGTGTAGGTAGTGAGTGTGTGTAGTAGTGCAGTGTTGGTAATCGTAAAGTTTTTTTAGTAAAAGATCACTTATCTACTCTATCTAGGAACAATATAGTTAAATATAATGAGAACAGTCCTAGTTCTCATAGTAATATCACAATGTAAATAATTAGGCTGTGGTACTATTGTATTGTAAAGCTTAATAATATAGAGCCTAGGCAGGCATACAATAAAATAAAAGACAATGCCTAAATATTATTTAAAATAAATAGGTAAAGTAATGTAGGTAGGTACTTGCATGTATGTATTGTTTTGACATCCATTGTTGTACACTCTTTCATATTCGGAACTGTTATTATTTTTTATTGTTTATGCTTCGCACGACTTGTTTATTTAGCCAGTGTTAACTGTAATGTTTTCTACTTCCGGTTTTCTATTTCTATACTATTTTACTATGAATGAGCTATAGCTATTACTATACGAGGTATAACGATATATCAAGATTTCGACGTTGACTCAACCAATGACGCTCTACAAATTACTCTCTACTTCTCTATGTAAGGCTACCGATTACCCAAATTACCTCAAATCCCAGTGTGGGCACGTACCAATGTGTTTCTTTAAAACATATGTACGTAATTATCACTCGCTTTTCGGTGAAGGAAAACATCGTGAGGAAACCCACATACCTACCCGAGAATTATTTCGGAGGTAGGTATGTTATCCACGAACCCGGACTGGGCCATCGTGGTGGATTATGGCCTAACCCCTCCTCACGAAAGTGAGGAGAGACCCGTACCCAGCAGTGGGACGTTATGGGTTGATGATGATGATGATGATTGTATTTTTAGAAGTAGCACGGACTTTCGATATGGTATGGCATGAACAATTTATGCAATTTATTTATAATTTATGCCTTATTCATAAAATTAGAAGAAAATTGCAGATATCTTAGAATCCTACATTTCAAATAGAGCACCTACCTAATATAGAATACTAATATAAAATATTATAATATGTCGACGTAAGAACATGCACGTAATTATTTAATTAGAATAAATAATTATCTATCATACATAGGTAGTTATTATAAGGTAAACTCATCGTATGTTTGCTAAAGAGCTTGTCATTAAGATGATCATTGGTTGTTGTTGATTTCATAACTAGGTAATTTATAGGCATCTCCCGTAAAAAAATATCTGATTGATTGTGGAAACCGCATGAAAATCCGTTGCGCGGTTTAGGAGAAGTTAGAGGGTTCTCTGATAGATACGGAAAGCGACTTTGTTTTATACCTACTTAAGAAAAACCGCTCGCTTCTTTCGCGCTTTACTCTATAACGCAAGAAATCTCTACACCTACTTTGTTTAAAATAAGAATCAAGGAAGGAAAGTTTAAGAACTAAGTGTTATTATTACCAACTTCGTGCTATATACCATAAGATTGTTTTGTACTGCGTAGGTACAAAGTTTCAAGTCTACCACGAGCAATAACATTCTCTTTGTTCAAAAATAATCTATTTTACCTCCTGCAATGCGTTCGTGTATTTCAATTTCTTTGTCAAGGACTGAACTAAAGCTATTTTGCTAAAGTAAGCTGACCTACTTACCACAATAGTAATTATTAATGCTCTCTATTGATAATGACTAATAATATATGAGTAAATAGTTGTAACATAATATGGGCACATTACTCCGTATGACCTATCGTTTGTTTAGTTGACAAGCACATTGACTAGTAATTAAGCAAATAATCGTTTCCCCCTAACGAGGGTTTTGTTTTTAATTGAACTAGGTATGTACTGATACTGCAGTAAGCAACAAGCATTGTCCGAGCGTTCAGTCGGTGACTATACCTAATCGGAGCTAGAGGTCTGGTTTAACATCGGGCGAATGTGAGGCAGTGTCGAACAGTCGACGCGAGTGGTCGCACGCGAGACCGTAGCCCCAGCAGCACCGCGTCACGTGCTGATACAAAAATAGCATCAGGTAGCTGGTTCTCTAGCTTGCTCCAGTAACCCACCTACAACAAGGTGAGCAGACATCAGTCGTTTCTTGGGGTCAAGACAGTTCACTGCCGGTCCCTGTACCAACACGGGTCATTGCCATACGTGCACGGTGAGAAACCGCCTTTATTATTCTGCATGCTTAACCTGCCAGCATCAGGAGCGCGAATTCGCAGAACGAAAAATCATTAAAATAAAAAAAAGCCTATCTAAGGGTAAAGAATACTTTTTCAAGACTTGTTCAAGACTTTTTTTATAAATTGGTATAATATCTAGCATTTCAGTCAATATTCGTAAACCTGTCAAATGTGGATTCGAATCACACGCCGAGGCGCGAGGGTGTGTGTAGACCTGCTTCAATGAACTTTGTACGGTTTCTAAGAGCTAATTTTCACTCAATGGCGATCATGTATTTACCGTCATAGAGTCGTAGTAGGTAACGATGGTAGATATTCAAAACAAATCTCTAAATTTTAACTCTAATAGGTAGTCCTTATGACCAAAAATATATGAGGTGTTGTTAAAACTACATAACCCTCGTTTGGCCAGTCGGCTAAGAGATTACAATAACAATGGTATCTTTAGAAATGCAACTGGCTGTAACGTCCAGAGAAATTATTTTTTTTTTGTAAAATTATAATGTAAGTTTATAGACGATCAATAAAATAATTCCTAATACAAAAACAAAATTATTTATAACCTCATTAGTTACATTTAAGTACGTCAGTAAATAGTACAATGCACAATGTTTGATCCGATTCTATGTGTTGTAAATACGACAATTGTCGGTTAAAGTCATACAGAAATTAAAAAAATACCATGTGTATTTATATATCAGCCGGCACAGATATCGGCACCTGATTTTGAATAAAATTGTTATGCTGGTGACAGCGATAAGGTCAAACCAGGTGACCATTCAATTTAAAAATCACTAGATACCTATAAAGTAGGTAGGTACGACAAGCTAGTTAATTGAACTTTGTTCCTTGGCGCAATGCAATGCCGACCCATAAATAAAAAAATAAGTTGTGTGAATTCACGTCATGTTTATTTCCTCACAGCCGCGTGCGTTGCGGCACCGCAAATTCCCGTTGGATATAAAAATGTATTGAAAAGAAACATTCATGCAAAATTATCGGTGTGGTTTTTAGCGATGCATGGCTAAAAAAAGACTAGACTGAATTAAAATAGAGCTAGGGTTTTTAAGGATATTTTCTCATATTATCTTTAAGTTTAGACTTTAGCTTCTGAGCTCAAATTCACCTGTATTGTATTATGCAACGAATAATAAAATAAAGGCCACTCTATTTTTAGGACATGTGTAGTTACATCAGAGCCACATTAATTTAATGAGACTTATATCTTTACGCAATATTTTAAGAAAATCGACAATTCTATATTATTTCAGGGTACTAGCCACAGAAAAGATGTTGTTGCAAGGAAGATGTTCAATTTTAGGAGTGCTATTGCTTTGCTGCGTATTCGACAGGCCGGCTAGAGCACAATATCTCACAGATCCAGTTGTAATTCAAATCAAGAGACCAGATAGAAGTGAGAGCACCGCGGATGTAATCCAGATAGTTAAAAGGGTAAATATACTGTGTTTATAAGAAGGTTACCTAATAGGTCCTATACCTTCTGAGCTTGTTAATTTATTTTTATTCGCTAGTGTCATGAGCCGTTTTTGAAACTGGCATAATGTAGTTCCTACGAAAATATGGGAGTTACGCATGTGAAACAGCAGGCGCAGGTATACATGCAGAAACAATAATAAACAAGCTTCCCCAGACCGGAACAAAATCTGAAGGTGCCTCAACTAGTTAACCTCAGTGTTAGTTTTTTCACGACTTAATAATAAACTAACTATTGTATTATTATACAATACATGTTAATTCATTTATTACGACGTAGGTACAATAGCCTAGACTCCAAGAGCTTTGAGGAACCTCTCAAAGAAGGCTCGTGTGTTCAAAACAGGTCAGCAATTTTATTTGTTTTAAGTGGGTACTAGGTACCTGTTTAGTTTTTAACGTGATAAGGGCCGCTTTTGTACCAATCTAATACATGTTATAGGTACGTACTTATTTAAAAAAAAGAAATTTAAATTTAACTCCTGCAGGCAACTGACAAAAAAAAGACAACTTTTCGTTTAGTCTTCCTATTCATTGACTCCTTTTTGGGCTGCAGTCGCGAACGTACTGTGGATCCTGAATATATATATATAATGCTATTCCAATGTTTGTCAAATGAGGCCAGTCTCTAGCAAGTCTCAGTCTGTCAGGCCGCCGAAGGGCTCTTGTCTTAACGACTGCTATCAATCGATAACAACCGGCGGAGCGATGAAAATTCGCACATAACGTATGATGCCTAGGAATGAACCCGCTGTCGTTAGGTTGCAAAGCGCATAGGTGATGAATTTTGTAAATCGGTGCTCTAATAAGTCTGCGCACAGGTGGTCGTCTGTACGCTTTGCCACTATACCGATCTGAATGAGGTTTCATGCGGTGGCAAGATAACGTTTATTTCCATTTCCCCAGGAAGAATCACCTAGTCATAACATCAGCATAGTAGGGAATGACTTTATGCTGGATGGGCAGCCGCTGCATATCGTCTCAGGGTCACTCCACTACTTTAGAGTACCAGCAGCGTTCTGGCGGGACCGCCTCCACAAGCTGAAAGCAGCCGGTCTCAACGCTGTGTCTACGTAAGAAACCCTTTCAAAAATAAGAATAATGTTTTATCGCCCAATTAGTCTACGAAAGTGACCTTTTCATTTAAATTTCACAGCAATTTGACATTGCAATAATAATACAAATGCACTCAAAAACAACTTTTAAATATTCAATAGCCACTAAACTATATTCTTTGATTTGATACACCTATTCAATAACACAACAACATGAAAGATTGCATTTCTGATTGAATAATAGTCAATTTTACAAAAACTATTTAAATTTTTTGACACGGATTCTCACTTATAGATTTTTGCACAGAATAGGTACAGTTAAGTAAGTATTAATAAAGAAGCAAAGTTTATTATATTATATTGAATATTTTACGCAACCGATTAAAGTTCGACTCTATCGTCTTTCTGTACATTCAGATATGTAGAATGGAGCTACCACGAGCCAGAGGAGCGTCAATATAACTTTGAGGGTGACCGCGACATCGCCACTTTCGTGAAAACCGCTGCGGAAGAAGGATTGCACGTTCTTCTGAGGCCCGGACCGTATATCTGCGCTGAAAGAGATTTGGTATCTACCAAGATTTTTTCCCCAGGCCTTTATTATCTTGTAACTAGCTACTACAACGTTAAACTGACTACATATTACGACTAACTACTATCTAACCCACTACTAGTTGGCACCATACAAAAAATGCTGGTGGCATGGGCGGATTATTTTTAGGCAGCAGGAGATACAGATATTTCTCTCTCTCTCTCTCTCTCTCTCGCTCTCTCTCTCTCTGTCTCTTTCCATGTTTCCATCCATTTTCAACTGTTGATGATATGGTAATAGTGGTAAACACGCTAAGACTAGAATAGGACTGGGTCTCAAAGGCTGCTGGCTGCCAAAACTCGCGTAAAGGGTAGGGTGGTAGCCGTCCAGACGAATTTTATAGTATTCTACAACCAAGGACCATGTAAACACTTTTGTGCCCTAACATTAAACAAGGAGTAAACGTTATAATAGGCAAAACTATTTTTTTTTTAATAATACGTCACAATCTTTTACGTAGATTATTCATGAGTTATGAACTCATGACCTTAGGATTTTCTGTATCTAGGGAATCAAAAACTATGAGGACCATGATCCTACACCCAGACTCAGAATAATTTCCGCAGTCGGCTCATCACCATCTTCTGCCATTGAGACCGTGCTTTAATATATTATTTTAATTACAGGGAGGTTTTCCATACTGGCTTCTCGGTAAATACCCAACCATTAAGTTGAGGACGACAGACAAAGGTAATACAATAATTGAAGACAATCATATTTAATGCAATTTGATCTAGTCAAGACTGAGCTCTTCAAGGACTTTCAACCCTCGGTTTCAACTTAATAATTCGTGTCTTATGGTTACTTGCCTACAGATTTCATACGAGAATCTAAAATATGGATGACGAAACTTTTCAAACAATTGAAACCCCTGCTATTTAGCAATGGCGGGCCCATCATATTGGTACAGGTAAGCTACCTTTTTAAAATCATTCCTAACGAACCTTTTCGACTTAAAGTAACGGTAAATTTTGTCATTTCAGGTAGAGAACGAATACGGCAGTTACGGCAGCGATTTGCCGTACAAAGAAGCTGTTAGAGACATGTTGTTGGAACATGTTGGTACCGGTGCTCTGCTGTACACCACGGATGGATCCTACAGGAGCTACTTCATGGCTGGAGCAGTCCCGGGGGCTCTCACCACCATTGACTTTGGCCCCACGAGTGAATGTACGTGTTAAGCGTGCCTCACACTGGCACAAATGTCACTCATTTGCAAAAAAAATGGGAACATTTTTGTATCCAACATTTATTCTTGGTTAACGATATCTGCATCAAACACCATCAATCAGATACCAGATATCAGATATTTATCAATATTTCAAGCCCTGCTTTGAGTTTCTCAATTTGACTGTGGTCATGATTGTGTTTATTACCTCACATCCCTTACCTGTACCTGTACATTTCATATAAACTGGTTTAGTAGTCTCTTATTAATTAATCCAGTTAAACAGTTTTTGTTTAATTTTACAAGGTTAAACAAGTATTTGCATTTGAGTATATTTAAAAAAACTGCAAATTATGTAAATCGCGAGATTGTTTACCTACTTATTATATTAAAGTACATGTCTTCTTAAAACGTACAATAGATTTTTTATAAATAAATTAATTCGTTGTTCGACTTAAAACATTACCATGGAACCAATGTTATCTACAATCATTTACAAAAAATAAACATGCCATGACAACAGACGTGTAGGGTCTTATTACATTGATCTCATAATCAACCAACTACATCCATAATTTTAAATTTTATTTGCTTGACTTTGTCACAACAAATCCCTTCACAGCTATGCAAAGCAAGTTCCAACCCCTGCGCAGCTACATGCCCAATGGGCCTCTCATGAACTCTGAGTACTACTCCGGGTGGCTGACGCACTGGCGGGAGACCATCGCGCAGACCTCCACCGAAGCCGTCGTCAAGACACTCAAAGACATGCTCGATAAGAAAATTAGTCTCAATTTCTACATGTTCTTTGGAGGCTCTAACTTTGAGTTTACTGCTGGTGAGTAACATCGGCAGAACTCTCGCTTAAAAATGTACTTTTCGAGAACAATGGGCTGTAGATCTATGGGAACGAGCTAAATATTGTTCTATGTTTATGAGTAGGTCTATGAAACAATAAACGAAAGATGCGAAAAAGAAAAAAAGAAGTGAAAGTTTGGGTGTTTGTTTTTGTTATTACAATTACGCTACAACGGCTAATAAAAAGGGATAAAGGGAATTACTTACATTTAAACAATAATTGAATATTTGTGGTTGTATCATAATGTAGGTACTTTTTAAACCATCTCACCCTAAAAAGGTAAATTGTGCTAGGAAGCTAGGAAGTACAAAACTAAAGGGAATTACACGATAAAATTCTTTGAGAATTGTTTATCAACTTTTACCGTCCGTCTCTGTTATGACATAGCTTTTAGAGCAAGGCTTTAAACTTGGCATCAAATATATCCATAGTTGCAGCCAGCATCTTTCCGTAGGTCGACGCCATCGCTTAGCATATCTCACTTTTTTCTAAAAACAGCGCTGCGTTTGCATGAAAATGTGTACACAGATCATTCTGAACTTACCCCTTTGTTCCATTAAGTATGTAATTAAGCTAAGTATGTATTATGCTTCTTTTTTCTGGAGGCAATAAATCCTTAATTTTTTCATTTTGAAATATAAGCGATCATTGGTCCTGCTTCTAAAGTTATGTCTGTTCTAGGGGCTAACTACGATGGCACGTACCAGCCTGATATTACCTCTTACGATTATGATGCCCCGCTGTCAGAAGCTGGAGACCCCACTCCCAAGTACTATGCGATACGAGAGGCACTGAAAAACGTAAGTATTCCACACAATACAGCAAATTTTGGCAATTTTTTGTAACAAAGAGAACCGTTCGCTTTAAATTCCAAATATTGTAATTTTTTTATATATATTTTTTATTTCAGTATAACCTCGTTGATGCAAACATTGATCCACCTCAGCCCTCACGCAAGGGCAACTACGGCCCTGTAGCAGTTGCTGCCAAACTCAATCTACTTTCCGATAAGGGTCGAGCTGTATTAGGCAAAGAGTACAACAGTGTCAATGGATCAGCGTTACCCACCTTCGAGTCTTTGAGGCAGAGAGGTGGACTGGTCTTGTATGAAACTAAATTAGCCACGGCCAACGGTCTGCTAGAAATTCAGAAGCCACGCGACTTGATCTTCGTGTTTGTTGATGGAGTAAGTATGCTTTTTGTTCAACAATAGAAACAATTTCCTCAACCAAATTTTATGCTAGACTTGTTATTATATATTTCTGAAGTTATTAGGATAACCGACCCCACTTTTGTGTTTAAATTAAGCTACTTATAATGTATTCGTAAGTAATTAAGTTAAATCCACTGAGGTAGGGAGAGCACCATGCTCTCCCTTATCTATAGTAGGGTGTAAGAACTATCAGGCTTAGAATGGGGGCCTCTGCGCTGGTTTTGTTATTTTTTCTATCTTGAAATTTGACCATGTTGTCGAGGCCTGGGCCCGGGAGCGCCACGCACGACGTATATCTTCCTTTGATGAGGTCACAGTCTCTAGGCCACCATGGCCAGCATTGGCCGCGCTGATTGCCAACGTTTATAGCAGTTACGTTTATGGCAGTTTATAACGTTGGCATTCAGCGCGGCCAATGCTGGCCATGGTACAATTAGTACAATTGGTGGCAAATTTGTTTTTGTGATGGATGCATAGACAAGAATCTAGATAGAGTTAATGGTACCAGTTCTGTATCCTCAGATAACGTTGCCATACAAATGGTAGCATAGCAATATAACTACTAATTTCATTTCTAGATTTTAAACACATCTTGATTTCGCAGAAACCAGTTGGCAAAATAAGCAGAATGCTAAAGATGTATTCGCTGCCCCTGCCGACGGCGAAACATGACTCCGTCCTGTCGTTGCTCGTCGAGAATCAAGGTCGGATCAATTATGGACCTCTCTTACATGACTACAAGGTATTGTTACCGAGTTATTATTCTCGCTAAAAAGAAATGTCATTGCACCGAAAATGTTCGATAATAACTATAATCATGTAATGTATATGTGTCTATTCACACATAACAGCCCCCGTGGCATAAGCTGTTTACGAAGCGTGAGGTTACGGGTTCGATATTCACATAAGTGAACCACAGGTATTCCTGAATCTCTAGATATATATAAAATCTCGGTTAAGGGTGCCTGTGTGTTATCATAACGCATTTTATTCACTGCACCTCATTCATTCATTCATTCCTCCCGGCACTTTCAAATCTAAACAATTTCTTCCAGTCAACCTTAGGATAAACACATATTTATTCAAAAACTTGCCTATAAATTAAGTTATTCGAATAAAGATTTAAAAGAATTAAACTAAAATCGATTCTATTCTAATCTATTACTTTGCAGGGCATTCTCAGCACAGTGATATACGACAACAAACTTCTAGAAGGTACATGGAAAATTACTGGATATCCCTTGGAGAAGGTCCAACTGGAAAGTGCAAATGAACGGTTCACTGGAGCAGAAGGTCCAACCTTATTTGAGGGACAGTTCAAGCTGCCTACTGATCAGACGCCGCTGGACACTTTCTTGGACACATCTGGTTGGGGGAAGGTAAGTCCCTGGTGGATGACAACACTTTAAAGACAGGCCAAAATATTTAGCGAAATTGATGTGGGAATTAAATGTTCAATTCTGCTATGCTGCTACAGTTTTCAACTACGCAACTTTGCAAATGTGATTTCTGTTCTGTTTTGGGTAGATAAGGAGGTGCAACGTAAACGTAAACGTATTGGGCGCCCAACATGAGTCTCTATCATTAGTGTTTTTTTTTTTCAGGGTATCATTTGGGTAAATGGTCATAACCTGGGCCGCTACTGGCCGTCGCTCGGTCCCCAAATCACTCTCTATGTACCAGCAGTGTGGCTCAGACCAGCCCCGGAACTGAACATGCTGCAAATACTCGAGCTCCACCAAGCGTCTGAGGAACTCAACGTGCAGTTTATTGATCATCCTATATTGAATAGGACGGGCAACATCTTTTATTAGTAATTTTTTAACAAGTAGAATTGATTTAAGTACACTTTTTTAGGGACAGTTAGAATTTACCTATATAATAAAATGTTAATTTTCTAGGTGGAAGTATGATATTTTATTTTTTCACTAAATCTAAATATACCTACCCCTCTAATTTTATTTAATGTAATAGTATTTTTATTATTAGTAAATTCCAGATCGAATTGAATAATGTAAAATTATGATGAATTGGTTGATAGATTTGGACGTAGGTGGTGTTAAATAGGATATAAATTTTATTTTCAAATACCTATGTAGATTTTGATAGATATAATGTCTATAATAATATGTATATGTATAAAATATGTAAAGCATTGTCGCTTCCTCCCATGGACATGGTCACATAAATTATTTGTACTTGGGCAAAGCTAGTCAAGGTGAAATAATTTGACAGCGGGGAGCAGTAAATGAAACTAACTTCAGTTAGAATGATCCTAATATGCACATCCCAATAAAACCGCTTCACACAACCTGGCAAGTTTATGGATAATTTCCAATACATATTATAACCATATCGAATATCAGTTTGGTAACATAAAAAACACTTGACAACACCGTCCATCCTTTCTGGTAGAGTGTATTAAACCTTTTCTATAGCTGTTCCTGCAAACCTGTTCAACAGTTTAGAAATGTGCCGAACAATAACAAAACTGAGGCCCCTGTCAAGTAATCCGCGAGAGAGACAGATATACAAGTTACAATGGGTGTGAAAGAGAAGAGTGCAGGTAGAATAATTATTATGTTTGAAGTGTGACCCGTATGATAAGACGCCTGGCGGCTGGCTGGGCCCGCGCTGCCGGTCTGTCGTCGTGGAGACCGCGACAGCGCTGGACCGTTCTGCTCCGGCCTACAAATAAACCACGTGGCCGGCTTTCAAACCTACAAAAAGTGAGTTGCACGATTTACTAATAGAGCGCCGCGTAGGTTAATAACCTGGACACTTTTGTTAACAGCAATTAAGTGCGTTTTTTTCAATCTTGATTTAGTAATTTTTTAAGGCCATGAAGAAACCAGTAGAAGCTGTTAGGTAGTTGGTGAACTGCTTTCCGCTGGGACCGCATCATGTGGAAAGATGTAGTCTCTGCCTATCTCACCGGGAGAAAGGCGGGACTGAATGTATGAAGACAATTGGTTAAAAATAGAATTATTTTTATTTCTGAAGTTGCATCTCATAGAGCGTCGCAATTTATTTATTTGCGAAGGCATCCGTGTTTTCCCGTTTATTAAATTAATTGCAATGTAATATTTTTATAAACTAACGTATATGTCTGTATTTAGTTAAGTACTTTTTAGCTGAAATGAGGAAATTAAATAACAATTTTTATTTTTCAAGCTTTACAAAATATAAAATAATTCAAAATACATACTGTACTATACGAAGTTTGAATCCGTAAACTTGTAGTATCATTTGTTAGTTCTTTTCAATGTTTAAAATATTAATAATGTAAAATCAACGTTTAAAATGATAAAATGAAGTCGCACATTTCGGTTGAATACTTTACTATACTACAGCTATTACTAGTATTGAATACTTATTTTATAAGCCTCCATGGTAAGGCTTTTTGAGCACACAACTTCAATAGAACACAAAGGGTGCGGTTTCAAATCATATCCGGGTTCGGACCGGAACAAATATGAAACCCACTCGTAAGTAAAGTGACCCGTATATTGGTATCTAAAGAGACATAAAATAATTATTGGTTTATAGTTACCAAACTGAAGTTCAATAACCGGAAATCTATTTAAAAGATAACGGTATGTATGCATACGATTGGAAGATAACTACGTACTGAAAGTATTTTAACTGTTATAATTGTGTAAGTGGCTATTGTGTTAGTCGCGCAAGATTATGCAATACAAAGTTCTAGGTGGCACTGTAACTGTTAAAGGCAGGCGTAGCGCTTACCATCACCACCACGCACCAGCTATAGACTATATTTTATACACGTATTCCTACGGGAACGGGCACTGTGCGGGTGAAACCGCAGGGCGCAGCTAGTATAATATAAAGAACAAAAACCCTACAATGAAAAATACTGGAACGGGAAATGCAGTTGAAGCCATCATTTCATTTTGACTTTCGACTATAATGCCTACGACTGCGTTTTCCCGTTGCAGTGGGTATTGTTCGCAGTCAAGTTTTTAATGTTTATAAAAAAATATTATTTTTAAGTTTTTTGCTTACACGATGGCTATTTAGGTATAAGCGTTATATATTTCGGGAATGGTCTTTTAAATACCTGTACATTGATACATCACTCGATGGGCTTTGGTAACTATAACTCTACCCTGGGTAAATAAACCCCTACTTTTGGCAGTTACGTAAAAACAAAAAAACTGCTCAGTGACAATGTCGAAGGTGCTAGGGCTCATTTGGGTGAAATGGCACACAAACTTTTCTTAAAAACCTAGTTCAGTCTCAGATATTTAAATAAAAAAACGAGTGTGCTTTAGACCACACGACTGAAGTAAAACTTCTTTAGTTTTTTTTTATTGATGTATCATTTAACATTCATTATTTACCCCTCAACTTCCACTCGCCTCGCCCGATCACCTTTTTCGTAACGCATTTACCAGATAACTCCCCAAGTCAAGCGTGTGTAAAGAAGTTCTACTTCAAAAATACTTATTTGTGAACAAAGCTAAAATGTTAAATGCAGTTGTAGGCGCTGGTGGGATTTATCACGACGTAACATTTCGAGACACTCGCACATAAACCCACATCCGCTCACTGCGGTAGATAATAGATACACAGTAAAGGCATTCAAATGATTTTAAAGTAACAAAATAAAAAGTATTGTTTTCAGTAAAATGACGGCCGAGGATCTGAGCTGCGAAGTGGGCCCGCCATGCAGCCTGGTGCTGGCTGATGGCTCCATATTCCAGGGTCGAAGCTTTGGAGCCGCGGTGCCGGTTGAAGGAGAAGTAGGTTAGTAACCAATCATTTTTTTTAAAAGAATATAAAATTCTTTATTTAAAAAATATATCTTAACTTAATACGAAATGTTAAAATTAAAAGAAAAATCATAATAATTGGACGCCTTTTAGTCGGGTGGTGGAATCTTCGATCAACAGTATTGTGGAATATTAAAATATTTTTACACCAAAAAGTTGAAATACCTTATGATAACTGGCTGAATAGTAAAAAGCAACGCGACGCGACGACGGGTATAAAGCGTAGTGTATATTATATTCTCTTTGGCGACGACGCGGACGGGCGTGTCGCCACTCGCAACAGCCGATCCCAATTAGATGTTTCACATAAAAAAAAAATTTAATCACTTGATGTATTTCCAGTATTCCAGACGGGTATGGTGGGGTACCCCGAGTCATTAACGGACCCGTCGTATCACGCCCAGCTATTGGTCCTCACCTACCCTCTGATCGGAAACTACGGCGTGCCGGACGAGGAGGAACGCGACGAACATGGGCTACCTAAGTGAGCATCTCTCAACTTAACTAATGTTATGTAGTAGGTGCTACATAGTAAAATGTGTCTCGTGTGCTAATGCGTCTAAAATGACAGCCTCCGAGGCTTAAGAGGATGATGAGCCAACTGATAAGCGTGAGGTCGCGGGTTCGATTCCCGCACAGGGCAAAGATTTGTATGAACCACAAGTATTTGCTCTATATCTGGGTGTTTGTAGGACCAGAGTCCTTGTAGTTTCTGAATCAGGGAATCCTAGTTAGGGGTCTATAAAAGCGGTATTTATTTAAAATATAAAACAGAAACATACGGAACAGTCTTTGGGGACTGCCGATAGAAGTGTAACTAAGTAGGTAGCTTGTGAATTGTATCGTCGACCTATTAGATTATTATTTTTAAATTATTTTTGGTTTAAATATACAGAAGTGTTTATGATCAAGGACTAATAAATACTGTAGGTGGCCTTTTTTATAAGGTTTAATGTATTAGAAGAACTTGATTTGTAATGAGAACTTTTTGTTTAGCACTTTTTTTTTAATTTCTTTATTCACCCAAAAAGTAATCAAAGTGCCTAAAGAAGTTTTCACTTAAAAAAAACAGGATATATATTTTAGCGTCTGTAAGGTTAGCTTCAACCTGATTTGCAAGAGGTATTTTTCACAGCTAAGTGATAAATAGGTGAAGTGTAAGAAAAAAGTTTATTAAAAGATATTATTAATTTTACTGCAGATTGCGCTATTTTGAAGTGATCTCCAAGCCGTTATTGTTCTTCGCTTGTCTTGTAGGTACACTGCTAAGAACGTAGTCAACCACTTTTTTATCAACGATGTCACGGAGAAACTTTGGAATATGATATCAATTTCTGCTAACAAGTACCTAGACAAAAAGTTGTCTATAATGCATATGTTTTCCCAGATGGTTCGAGTCGAGCCGCATATGGGCTGCAGGCCTGATAGTCGGCGAAGTCAGCACACGAGCGTGCCACTGGCGTGCCAAGCGGTCCCTGGGGAAGTGGCTAGCAGCCCACAACGTGCCGGGCCTCTGCGACATCGACACCAGGGCTCTGACCTTCCGGCTTCGTGAAGGAGTCACCCTCGGCCGTATTGTCCAAGGCGTGCCGCCGTTTGGTATTCTTCCTCCTTTGTCAGATCCAAATAGTAGGAACTTGGTTGCTGAAGTGTCTATCAAGGTGAGATTAATTAAATTGGAATTATATAGGTAGTATAATATTACGATTACATACTTAGGAATACATAAAAATAGAGAGAAAAAACGAATTGATTTCATAGAACAGATGCAATCATATCACAGTCAGCATAAAACGCAAGTTATTTAAAAAAAAAACATACTTTTTGAATAATTCAATAGTAAAATTAGGTACTGAGAACACAAATTACGAAACATAATTATAGGCCTACTAGGCGATACAGTAATAACTAATATATATTTTATAACAGTGACATTAATGATACAGGAAAGGAAAATATTCAACCCCGATGGTGAAGTCACGGTCGTAGCCGTGGACTGCGGTTTGAAATACAATCAACTCAGATGTTTAATAAAAAGAAACGTAAAAGTGATATTAGTGCCTTGGGACCATAAACTTGACGTAAAGGAATACGATGGTCTATTCATTAGCAATGGCCCTGGAGACCCAGAAATTTGCAAGAAAGTGGTGGACAACCTCAGAGTTGTCATCAATGATAAAAATAACGTGAAGCCAGTATTCGGTATCTGTCTTGGACACCAGCTTCTATCAACTGCTGCTGGATGTCATACATTTAAAACCAGGTAAGTGTAAACAAATTCTTCCATAATCGATGTAAGAATTTCAAAATGCACCAGTGCGGAAAGGAAAATATAAAATTGTCTACCAAAAGTTTATATTTCTTTAGTTAGATATCCGTTAGGGCGCAATATAAACAAATGTAATGATTTCGGTTTCAGTTATGGCAATCGAGGACACAATCTGCCATGCACGCATAGTGGTACAGGAAGATGTTACATGACATCACAGAATCACGGATTTGCTGTTGACCCGGAAACTTTGCCAAATGATTGGAAAGTATTGTTCACGAACGAAAATGACAAAACAAATGAGGGCATCATCCATAGAACTCTGCCCTTCTTTAGTGTTCAGTTCCATCCTGAGCACACTGCTGGACCTACAGACCTGGAGTGTTTGTTTGATATTTTTGTAGACGCAGTGAAGTCTTTCAAAAATAAAAAGTCATGTGTAATCGATGACATGATCACGGACAAACTAAAATTTGAACCAACCATTCAAGAACGACCAAAAAAGGTCCTTATTCTAGGTTCTGGTGGTTTGTCTATAGGGCAAGCAGGAGAATTCGATTATTCCGGATCTCAAGGAGTAAAAGCAATGCAAGAAGAAAAAATTCAGACTGTCCTTATCAATCCTAATATTGCCACAGTTCAAACTTCTAAAGGTTTAGCCGATAAAGTGTATTTTCTACCTATCACTCCAGAATATGTGGAACAAGTCATAAAAGCGGAACGCCCTACAGGAGTCTTGTTGACTTTTGGAGGCCAAACGGCACTTAATTGTGGAGTTGAACTACAAAAAGCCCGCATATTTGAAAAGTATAACGTGACTGTTTTAGGAACACCAATTCAGTCAATTGTCGATACTGAGGATAGAAAAATATTTGCTGAAAAAGTAAATGCTATTGGTGAAAAAGTAGCTCCAAGTGCTGCAGTTACTTCTGTGGATGAAGCTCTTGCAGCAGCTCGACAGATTGGATACCCCGTCATGGCAAGATCAGCATTTTCTTTAGGTGGCTTAGGTTCCGGGTTCGCCAACAATGAAGAAGAATTAAAAACGCTCGCTCATCAAGCACTGTCACACTCCGATCAATTAATTATTGACAAATCTCTTAAGGGATGGAAAGAAGTAGAATATGAAGTGGTAAGAGATGCTTACGATAATTGCATAACTGTGTGTAACATGGAAAATGTAGATCCTTTAGGAATCCATACTGGGGAATCCATCGTTGTTGCACCCAGCCAAACATTGTCTAACAAAGACTATTACATGCTACGAAACACCGCCATAAAAGTAATTCGACACTTTGGCATTGTTGGAGAGTGCAACATCCAATATGCTCTTAATCCAAATTCCGAAGAGTTCTACATCATAGAAGTAAATGCTAGACTATCCAGAAGTTCGGCTCTCGCTAGCAAAGCCACTGGCTATCCTCTTGCGTATGTCGCTGCCAAACTAGCATTAGGAATCGCATTGCCAGTTATCAAAAATTCCGTGACTGGTGTCACCACAGCGTGCTTCGAACCAAGCTTAGATTATTGCGTCGTTAAAATCCCCAGATGGGATTTGGCAAAGTTTAATAGAGTGAGCACTAAGATTGGGAGCTCAATGAAAAGTGTCGGAGAAGTCATGTCGATCGGTAGAAATTTTGAGGAAGCTTTCCAGAAAGCCTTGCGGATGGTCGATGAAAATGTAAATGGTTTTGATCCTAACATTATGAACGTAAATGAAGATGAGCTGAGAGAACCAACCGATAAAAGAATGTTTGTCTTAGCTGCTGCGCTCAAACAAGGGTACGATGTTGAAAAGCTCTATGAGTTAACTAAAATTGATAAATGGTTCCTAGAAAAATTTAAAAATATTATTGATTATTACAAAAGTCTAGAATCAACGGATAGTACCTCAATCACTTCGGACATTTTGAAGAAAGCCAAAAAAATTGGATTCTCTGATAAGCAAATAGCAGCTGCTATAAAGAGTACAGAAGTAGCTGTAAGAAAACTTAGGGAAGAATTCAAAATAACGCCCTTTGTAAAACAAATTGATACTGTAGCAGCTGAATGGCCTGCTTCTACAAACTATCTTTATCTAACGTACAATGGTGCCACACATGATTTACAATTCCCAGGTGAATTTACTATGGTGCTTGGATCAGGAGTTTACCGGATCGGTAGTTCTGTCGAATTTGATTGGTGCGCAGTAGGCTGTTTGAGAGAACTTAGAAACCAAGGCAAAAAAACTATTATGGTTAATTATAACCCTGAAACTGTGAGCACTGACTACGATATGAGCGACCGGCTTTATTTCGAAGAGATTTCATTCGAAGTCGTAATGGATATTTATAACATAGAACGTCCTAATGGAATCATTTTATCAATGGGAGGTCAATTACCAAATAATATTGCCATGGATTTACACAGACAGCAAGCTGTGATTTTGGGAACTTCACCGGATATGATCGATAACGCAGAAAACAGATTCAAATTTTCACGTATGTTGGATCGCAAAGGAATTTTACAACCCAGGTGGAAGGAACTAACCGATCTTGAATCAGCAGTAAGTTTCTGTGATGAAGTGGGGTATCCTTGCTTAGTGCGTCCTTCGTATGTTTTGAGCGGTGCGGCTATGAATGTCGCTTACTCAAATCAAGATTTAGAAGCTTATTTAAAATCGGCAAGTAAAGTTAGCAAGGATCATCCCGTAGTGATTTCAAAATTTATAATGGATGCAAAAGAAATAGATGTTGATGTTGTAGCCTCTGATGGTGTTATTTACTGTATGGCAGTATCGGAACACGTTGAAAACGCTGGTGTTCATTCCGGAGATGCAACGCTAGTAACTCCACCACAGGATATTAACGAGGAGACATTGGAGAAAATTAAAGAAATATCCAGCATCATAGCTGAAACACTAGATGTGACCGGTCCTTTTAATATGCAACTTATCGCGAAAGATAACGAGCTAAAAGTAATCGAATGTAACGTGAGAGTTTCAAGATCATTCCCCTTCGTATCCAAAACATTAGATCATGATTTTGTAGCGACAGCTACAAAAGTAATTTTAGGTGTTCCTATAGAACCAGTGAATCTGATAGCTGGTTGTGGAAAAGTAGGTGTCAAAGTGCCACAATTTTCTTTCTCAAGACTAGCTGGGGCAGATGTTACGTTGGGAGTCGAGATGGCTTCCACAGGAGAAGTAGCATGTTTCGGTGAAAATCGTTACGAAGCCTACCTAAAGTCTCTGATGAGTACAGGATTTAGAATTCCAAAGAAAGCAATCTTATTGTCAGTTGGAACTTTTAAGGTAAGGAAACGTTTTGACGATTTAATACCATTTATATTAATTTAGCTCCAATTACTTCTTTCAACGTACTTTATGCTAGCCATAATATTTTAATGTCATAATATTTTGTAGCATAAAATGGAACTCCTGCCAAGCGTTCGTGTCTTGCAAAAGATGGGATATAAGCTATATGCGAGCATGGGAACTGGAGACTTTTACACTGAACACGGCGTTGATGTAAGTTACTTTGAAATATTTAATAACATTTGAAACCAGATCGTGTAACATTATTTATTATTATTATAAGTATCCTTTATAATTTGTCAATCTACCTTGAATTATAATATATTATAATATTAAAAATTATACTGACAAACAAATAAAAAATGTTATAGGTTGAAAGCGTGCAATGGACTTTCGACCACATTGGAGATCCAGAAGACGATAGATCAGATGGAGAGCTCATGCACTTGGCAGACTTTATGGCAAGAAAACAACTGGACCTAGTGATCAACTTGCCGATGCGTGGAGGGGCTCGCCGAGTGTCCTCGTTTTCCACACATGGCTATAGAACAAGACGACTTGCTGTCGACTACGCTGTGCCCCTAGTCACTGACGTGAAATGTGCCAAGCTTTTAGTGCAGGTACTGTCATTATATTTAATTAATACAAATATGCAAAATAGATTATTATAAACTGCAAAGTGATTGCCAACTTATAACAAGTTATTGTTTTATATTTTAGGCTATGCTGCGATGTGGTGGCATTCCTCACATGAAAACTCACACTGACTGTATGACTTCACGAAACATTATCAAACTGCCTGGATTTATTGACGTTCACGTTCATGTTCGTGAACCTGGTGCGACCCATAAAGAAGACTTTGCTACTTGTACCGCAGCGGCTCTGGCTGGTGGTATCACCATGATATGCGCGATGCCTAATACAAATCCTCCCGTAGTTGATAGGGCTTCTTTTGACTTCACATCGGCTTTGGCTCGCGTCAGTGCCCGCTGTGATTACGCTCTATATATGGGAGCATCATCCACGAACTATGATACCGCAGCTGAAATGGCACCACAAGCAGCATCTCTAAAGATGTACTTAAATGAAACATTCACCACATTGCAATTAGATGATATGACAATCTGGCAAAAGCATCTCCAGAACTGGCCTAAGAAAATGCCCATTTGTGCTCATGCAGAACGTGAGAAGACGGGTGCTATTATTCTTATGGCATCTTTACTTGACCGCCCAATACATATTTGTCACGTGGCTCGCAAAGAAGAGATCTTAATTATCAAAGCTGCTAAAGAAAGAGGACTTAAAGTCACATGCGAAGTGTGTCCTCATCATCTATTTTTGAGCACTGCTGATATTAATCGGATTGGTGGCGGACACGCAGAAGTGCGCCCCGTCTTATGCAGTCCCGAAGATCAAGCTGAGCTGTGGAAAAACATCGATGTCATTGATGTATTTGCCACGGATCATGCTCCGCACACAGTAGAGGAAAAGAACTCTGAGAAACCTCCACCAGGGTTCCCTGGTGTAGAAACAATTTTACCTCTACTTCTCAATGCTGTGCATCAAGGGCGCCTTACTATAGAAGATTTAATCAATAAATTCCATCGCAACCCACGGAAAATATTTAACTTGCCTGAACAACCGAACACTTACGTTGAAGTTGATATGGATTACGAATGGACAATCCCGGATGCTATGGAATTTTCAAAGTCTAAATGGACTCCATTTACGGGTATGAATGTGTGCGGAGCAGTGCATCGTGTGACGTTGCGGGGAGAAATAGCTTATGTTGAGGGCCAAGTACTTGTACCTCCTGGATTTGGTCAAAATGTCCGTGACTGGCCCGTACCTAAAAAGCAAATATTCCCAACATACAGAATCGAAAAAGTGGAAAAAGAAATATTAAGCCGGCCTAACTCAGCCCTCGATATGCACGCATCTTCATTGGAATTGAGTAAGTTAAGTGACTTTGACTTGGATCAAGTGGAACCATCTAAGCCCGAAGGAATCAGCAAAGTTCACTTCAGTGAAATTGCCGGAATGAGAAGCATATCTCCCATACCTCCAACGATGAGGCAGAGATGTGACAGCTCCTCGAATTACAATCCTCCACATACAACAATTTCTCATCGACAACGGAGCGACTTATTCGGCAAGAGTATACTGACTGTGGATTCATTTAGTAAAGAAACTCTCAATGATATATTCAATCTTGCTCAGTTTATGAAGACAAGTGTGAATAAAGGCCGCTTTATGGATGACATTTTACGTGGAAAAGTTATGGCTTCTATATTCTATGAAGTAAGCACACGTACTAGCTGCAGTTTTGCAGCTGCTATGCAGAGGCTTGGAGGATCTGTGGTTCACACTGATGCTACAAGCTCGTCCGCCAAAAAGGGGGAAACTCTAGAAGACAGTGTTGCCGTCATGGCAAGCTACTCAGACGTAGTGGTTCTCAGACACCCTGAACCAGGCGCCGTGGCCGTAAGTAACAAAATGTATTGATTCCATTTCTAAATGAGGTTAAATTAAAATCATTACTGATTGTGATATTATTTGCTTTCAGAGAGCCTCACGACACTGCCGTAAACCTATTATAAATGCTGGTGACGGAGTGGGTGAACATCCTACCCAAGCTTTGCTGGACGTGTTCACAATTCGTGAAGAAATTGGTACCGTCAATGGCCTCACTATAACTATGGTTGGTGACTTGAAGAATGGTCGCACCGTACACTCGTTGGCTAGACTGTTGACTCTGTACCAAGTCCAACTTCATTACGTAAGCCCTCCTGGCTTGGGTATGCCGAAGCATATCATGGATTACGTATCATCTAAAGGTATTACTCAACGAGTGTACGAGCGGCTAGAAGATGTACTAGCAGATACTCATGTCCTATACATGACGAGGATACAACGGGAAAGATTCCAAAGCCAAGAGGAGTATGAAAAGGTAAATGTTATACCGCATGTCTGTTTCTTTAGTAACAAGAATGAATTGTAGTGATGACTTTATTATATTTTTATCAAGATTTTCATTTAATCAGTTCTTATGTGATTAATCTACGATTAGACGTGATTTTGATACTTGTATAAATGTGATAACCAGGCTTTAATCAAATGCCGACGGAAAAAAAAATCTTATTATCGTGAGGTGCTAGGCAAAGAGTACATATCAAAATTATAGATATTACAGTTTCTTATTTCAAATACTTTATTACTTGAACAAAACGGTGAACAAAAAGACAGATAAAACAAGAATAATTGATTATTCTTGTCGTTCTTGTCGTTTGTCTTGTCGTTCTTTTGTTTCTGGTGTACAATAAAGAGTTTTTCTATTCTATTCTATTCTACACATCAGAATTGTACCTTGTCCATACTCATCTAATTAAGTATTAACGTGTACGATGTGGCTGTGCTATATTAATAAATAAATAAATAAATAATCAAAATGCTCCGCGTTGATATCTTTTCTCAGAAGATTAGGTAACATAAATCCAGAAGGAAAAGACTTCAACGCGCTCATGTCGCGCGCCTGATATACGTATTATATTCTAGAGCGAATAATTGTCTTCAGCCTTAGATTATGCCATACTTACTACTTATTAATTCTGTTCTAATATTGTTCTTGTGCATCTTGCTTCATTAAGAGTAGGTAATAAAAGGGTCTTAAAATATACAGTAAAACTGGTTATACCAAACTCCAAAATCTATAGGTATGAATTCATTTTATAGTTCGATGTTCTAAGGCCTACAACTTGAGTACAACTTGATATTGACTTGGTGTTTTTCCTTTATTTTTTAGACTCGAGGGCTGCTTGTGGTTACCCCTCAGCTGATGACACGGGCGCGACGCCGCATGGTCGTCATGCATCCTCTACCACGAGTGGATGAAATCTCCCCAGAGTTAGACTCTGACCCTCGCGCCGCGTATTTCAGGCAGGCCGAGTACGGCATGTATGTGCGCATGGCACTACTGGCCATGGTAGCTGGGGTCAATCCCTTAATATAACTATCGTGACCAAACACCATCTTTCAAGTTCGTGTATTATGAGAAAAAGAAAACTTAATGTAAATTACGTTCCTATTACGAAACTTAAGTGCCTTTAATAACATAATTATATTTTGAAATATTATACACATAGTAAGTAGGGAAATTAGTGAACAATAATAAAACAAATTTATAAAAATAATTGATTACATTTATTGCTGGAAGACTTCATTTTGAATATAATATGTAGTAATATTGCTATATGTAGTGGTATTGCTAGATTAGAATTATTTTGATTATAATAAATGTTCGTGCATTCTAGTGTATTTATTCTATTTGTATTCTTATACTTACATTATAATTAAGCATGCAAAATATTTCCCTACCGAATTTCGAGATTCTTATTTTAGCTTATCAATAAAAAGGTACAGACGCTTAAGCAATAAGTACTTAACTAAAAGGTACTTTACAGAGTTTTTCATTATTATAAAATGAATTCTATTTCTAAATTATTTAGAAACGAATCACAATCATAGAAAACCGCATTAATGCCTACAATTTGGACTCTTCTCTAATCATACTGTCATTGAACTTCATTTGTAGTTCCGGTGTCCCCGCGTGAACATCCACGAAGGTAAATGCTGGTATTCCATGATGTTCTGATGGAGAATCTTGGCTCACCATACGTTCTACATTAGGACGAAGATTCCGTTTAGGGTTATGAACAGGTTCCTTTCGAGGAGGTAACTTGAATCCTCCCTGCTGCACTAATTTTCTTTGACAGTCAGCCAGCTTGTCGCGAATGACGTCTAGAAACTCGTTAGCCGTCATGTTACCGCCAGGCTCTTCCAAGAGCAGTGTACATAGTCTATGAGCTTGCTCCAGGTATATGACTGCTTGTTTGATGGCATCAAACTTTTCACTCGAACGTGCCATGGCAATAAAATGTGGAATGAAGAATTCTAGGACCAGACGTCGTCTTTCTATTTCCAATTTCGCTGGTAACATTATCTGAAAAATTAAATAAATTTTCAAACAAACTAGTTTCTTACATAGATAAATAATTTTGTAATTACGAGTATATATGTTAACAACTAGCTGTTACCCACGACATCGTTCATGGTGTTTTCTTTGGCTTCTCATTGGATTTAGATTATTTAAGATGGGACATTTATCTGTTTTAAGTCAAATAAGCTACCGAACAGTGAAAATTACATAATATAGAATAGAATAGAAAACTCATTATTGAACTACAAAAAAATAAACACAGTTGGTACTTTTTCTCCATTACTGCTTTATTATAAGAACCTATAAATAGAAGATACCGTCATTGATAATACTATAATACCTACGTTTTTGTTTATTTCTTTTTCCTGCTTTCCTGAGGACTTTAGTTTTTTATGATACAACTGTGCCTTTCTTCTCTCGTCGATTTGTCGTCGTCTTTCCTTTTTCCATTGGTAGTCCTTATCTTGAGACTTTGCTTTATCCCAAAAATTAGTTTTCGCATCATCTTCACTATCAGAACTTTCAACTTTATTTGTAACTATTGCAGGCAAATTAGGGTTCGCCATCCGCAGTGGACTCTTACATGTCAGAATATCATAGAGTCTGTGACAATCAAATGTGGGATAGAAGTCCTTTTTGTTATATTTCAGTTTATCGATAGCGTTTAGCATGTGCATTACCGGGGCTTCTAAAATATTCTTTAATTTTCTTTGCAACTTTAAGAGCACCGGCTTTGGAATGCTTTTAAATTCATTGCAGCTCTCCACGAAATAATTGGGTAGTCTGGACTGTCCAAAATGAATATAAAAGCTACTCAAAAATAACCTCAATGATTCTCCTAAGCGGTCTTCTGGCCATCTTGCATAGTTGTCTTCACATTGCCAAAATAGGTGATTTTTAATATGACTAGCATCTATGCCAACCTTCGCTGTTTCGGTTTCCATGAACGTTTTGTGCAGGGCCAATGTGAATAGATAACATCGCATATGGGAATGTGCTAAACAACTTTCCAAATATCGCTCGGCTGCTGGGAAAGTGATCTTCCACTGTAATGTTTGCTCCGGGTTCAAACCTCTTTTTGGTCGGAATCCAACAGGAACTAATAAACATCCAAAACCTATCGCTTTGCTTACCATATATTTGGTCGGCCACTGGTAGCTAAAATTAGTTCTGGGATTCTGAATGATTTTTCTTTCACGTATAATCCACTGATTAGCGGCATTTGGCCATGTGGCAATCAACGCAGGAAAGATTTCGTATCCAGTTCTTAAGCCACCTTTGAGAGAGTCACAGTAAATACTCGCCCCTTGTGTCATTGCGCTGTTTATTGCGTCTTGAGACAAACCTAATCCGGATCCCAAGTTTAGTATAAAATTATCAACGAAATTATTCATGAATCCCAAAGAGTTTAGATAGTAAAACCTTTCGTACAAATTCCGAGACAACGATTCCTTAGATGCTGAATCGTCCATCTCCTCGTCATCGTCGTCGTCATTCCAGTTATCTGTAGTTCGCACATCTACCGAGGTCCAAGATTCATCGGGTAAAACACCTGAAGTGAGGGAGTAATTTGAATGTAAGCTCAATTCAATTTTTTTTGGTGTGGCTGATTCAGTAATAGTGGAATAACCATAATCTGACTCCGTCTCGCTAGACTCGTTATGACGGCTGCTCGAATTAGATCTATAACCAGAAGTTTCTGTGTCATCTCCCAAATTACTATCTTCAAATCCTGCACGTTGGTCAGAATTTACCAATTTAGTTTTCAAATCTTTTGTTGGGCCACTCATCCTTCTGGTCATTTTTAGAATAGATTTCCTGGGTTTTAACTCCTCTTGTTCTTTTTTATCTGTTATGTTGTTACAATGATCTCTTGAGTCATTCTCTTCGGGTACTTCTAATGAACTAGACCGAATGTCGTGAAGGTGGGACAAATTACTTTTGACTACTTGCAAGCTCACTTGCTTTATAGGGCCACTGTATCTTCTGCCAACATAATCGATAGAATTCAAGTTTAATTTAATATCATTCGATATACCATTTCCTTCCGTTTCTTCTGGCTTTATTATCTTAGACTTGATTTGTCTCAATAAATCTTCTCCTTTAGTAACGTATGGAGAGTCGTCTGAATCACAGGATTCTTTTTCAGAATCCGTGTAAACACTGTCGTCGGAGTTAATTTTCTTTGTGTCAATCAGTTCCACCTCTTTTTGCAAAGTGCTTTCCAACACTTCTATTTTTTTCAACTTCAAGTAACCTGGAAAGATATTTTGGAATTATTAATATAACATAACTAGTTTCAGAAGTGTGTTGTATTTTTACTGTTATCAGCTACTTAATTTTTTTTAGTTAGTTTATCTTCTATTAAAATGAATGTTTGTTTGTTCATCTTCTATACATTCGCACATTGTTCGTGTTTCCGATCGAGTTATAAACAAAAAGAGAAAAGTGAACGAATTCACGGATAACACATGTTATTAATAGATATGTTGTACCTGGCTCCTTGCAGTCCTCAATTCGTAGTTTATAGAACGGCGCATCTAGGACTGCGCTATAGTCTGAAGTGTCTCCGGGCTCGCTTGCTTCCACGTTGTCGTAGATGACGAAGAGCTTGGGTGCGGATAACGGCTCCGACGGCCCTCGACTTCTTTGATAGCTAACGTGCTCATGAACACATTCTTGCAGGCGGTCAGCAAAGAAAACGTGTTTGTTTCGACGAACCATGGCTTCGTTGATCAAATTTTCCCTCTCACTTATTGGGTTGTTCTTAATTTGTTGCGTCTCCCTGATAAAAAAAGATAACAAATTAAGTACCTATATAAAACGTACGTAATAAAATACCCAATTAATCAATTTATGAACCTAGGCAGCAAATTCTAGTGTTGTTCGTTTTTGTTTCAGATAGATAGAGAACAGTTTTATGATGACGTAACGTAAACTTAAATATAAACATATATATAAGTGTGTATAGATAGAAACGTGACATATAATTTTGTAAATCAATTAAAATCACCGAGTATAACAAATATCCGATAAATACTTAACAAACACATTCTCTAGACCTTATCATTAAACACCTACTTATATTCCTTTATCATATCTATCGGTAAGATCTTTTTAATGCCTTGTGTAGTGAATCTAACTCAACAGGTAAAGAACCTGCTGATTTGAATGAACTCTTGAAACCATTAGATATAAAGTTTTTGTAATTATAATATGTACCTACCTACAATCGTATAATATCTAAGCCGGTAATCTTTCAATTGCCAATTGGATTAAGAACACTCCTGGCTACACCACTTGGAAGCGTTTTAACAATTAGAATTATTTGTTGCCATAAACGTTTAGAATTAAAAGATACTCGCGTGTACGGGCTGTGTATTTGTTTTATACCATTGTAAAACAATGATGAAATATTGAAATACAAGTAATATAATTTCAAAAAGACTTTGTTATCTTAAATATTTTTTTGTAAACATCTACAGTAGGGCCAGTAGTGGTGCACATATACAGATATGGCAATTGTAGCCTCATTGCCTTATCAAATCAACTTAACAATCAAATACAAAATCACTAATCCTTTAAGCAGTAGGACTTGTTGCACCGTATTCTTGATATTATATCTACTTATAGGAAATAATTAAAAACATACTTTGCAACAACTTATTTTGCTAAAGAATTTTTGTGTGTTAACAAATTTCTATGCTTAGGTATTTGGTATCTTCCCGTTATAGAACACCTCGTAAGTAGATATAAAATCTAGTAATCTTTTAAAATACATACCGACACGAATATAAAGAAATGTTACTACCTAGGTAGGCTATATTGTGGCCTCGCTGTTTTGAAGGGACTTGCCCTTCTTGTCCGTGGAGATTAGCCATAGAATTTCCAAACTATTATCTCTATCCGAGCAAGAAAATTTGTATCTATTGACATAAAGTAATAATTATAGTTATAAATAAAAGTGTTACAGCCATAAACATATTTCCAGTTGACACTGAAGCAGATTTAAATGCGATAAATTGAAGGACGCAACCTAAATATCGAATTTATTTAAAATTCGGTAATCTTCAGATTAAGTCCATTACCTGTGTGTATGTGCACATAAGAATTTGCAGGTCATTCGCTTAGCACGATTTGCAAGTTTCCAAATATAGTTAAATGCTACAAATGGAACGCGCAGCCAGAACGTACCTAGCGCTTATGTACGATGATGAACGACGAGAAAAACGCATTTTTTGATGATCTCTCCAAAACTATTAATTATTTAGAAAATGAAAAATAATCAGAACTTAGGGTGTACGCGTCATACTTTGTTTTGAGTTTAGTTCTTGTATTATGCAAAGTTTCAAAACCTTAAATTCAGTAAGTTCATAGGTGGTGGGTTTATAGTTAATTTTCCCTTTTATTAACTAATTTATACTTTTTATGTTTTTTTATGTATTTGCAGCATAGATTATAGCAACATAATATTTTGGACAGTCAAGTAAAATTTGATTAGGACTATTGTCGCATCATAAACTGATTTAGTACCTACTCAATTAATAAATATGATTATATTGCCTAAAAACGGATAACACTATAGATAAAGTAACTTTTAAAACATTTGTTTAAAATTATTCAACATACGTCCAAGGTAAAACAAGGTTAAAACGATAAAATAAAATAAATAAATAAAGCTAACCCACTTATTCTTAGAATCTTAGAATTATTTTAGAATCAGTTACTCCTACCATATTTTTTTTTAAATTGCTTATATAAAGTGCGCTAAGAAACATCTTACCGTTCATAGTTCTCAAAGAATTGTATGGAGAGAAGAATGTTATTCAGCAAAAAGGCATCAGCATCGTTGTGCATTTGGTTCCGCATACGGGCTAAGGCAATTTCGTCGTAGGAGCGGACGTGCGCGGGCGGCGGACCAGGCGCGGGCACCGGCCCCGGCGACGGCGGGCCCAGCACCACCGACGAGGGGACGGGAGGGTCTATCACAGCAATCCTCTTTTTACTAGGGTTCGCCTTTGTTTTAATTTTATCTATACGCTTTTGCTCCTTCCACTTCTCTCGTTCGAAAAACTTATCCGGCTCCTTCTGACTTTTCTTCGATTTTGAATTTCCCATCTTGAATTTCGATCGATAATTAAGAAAAAAAAGTTCTCTAGAGTGGTTAGATTATTTAAACAAAACAGGCCCCAGCGCACATATTTGTAAAGTTTAACGAATATATATTTATTTAAGTATCACAATTATTTAATGTCCGTGGCAGTGTCCGCCTGCACAAGCATTCCGCGCGATACTGTTATATTAATTTGTAGATTGGAATCATGCAGCGAAAAGGTAAGTACTCTTATCGGGGGCGATGATTAATGTATTCCTTACTTATCGTATCAAAATGCCAATCTATTAAAATTGCAGTGTTTTGCACGTAATTTATAACAACGGTCCTTCTTGAAAAAAGTAACCGCGAAACACTTGAACACTGCCGCTCCAGAAATATACCGACTCGACGCGCCAACGGCATTCCACACGACCTTTATTGTTACGTAAAGTAGTATGCGTCGTAACCTAGTTGTTTATCATTTTAATTATAACTTATCATATCAAGTATTTAAATAGGGTTAAAGCCAGACTTTCTAGAAAGAAATGCATAACAGATTATTCGAGCTTATGAACTTAAGATAATATGACACATCGTTATTATATTTATAGTTCAACGAGCTTATATACGAATAAAATTTATCAAATCAGGTAAAGGAAGATCGGGTTTCCATAGATAGTTTTCACCCCAAGGAATGATGACGACATCAACAGTACAATTAATGTTACAACATGTAGGTATAGTATTGTTTTATACATTTAACATACGTAAGAAAATGAAACTGTAAAGAGATCTGAAAGTTCTCGGCAAGCATAGCATTTGATGACGACTCCACTGTCCATGGACATCGTCCTTAGTAGTAAAAGCGTTCTGTGGTGTACATCAATTCCCATGGCACGCATTGACACCTAAGCCACGGCAGACGTTATAGTATTAAGCCATCATGTAAAGAATGGTATTTTAAGAAAACATAAGTGCCAAAAAATTACGTTTCAGAACAAACAACCGGACCGAACATAGGCCGTAACCGTAACGAAAAGTTGTATTTTTCATAATTTTTTTTCATCTATGCAAAGTTAAATCGTTCGGCTCTTTTCCAATATACCTACCTATTTGAAAGTGTCTAACAAACTTTTCTTTACAAATATACATAAATATAATGGAATAATGGAAAATTAAATAACAGGTTAACATAAAACAATGATTTTATGTAAGTATATTTACATGATGAAAAATATGAGCAACGTCACAATAAGAATAATTTTCTATTACAGTAATTAGTTTATATTTAACTTAATAAATAGGTAACTATTTACATAATATTTGAAAAACAGGAAATGATTTCATTTAGTTACCGTTACCCGTGACAACTATCAATACAATAAATTAATCTTGAATATCACAATAGGTATATTATTCCTCCGAGCAGTTCAGCAATAAAACAATGCTTTTGAATATAACCAATTAATTTTCCGTACAAGCATAGACATAATATTATATTATACAATAATCTTCTATTACTTACTTACTTAAAATACTTTTATCGACAGTGACTTTATTTAACCGCAATGCGTCTATATTTTTATCTAAGTAATAACTTTTAATGCCTAACTAGATTAAGTGAATGAGAAAATAAAGTAACTACTAAAAATATTCTTAGAAATTTCGCGGATAAGTAAATAATTAATCAGGGGCTATCTTGTCAGGGTATACTCCTCAAGGCTTCCGCAGGAGGAGTGCTCATTGCAGATTCCTCCATATTATTGGCTATGGTGGCGTTATCATCTTCAGGGTGTGTGTTCAGTCGCCTTTGGTTTCGTATCCGCTTCGATTCACCTAATTGTTTTTCTAGTAGTCGCCTGAAAAGAAGACAACCTTAGTGAGATTATAATTATATTATTTGATGACCATGATTATGTCCTCCTTCCAGATATTGGCTATACCGACCATTTTACATTAGTCAGCAGTAGGGTTTCGTTCATGCGCCCCAATGTGACTCGCGTCATAACCAGACCTCTCCACCTCTACCCATCGCCACGGGACTTTGAAGTTTTCGGAATACTAAATGCAGGAACGGTCAGATGAGCAGGAAATATTTAAGTGCATAAATGTACGTGCAGACAGAAATGCCCTCTCTTATCCATACAATTCTTTACCCAATGGAGCGGGGATCCATTACAATAGGAGAATAGTCTGATGGTAACTGTACCTATAGTTAGAGGTTATAGTTACTTCCATTAGGGGCTTATCAGCTATCGTTTTAATTTTTTTCCAACCGACCCGGATTATTGCATGGCAGTATTTTTTTTCGATATGTATAATACTCGTATTAACCGGAAGTACCTACTCATGACAATTCATTATGATTCTGATTGTACAAAGCACGGAAATTTCATGATTCAGCGTTTACGGAAATTACTCAATGGTTTCCATCCAGCGCATTCTTTGAAAACTGAGTTTATCGCCTTATCGACGTCTTAGCTGTGGTCCCAGATTAGTAATCCGATATAGGAATTTAATTGTTCTGAGTACATTATCGACAATTAATTTTACTGCTAAATAATTAGTTGCCTTATTACTCGTGAACATGCTCGTCAGTCTGTTTAAATATACCTACTTACCTACATTATCTTTTCGAAAACTGAAAAACGTAAAAACTTGGAACTTGCCACATACTCGTAGTTGATATAGTATTATTATGCCAAGAATAAGTAGGTATATCTATATATGTTGTTGGTAGATAGATAGATAGATAGATAAACTCTTTATTGAAACACCACGGAACAAAGAAAACTTAAGAACTAGAACTAAACAATCGATCATTTTTGATCTCATATCTTAATTTCATTCATATGCTTAAATACATGTTAATTTCCGTTATATATCACTGGTTGATAGCATGCGACGCAGTGATAGTAAAAAATATAACCAAGCATTCATAGTGTATAACCCATTTCGAACTTTACTCGTCCCTAAAATACAGCTAATATCATATTATATATATGTACGCCATTGTTCTAATTTTTCAAATAAAATTAAACATAGTAGATGTCCATATAATCAGTGAAATTGAACTACCATGTTACCCAACAATACACACTCTCCGGCAGTAAAAATACTCTCGAATCATCATCATTATCAGCCGGAAAGGCCTCCTCAATAGAATACCACAACGATTAGTTGCTAGCGGATAAGTGTGCTTATAGGAAACGAATAGAAACAATACTTACTGCTGCCTCCAATCGATAAGTACGCCCAGAAGGAAAACTATGACGATGGTCACCAGTATGACGACCGTGACCCCGACGATGGTGGCCACGGTCAGGGTCGGGACCTGCTCCGCCATCACTGACACTGACATGTTGGGGTCGACGGTCGCCTCCAAGAAATCTGAAACAAGAGAACATTGCGGTAATGTAGAGATTTGACTTGGCAGCACTCAGAACAAAATATTTATAAGTTCCTTTTTTAGGTTTGTTTGAGTAGTTAATTTAAGTTTACTAGAATTAAAAATCTCAGCGTTGACACTAACAATGTTAGTGGGGACATCAAGAAACCCAATTCCTAGCGTCTTCTCTGCTGAAATCGTTATTGGAGACGCTGGGAAATAAAAATTTCATCTTTTACCACTATAATTTTTAGTTTGGCGCTGGGAGAAATAGTGCCAGCGTCCCCACTGGTGGGGTAGTTAGTGGGGGCTAGGGTATATAGGGTTATATTATAAGGAAGTCGCAACTATACTATGTCATGCTCCAACACATTATTAACTTACCTTCATCAAGCCAACTAGCAGTTTTCCCTGTTTGATCCATCTTTTTTCTCTAGTTACTTAATTATACAGGATACGTCACTCTGAAAAGAAAGTTAATTGTTAGAAAAATGCCACGCCTCAATGTCATAAACTAATGCAAATTCATTTATATTTTATGGGTGAAATTATTACAAATTGATAAATGGAAACTAACTCCATGGCGCATACGCATCTACTCGCATTTCCAACAAATCCGACAAAAGTAACTATAATACAATCTACACATCCTGATTTTAAATTCGTGTTACTTTACATGACATTAATCAATTTTTATTTCGTCTATTAATACGTTTCGTCAAGGAACGAAGAGTAGATAGAATAAGTATTGACCTAAATATTTCAACAAGCAATGGTTTGCATATAGTTAACCGCCCAAATGATAAAAGGTGCATGCAATAGTTTCCTTTTATCTAGCAACTACATCCACTGTAGTTATAACTATAACAAATTGCACTTTTATCCTTTATAATCTTTATATCTTCGTTCAATATAAAAACAATTCCAAGAAATTCATTAACTTATGACGTTTTGCCAATTATGATTTTTGATAAGTTTTCCTGAGCCGTGTATTCATGAGAAGGTAGCACTGATCGCTAATCGCTATTATTATCAGATGTGATTCTCAACGATAACGAGAAAATAGCAGATAGTTTGCTAGACTATCTAACTACCGCAACCAAATCAACATTGAAATTAAAATAACGTTATCGCCGACATCCGCCGTGATTGATAAGTTATTTATTAATTAATGTAAAATGGAAACAATCTAATTCTATTTTTGGTGGAAATATTATTATTATTATTATTATTCACTGAAATACTTATACGATTTACGAGATATTACCACAGAATAGATTGTACTATATGACTATGAAAGTATTATCCTCTATGGCAATAAAATCTCGTGAGTATATGTAATGTAGTTATAGCATTCAATATTATAATAAATCATGATATCTACCACTTCTTAGATACAGTTATGCAGTAGGTACTTATTCCAATAATATTACTGAACCCTATAAAAGTTGAAAAATACTTTTCCCCAGTGAAGCTTTTTTTAAATACGTAGGTAACATACTTATTCATCAAATCAACTTGCTATCATTATAATCTTGTAATGTCATCGGAACTCGATATTTCAACTCAATATAACAAAGGAAACTGGTTCAGGCGCAGTAAGATATAATAAGAGTAAGCCAATACGTTGTTCCACTAATTAAGCTATTGATAAGGAAATTTTATTGTTGTCGATCATCCCAATCAAAACCAGAAAGAGATTAGATAGCCTAAAAAGGGAATTCATTAGAATAGCGGTTGTACTCGTATAATACTTGTATCATATGTAGATGCCTATGAAGTGGATCGAGAGAAATATTTTTCAATTAAGTAGATCATTATGAAACTGTGAACTTTTCAATCCATCCTATTCAGTAACTACACATCCCATGGCGCTGTAGTGGTTCCCAAGGCATCCACTGCCTATTAATATCTACATGCACCAACTAACTAAGGAATAATGAGTCATTGATCAAATATATTATATTTTTTACATAGTTTTCAACACTGTATTGTCCACAAAGCAAACTTTGTGTCTACACAAAACTATGCATTATGATATGACTTATAAGCCTGATTTTTGGTTCAATTAATTATTTATTTGTGTTTTAACCTGCAACAAACATAATTAGCGCGGCATGACGCCATTGATGTGATCATAGTTAAAATCTTCAGAAAACCCGTTAACTTATCATTTTCAATAGCCACTTTTACTCTTATCATAAGTGGACATAAGTTGTCAAACAAGATTATAAACATTATTTCTGAGATATGTACCTTACATTACAATTCAATTATTGTTATAGTAAAGTAATTGATTTATCTTATACAGATCATTCCGTTTATTGCCATATTTATGAATCATCGTCATGTCATCGCATTGCTGAAATCGTATTCAATGAATCAGAAAAATATTTTGGCAACAATGGTGCTTTCCTCAAACTCAAGTTAGTACTAGTTAGTTAGTTTACAATATTAATCAAATAATCTTGCTCAAGAAACAGAATCAGAATCATATTTATTGCAATATTTAATTATTTATTTAGCTTCGTACCTAGTGGCACTTTCCATTATTTGAAAATCCAATAGCTCTTGCTGGCATCACAATCGTAATACTAATCGCCTTGTAACGCATGCGAACAACAATTTGTTAATCCAATATAATTTCCAGATTGATTTTCTATATCTCTATAATACCTACATCCTACTTTAGATAATTTCAATAATACAGCACGTCTTCACTATGCTCATTGATACAGAAATATTTTGAAGAAAATTTGTAATTTGTGTAACATAAATGTAAAAAAGAAATAATATTTTTGTAGAATAAGTAAACACTTCTGGTTTACGCGATTCCACTGTTATTAGTATTACAGTGCATGCAGTCACGTACGCTGTTTGAATATCTTGCCTTTGTGTTGTTACTTTGATGACTATAATTCCCACGTGTAAAGTAATAGGGGCAATAGACATTATCTATCCAATGCAATAAAAATAATAAATCTGTTAAATCGTTGAAATTGCAACTCAATGGTTTCAAGGGTCAATTGTGTTCAATGGCAAACCCATAGACAAAATTGTTCAATGTTCGCTATAGCCAGACAAGCAGGGTCTGGTTTAATATAAAATGCAACATAGGTACCTACATAACTCGTTCCCGCCACATATTCAATTACTCACATCCTCTGAGGAAGACAGACCACGAACGTTCTGCGAATAGGACATTGCGCCACCGCACCCGTGACAATAAAATTCACGAATGAGATATTTTGTAAATACCTTAATCCAATGAAAATGTTGTGAAATAACACTTTATTCTTA
Source organism: Campaea margaritaria (assembly GCA_912999815.1). NCBI lineage: Eukaryota > Metazoa > Arthropoda > Insecta > Lepidoptera > Geometridae > Campaea > Campaea margaritaria. Next base: position 6,451,711 of record OU538792.1, read on the forward strand.
GGCGCGATGAAATTAAGCCAAGACAACTGGAAACTAATTTCAAAAATGTTATCCTCATTTGGCTACCCATGGCACTTGATACCAATTGGTAATGTCAGCGGATCCTCCAATCCAGTCGTGAATCATTTCACTTCCATTTATAAATCTGATATGTATAGGTACTTAGGTTAAATTACATGTTAGTTATATCGTGTACTTAGGTGTCACGTGTTTGATTATTTCCTCGCATTTCTATAAAAATATAGTTATAGTTTTTAAAATTAGTTTTTTTTTTAATGTCAACATAAATATGTTTTAAATTGCCGAGCTACTTTTATAGTCCAATAAATTGTGCTTTGAGAACAGATACGTTCTAAATTTGAAAATGAAAATCCAAGAATACCCACATCACTCAAATCCCCAAATCTAACTATACGTCCTTTAACATATTTTTCAAACTGTAACTATGATTCGGTACAAATAGATTTGAACGATTTGCAAGTAGATTATACCTATCCATAACTTTGATGTTTATCATTTAATTTCGCGAATTTCGATATAATGTCTGATGAAGAGGTGCCGATTAAAGATTATTTTAAATGTAACAATTCTGTTGGTATTCCGTACATTTCTTTCTTAAATTAGGTAACAAATATTTGAGTACAAGAAGTAACCTACTTCACTACTTTTTCCTCCTATTTGTGATATTCCTACGTCTTCAAATACCTGGTCTTCTATTGTAGGGTAGTTACTCATTTGAGTAGTTCAATGTAATTTTTCTATAAAATACCATATAACTTTGAATCCTTGTTGTGTCTAATTCCTTTTTGATTCTTGGATGATGTTAAATCTTCATCAAAGATACTACATCTTCAAATTGTCCAACGGGGCTCGCAAAACCAAAGGAATCTTTCTCAATATCACCATAAAGGCTACAGCGGTATCCGGCGTACGGTTGTTAATCTAATCCGACTAGCAAATAACTAATGTGGCGATCCCCTAACAGTATTGACATAGTTTGATTTTTTGGGTCAGTTCCTTGTAACGGAGACGGGGTCAGCAAGGATGCTAACGGGTTATTGGCTAATACCGCAACCGCCAAAGGCGCTGTAGGTACTGTATGATATTTAATAGTTCTGATTACACTTCGGTAGGTAAGTACCAGCCTTAGATACGTAACGCACTCTGCCAAAACGGTTAGTTTCCTGTTCGCTGGAGATTTGAAGGTGACGGCAAACAGACTCAAGGCTTTTCGGCTGTTCATATCTTAAATCTGCTTCTTCAATTCATTCGCTAGTGTTCAATGCGTGAATCTTGCGTGACCAATTCGCTGTTGTTATAAACTCTATAAAACATTGAAAACATGAGTATCCAAATCAACTGCGCAAGATTTACTTGTTTGCTTTTGAATATTCATAGTCAAGTTTGAAATTCTGTTAGGTATTGGAACTTATTTTATCTATGCTTTAAATCATAATGAAAGATAAAACAAAGCATTATCAACTGATTATATTTTGATTGAGAACAATATACCTGAGCAATGACGCTGGGGACTATTGTTCAGGGCAAAGAATACAAAAAAAGTAGATTCCACGAACTTACATAAACACGCAGACGTCGAACTCGACCAGGCAGTCCTTTCACTGCTATAACAAGTAGGCAGTATCTAGTTTTCACAGTCGATAATACACATTAAACGCTTTGGCACTATTTTGTTGTGGTAGGTACTTTGGAATGTTGACGTTATCGTGTCGTGGTCTGGCGCCTCTCGATGGAGTATGGGCGCATGCGCAGCGCTCCGCGGCGCGTCTGACACTGTGCACGGCGGGGTCGCGCAGAGATCTCGCCAGCAGGCACCGATCGACGACCTAGCTTGCGACAAAACCTTGTCACTGTAATAACAAGAACGCAGCGACCGTACCACACAAATACCAACATAAAAATACTACAAAAACAAGAATTCCCCATTCATAACAAAACCGCCCCCTTTCTGACTCAAACAAGCGGCGGGCGTTGAGATACTTTATCAATAATTCATTATGTCAACAGCAGCTTTGTAATCACTACCACAAAACAATCAGGTATTGGTAAAATTAATGATCATGGAAAATCACATGTAAACTAGATAGGGACGTCACAAAATATTTGCAATCAGATACCATAGTTTAAATTCCCTTTCGTTTTCATCAGAGAACGTTCGACAATACCTAACTACTTTCGATAACGTGATAGCGAAACACCTCAAACGGAAATGTTTGCACAACGCAAGCTGTTAGCTAAAATTGTTCAATATTAATGTTTCAGAATATCCTACTCTAAGACGTGTTCATAAAGTTCATTTTAAAGATATCAGATTATTTAGTACCTACATTAAAAAATCTTCCAAGATTGAACAACCTTTAAAGATACTTTACTATTTAGGTAATGTTGGCTCACGAGGTAGATAAGATGGTTTATCAATGTTCATTTGCATAATTATTAGAATCTCGAGTTCAGACCTTTCAGGTAGTTTTAACCAAGACTGCACTCCATAGAATATAGATGAAATACGTTAATGTGACACCAAAACTGAAATGCACCTATCGAAACCTTTGTGACAACCTTCTAAAATACTACCATAAAATACTCTATATCCCTATAGGTCATCACTACCAACAAAACCTCATATTTCTGCTCTTTTGACTACCAGGGTCTGAACAAATTACAGAAACCATTCGTTCGCTCGTGTTCTTATATACCTACCTAGTGTTTTTGTCAACGCAAGTCCCAGTTCAAAATCTAATTAAAATTAAAATATTATTGGTACCAAACTGCATTGTTCAAATTAATAGCATTCGAGAACTTACGACGACGTTTGTTTATGGCATAGCCACTGCTGCTCTAACTTGACTGTCTACATTTCTTGTGTATGAGTCAGAGGTAACTACTACACGGTAAACGATTTCTTTAAGCGTAAGTTATACCTCACACCTTCGCCAGGTTTTACCAGCGCCAACATTGTGCTACAGCTACTCTTGAACCGAATGACCTGATGCGTGACGATGGTAAAAGACCCGACGGTAAGACTCCTATTTACTGGACGATTGGACGGCGTCTAGTGTGGGACGCTGCTTCTGTCGACACAGGCGTCGTCACATCGTTCTGAAACACAGAGTAAGGCTGGCGCCGCCGCGACTATTTCGGCAAAGCAACACAAGTGGCGAAATCATGCTCGCCTCAATAGTTACATATCTGAGCCTTATGGTGTTGAGACATTGGATCCGGGAGCTCATCCTACTTCCTTCCTACTAATATTATGAATGTGAAAGTTTGCGAGAATTAATGGATGGGTGTTAGCTAAAAAAAATACAGACGAATCGATAACCTCCTCCTTTTCTGAAGTCGTTTAAAAATGGGTAAGCCATAAACGTTCATAAAATATCGTTAAAAACTAATTAGTAACGTGAGTATAATTAGTTGGGTTGTGGTATTAATTTATTTATTCTGTGCTCGTACTTATCATTATGTTCCAAAAATATATAGATACGTAGATACACGCGTAATTTTAATTAATGTTATTTAGGCAAGTAGATTAAAATTGGATTTAAATTATCAGCGGAAAATAGATTTCAAATTCAAACATCGACGGCAATTCATTGAATGTCATGTTTATAATTCCTAATTAGCGAGCATTTCAGTGCTAATCTTAATTGCTAGAAAGAGATGATAAGCAAGCAACGTTTTCCAAATTAGACCTAAATATATTTAAATGTGCTTTAATGGAAATACACGATCGATATTGTAAATCAAAGATCAAAGCAAATAGGCATCTAGTAGTCTGTGCAAATAGGTAACATAGTAAACATGAATGAATTGACTAAAGTCCATGAAACATCAAACAAATGAAAAAAAAATTATTGCAAATAGAACTATCCTAGTAAAATAACTCATAAGAGTCTGATAAAAAAAGCATGATAACGCTACAACAGCCTAAACTAATTCGCTGTGCTGTAGCGGATGCACCGAGATAGTTGCCTAGTTTATGCCCTTCTTACATTACGATACTACTACCTGCTTAGGCCATAGCGGCCTACTTTCACATGAACGTCGGTACCAGTAGACTAGAGCTGCGGGTGACGAAAGTCGACTCGAAAGCTACCAGCTTGTCACGCCTTCCTATGTAAATAATTGCTTAGAAATATATCAAGGTAGAAATATCGAAGCGCAGTAGCGGTACATAAAGCGGTACGGTATGAGCGGTTCTACATTGTAGAATGTTATTTTCAGATTGTCCGTATTGATTTAAAACAGAACAGCTACGTCATTAAATAATTTCGTGTATTATTTATATATTTTAGATTTTGAAGGTGTTTTCTTAGAGTCTGGTTGGTAAATAAATAATTATTTGAAAAATCTACATCTGACTACAAAAAAGGTAATTTCAAAGCAATGCTCTAAAAAGACCGACACAAGATTGAGAATAGAAAACAAAATTAAAATAAAATATAAACAAAGTAAACTATGAAAGCCTAAGTTAAATACGCGCAATAAGGTTTTACGTCGCACGACAATTGTAGAAATAATTTTACTCTAATACTAGTTAAGTAGGTAGATACATAAAATTCAGTCTGGGGCTTGCAGTCCTGCGGCCTGCATGCATACCTGCAGGTAGCATGACCAGTTTACCGCGCGCGCAGTCGATCAGGTAGTCCCCGTTATCAGAGCCTGTTGCCAGCAATACTCACTTAATCTCCGATTAAGATATAGACACAGATTATATACGTGTTACTAAGCGCATAGTATTATCGATATCGCCAACAACAAGTTGTAGAATAGATGTTTTTGCTACAGCACACAACAATGGCTCATACAAATATATGTCTAATTATACTATATATACGAGAACCTACTTGGCAAGTGTAAAAATAAAACATGTTGTCTGCACTTTTAATTCTTCCGATTCCTTTATTTCCATTCGACTTGTTAATTCGATGTTTAAAGTGTATTAATTGAATTGTATTTCACAAAAATAAAAAGGAATTTTAAAGATAATTTTATAATGAAAGACATTAAAGAGTCAGTATAACAAGCAATTAAGTTAGAGTAGAATAGAATTTATTTTCATAAAATGTTGGTAAAATAAATGGAACAATTACAAGTACAGTGACAAAAACATTTTGCCACTTTGTGGCGTACATATGTGTCTAAAGTTGCTAAGCTAGATACAATTCAAATCACATAAGACTGGTACAACAACAATGTCCAGTATTTACAGTTATTGTCTTTAATGTCATTTGGAATAACATTAAAAATCTGTCCTCAAGTCGCATATAAGTTTTTTTAAAACCGCGATGTTATTAGGATATGCGGTCTCTTATGTTTCTAGGAAAGACATCCCTAGCTGTTTTATAGAAACTTAGATGATATTTAACAAATTTAGCTGCCTCTAGAATGTACCGGGTAAGGTTAAATTAGTTAACCAAATAGAAATATAGTAAATTATCTATTTAAATTATTTTGATATAAAACTATATAAAAATATTACTAGACCTATAAATATTATGTATAAAAATATAAATTAATGTAAATATGTATTAAATTATTATAAAAGTAAAGTTGAGTTATAACTTCTGGAATATTTAAAGACGAAGGTACGTCAGAACATACGTGGACTTTTAAAAAACTTAAATGCTAAATACGCGTCGACCCCGTGGATAATACCAACCACCGCTCCGATGTACTGAAAACAACCAACAAAATCACCATTATTAATGGGTCTCTCGTACCACAAAAAGGTTAATATAGATTTGATGAAATGAAAAACTGTAGTAGTCAAATCATCATCTAACGAAAACCTTTCAATTACCTACAAAGAAAATACTATTTAGTATTCTGTATTTTTAGTATTCACTACTCAAAAAGATTATTGTGATAATAACATACGTTTATGACCCTGTTTTGCTACTGCACTTATCTACAATCCGATATACAACAGACGGCTACGCCAATTTATTCTTATCTAATTGTTGAATAGGCGAGTCGGCTGCAGTCTTCTCTGGTGGTAGGTAACCAGTACGTGGTCGATGTTGGAATATGGTTAGAGAAAATACCTTTTCTATCTAGACTCGAAGAGTCCCAGATTATATGAATGCCGATTTTCGGTACATCCTCTAACCGATGGTAAAATAAAGGAGTTATATGCAGGAATAAGCTACTAACTACTACTTATTATACTATATTAAAGATACATTTACTGTGTCTATAAAATGTACCCTTTTTATAGCTATAGAGTTCTCCATGAAGATTTGGATGTTAAAGTTAAACTTACATAAACCGCAGTCATGGCAGGATATGCAGCATACATGTTCACGAGTGCATACCGAGGGTACAAGTAGATGTTCACAGCTACCCCCATGTACGAAGAAGCAGACAAGTACAGGAAGCAAGCGACAGCATTGAACAGGCACTCCTGAAATATTGTAAAAACAGCACTTCTGATTTACAGCTCATTTAGGGTCGATTCAAAACGAGAAGTTGTGATACGAAATTCTAAGAAGTATAAGACAGTAGCTGCGCCCGCGGCTTCAATAATATAGACAATGAAGTATTACTAAGTGATAACAAATATACACCTGTTATATTTACAAGTAAGTAAGTATTTAAGTATGCAAGATGATTAATAAAAGACGGATTGATGTTCTTTCTGTGAATGAGACCAAGCGAAAAGGATGTGACGCTACCACACATGGACCCTACACAGCCAATAGGCTGTATAGGGTCCATGTGTGGTACTCCAGACCAATAGGTCTGGAGTTCCAGAAACCAGTGATACGATACGATAATAACAAACACACACATGAGCCGTAACTTTTTACGGAATAAAAAGTATTCTATGTTATATTCCAGAACTTAAAGTATCTATATTATGCTCATCAAAATCCGTTCAGCCGTTTCGGCGTAAGGGGAAAAACACACAAGTTCTCGCATTTATATTATTATATTTCTGGTATTTATTCAAACAAAAATGTTATTTTATTAATTTCTGAAGCTCAATGCAATGAGCATCGAGGCCGAATTGTGAAATAATAAAATTAATTTCATAACCTAGATTAGAGATCAATATTGGTGTCGAATCTGGGTACGACGAACTAGCTGAACTAAAGACAGCTCTTAAATTACTGCTATTATTCGTTCCGCTTTCATCAGAATGAACACTATCTGGCGATAAGCAGACACCTAGCTACCCTATCTATGATAAACACACACATTTAATTAGTTCATAACATTTAGGTATGCTCATTAGTTTATCAGAGAGAGTCATCATGATTCACACATTAGCACTCTAAAAGACAATGGTCACAAAAATACGCCACGCAAACGCAATGAATGTATTAAATGCACCTACAATACCGCAGATGTTATCACATTTAATTAATGCTTGAATCCGCTGAGAGCATCAAAGGGCGCAACAACTCTTGATTGGTAGCAAAAGTGAAACATTGTTACGGCTTATATTTGTACGTATCTAATGATGTATAATAATTGATCATCATAATATTTGAGCTGCAAGGTAAAAGCAAAGCTTCTTGCAGACCATTTTAGCAAATCTGACTTCGATATCGTCAATCGAATGTAGTCGACCTGTCCTTGCACTCATATTTATCGCTTTCAAACACTATTCCATATTGCGGTAACTACCATGTTATAATAATATATTTTTTATTGTTATGTACTTACAAATATGGACTGCCGGATCAACTGCTGCGTTTTGGAAGAAAGTACGTAGCAAGTGATGAGCAAGGAGGTGGTCAGCAGACATGCGGACGCTGTGGTGAGGAATCCGTGGAAAGCCGATCCCATGCTGGATGCCTCCGATATGCCGTATTTGACTAGCAGACTTTGACATAGGCCGCCTAGCATCTGTTTTAAGAAAAAAATGTTCAAAATTATTTCGTCACAAAATAACAATGGACAATGGATTATGAGAGCCAAAAACTAAACATTCTGCACAAAAGTTGTAGGTAATTAAATTATATAAAGTACAATTAGTTTGGTCACAATTAGGTAGTTAACTCCTAAATTCATGAATAATGAAATCTAAGCATTGTAAAAAAAAACTAAAACATGTCATAACTCCAAAGCTATCCCAATTCTCCGAACAGACATGATCAATTATTATGTACTTAGTTAAATTGATAGCCCTTGAGGTACATTGGCCTGCCCGATTTTTTGATCCACATGCTGATACACTTGTATAAAACTTCTATATCTTTGCAATGCAAAATCAGATTGTACCTACTCGTATCTGATTTAAGGATTGAATGGAAAATTTATTACTCAATATATGAAAAGTTTTGGAAGATTAAGCCTTCACATTATTATTGATATGATTATAAGTATAGATAAAGTTCTAATTATACAAGTACAGCAAACGTGTCTACTAAAGTTAATCTAATAGAATTTATCTAGATTTGAAGCCTATGAAATTAAATTTCCTATGTAATTATTATAAATGTTATGGTGATTTCATGATAAGATTGAGAGTTCTAGTATTTTACTATGAAGTCTGGTATACCTACAAACCTACAAGCAAGTATTGCGAAAACGCAGCCGCTGATCAAACCTTAAAAATCGGTGGAGGACTTCAATGCACACAGTAAGTTTATATTATAAACTTACTGTGCGGACACGTACCAATGTGTTTCTGTAAAAGCATATGTATGTAATTATCACTCGTTTTTCGGTGAAGGAAAACATCGCGAGGAAAGTCACATACCTACCCGAGAATTATTTCCGAGGTAGATATGAAGCTTTATGGTGTTCAATAAAGAATTATAGTATTGTATTGTATTGTATTGTATGTTGTCCACCAATCCGGTCCGGGTCCCCGTGGTGGATTATGGCCTAACCTTCCTCACGATAGTGAGGGGAGACCCATGCTCAGCAGTGGGACGATGTAGGTTGATAATTAAGATGAAAATGAAGGCTAATGCACTAGGTAGGTGACGCGTTTCTGAGACATTGGAGCTGAACGAAAGCATTTGTGACGTTTAGTTGATTTTGAACTTGATTAGCAGGTGCGATTTCACAACATACGGACTTGTTATGTATGTTAGATATCTAGGTAGGTATGCCATAAAGGCGAAATTTAGAACAGATTTGATATGACCTAAATTCAGGCAATTATATTTTTTTAAATATTTTTAATACTACTTACAGCTTCAGACAATTTGATAAGTCCGTGGTGTGAGGTCAAGTAGCCGAAGTTGATGCACTCGCAACATCTGCAGCAGCAACACTTGATGCCCCCCGCGCCGCCCCCGTGGCCGCCTCCCGGCGCCACTCGCACTATTGTTGGACCCCGAGTCATTGTAACACTTAAAACACGATAAACTTCAAAGAGAATGTTCCTCAAAATTCTTCTTTGTTACCACTGTCAAACTGTTAACACTGTCACTGTTGTTAAGTTTCTCAAACTACTGTTCTACCTAAGGGCGTATCTTCTAACTGTGTGAGCTCAACACGCATCCCACCTATTCATCACACAGGAAATACTGAAGAGTTCAATTTCACCATAAACGCGGTCGGTGTTAGTCAACAAAATATATTTAGCCGTTTTGCGAGTGCCCTGTTTAAAAGTTCACCGAACTTCTGTTCTATTATTGTAATAAACAAGAGAACACGCGCTTTTATCATCGCAAAAAAAACATACAGACAAAAATTTTATTCTATATAAATGAGAGAAATTTAAAAAAGTTTGGACTAAGTTGTGTGAACTGATATCCCGTAGTGCCCTTTCCCGAGTGGCTAAAGTTAGAATAAGTTTGAAATGTCTCGTGCCGAGCGGGCGCGGGCGCCACACGCGTCATATTAAAATAGAGCAATGTGCGAAGCGGAGGGTTAATTTCTATTCCTGGATAAGTATACAGACTCACTGACCTTGTTCCGGTCGCTGTCTTTGTTCCAACAATCATCATTATGTTTAAATATGGTAGTAACATCAATGACTAATCCTCTACATACAAACGCTACTCTACCTAGGTACACTACATAGCTACCAAGGAGGACGCTCGGCCGAAAACTTCGTGGGTGCATTTTATTTAAAAGAATACTTTACGTTTTGATACTCGCTTAGTTTCTACCCAATCGATTAATAGGTATGTTATAAACAGAAAAGAACTGTACAATATACATGGAAAAATTAAAAACGTTTATTTAGATAAAAATAAATTACTTACACTTAGTTACATATTTTACTTATTATAATTATACAAAATATTGCATAGGTCGTAAATGCTATAAAAATATCGAAAACGTTCACATATTTTACGTCCATTCGTTACGAGATTCATTCGTTCCTTGTTATAAGTGTGACGTTAAATTTCATAATGGCACTTATCTCAAACCTACTCGCAGGTACCTAAAAACAGTACAGGTGTCCAGTAAACAGTGGATCCGACAGAACTTAGAAAAAAATCTTAGATATTATATTTTTATTTGACTGAGTGACGATACGAGCAAGTCGTTCATCTGATGGTAAGCGCTACGCCTGTCCCTAACAGACACAGCACCACCCAAAACCCTACATTTCATAATCCTGCGCGGCACTGCACTGCGCTTGTCACCCTAAGTCATTCTAAAGTCTCATATAATACTAATAATATATATATATATATATAATATAATCATAATTATATATATATATATATAAGTAATATCGCTGGATACAATGCCCTTCAAACCGGAACACAGTAATGTTTGCACACTACTGCTTGGCGGATGAATATCTGGGGTTGTGGTGCCCGATAATGTGAAGAAGAATACAACAATTTTCAAAATATCCGACTAATCGTTAAACTATACGGTAATCTACTATTTACCGGACAACCTGTACAACCAGATATTACATAATTATAAATGTTAATTATTAAAGTAATGCCAATAGGTATAGCGACGTAACGCAACAACTCTACATTACGTAAGTTTTGGTGCCTGTAGAAAATATAAACTTATCAAGAGTCCTGTAAAACTTACCATTTTCCATAAGGACATACATTAATTTTGTAAATATTGAATGGTTCAATAATCTATTATATTGTTTAAATAATAGGTACATAACAGGTATAGTCAGTCGTACTGTCGTATAAAACTAACTAACAGTATTCACATTAATGTACCGATAGGACCTATTGATCAAAAAGCAGTTTTGAATAACTCCATTATTAATATTTAATAGGTGTTCGAATTAATTTGTGTAGTAATTATTAAAAAAAACATAACTTATTCGTGTAGATGTAGAATTTGAAGCAAAGCTTATCTTGCCTTTTCTTGATAGCTTTTCGGTGAATTTAAATGAAAAATATTATTATGATTGATCAATATTTTTTTAGTGATAGTTAATCAATACAGCTTATAAAATCTTAGATAAGTACGATACCACGTATGATGATAAAAATATCCTACCTTATGACGTGGTATTATTACACCACATGCACTTTGTAATTGTGTGTAGGACGTAGGTATATCACTTTCAAAATCGTATCTATATAATCCTACTTGGATTGGATGTCTGGTAATAATAAATTCAAGGAGAAATTAAATAATACAGGCAGTGTCACATATTACGATAAGACCGATGTAGCATAATTAAGTATACGATGCAATAAAATAAAGAAGTATCTGTTGTTAACTGATAGAACCAAATAAGATACTACAGAGCAATACAATAGCACAGAGAGAATATGTACTGTATGCAACAGTTACCTGTATCTGTATGAATGTCACTATGTTGTGGGTACAGCAGTAATAAACTAGCTATTGAGTAAGACGGTCGTTTCATTACTATCCGACACACCATTTGGCGACGAGGACGGGATCTACCCGCGGATTTAAAAAAAAAAAAAAAGAATGGCAAATTTCATTGGAAATTTAAGTGTTTTCGATCACAAAATCAACGAATGGGACGTTTTTTATGGCAGATTAACGCAGTTCATCAAGTTGAATAACATTGTGAAAGTTAACCAAAGTGCAGTGTTGTTAACGCATTTGTCGGACGAATCCTACCGCCTGGTTCGGAACCTAGTGCATCCGAATAAGCTCGATGGAATCGACTATAGTGAGCTAGTAAATATACTCGACAAACATTTTACGCCAAAAAGGTCAACATTCGCCGACAGGGCGAAGTTCTACGAAGCGACCAAATCCGACGGTGAAAGCATCGAGGAGTGGGCTGCACGGCTGCGAGGGCTAGCCGTGTACTGCGAATTTGGCTCGGAGCTGGACATGCTATTGCGTGACCGTTTCGTGCTAGGCTTCAGAACGGGACCGGAGCGTGACAGATTATTTGAGTGCGACTCCAAAAGCCTTACGTTCGGGCAGGCACTGGAGATCGCCCAGAAGGCAGCATGTGCGCGACAGGCGCGCGCTGAGATCGTCGTGAAGGAGGAACAGGTTTTCCATGTGCATGCTGGCGGGCATCGCGCCGCGCGTTACGTGGCCACCGGCGGCGGCGCCGCCGGGAGCCGCACGAGCACGGGCGCTGGCGCCGCCTCCAGCGGCAGCTGCAGGTTCGACGGCAGCGACCAATCGCGGTGCACAGTTTGCGGGTTAAAAAATCATACGGCGGTTCAGTGTAGATTTAAAAACTATACGTGTTTAAATTGTGGGCAAAAAGGCCATTTAAAAAAGAGATGTGCGGTCAAGAAATCTAATTTGCATAATATAGCAGAGGATACCTCTCGTGAAAGCGACTGTAAGGAGTGCGAACTTTTTAACATGAGGTATGTGGACTATAATCCGATTAAAATAACTGTAAATCTGAATAAAATAGATTTGTGCATGGAGCTAGATAGTGGATCGGGGACAACAGTTATGTCCGAAAAGTTGTATCAATGTCATTTTTCAAATTTAATGTTGCATAAAAGTGATCTAAAAATGTGTCTGTACAATGGTCAAAAAATCACGGCACTAGGATATTTCATAGCTAAAGTGTCGTATTCAAACTTATGTAAAGAGTTAAAAGTTTATGTAATTAAAAACGGCGGACCACCTCTGCTTGGCCGTGATTTCATGACAAAATTTGGAATTTATTTTGCAACATCAAATAACAACATAATGAGTGAAAATAGAAACATTGAAGAAGTGCAACGGCTACTGAATCAATACCCAGATGTTTGGAAGGACGAACTAGGATGTTTTAATAAGTTTGAGGTCGAACTGCAACTAAAAGACAATGCCACACCAAAATTTTTTAAGCCACGATCTGTACCTTTCGCTTTGAAAGACAAAGTCAGCACAGAACTTGATAGGTTAGTTAGTTTAGGTATTTTAATGCCAGTCAACTATTCAGAATACGCTACGCCCATAGTGCCGGTCTTAAAAGAAAATGGGAAATTAAAAATCGCAGGTGATTTTTCTTGTACTCTAAATAAAGAATTAAAAGTGGACAAGTATCCTTTACCTAAAATAGAGGAGGTGTTTTCCAAGATCGGAGGTGGGGAAACATACACAAAAATTGATCTAAGTAACGCCTATAACCAATTTAAATTGTCAAAGTCGTCACAAAAGCTAACTACTATAAATACACACAAAGGTTTGTTTTCCTACACCCGTTTAGTTTATGGGTTAGCTAATGCACCGGCTATTTTCCAAAAAGCAATGGAAACGTTGTTATCAGGCATAGAGGGAGTTAGTATTTGGCTTGATGATATCTGCATCACAGGGCCCACGAAGGTCATACATTTGTCAAGATTGCGAGAAGTTTTAAGTCGGTTGCAAGATGCAGGGTTGCGACTACAAAAAGACAAATGTGCGTTATTTGAAAGTAGCGTGACTTATTTAGGTTACGTTATTGATAAGAACGGATTAAGGACGAGCCCCACTAAAGTTAAAGCAATCCACGATGCACCGGCGCCCACCAACGTACTAGGAGTGAAACGATTCTTAGGTGTAGTAAATTACTATAGAAACTTCATTCCGAGTGCATCAGAAATACTGAGTCCATTACACGAACTGTTACGCGTAGGAGCAGAGTGGCAGTGGGGCGACCGCCAGCAGGCGGCATTTGAAAGCGTGAAACGAGAGCTGGCCAGCGAGCGGGTGCTGGCACATTTTGATCCAGAAGCTCCGCTGGTACTGACGGTGGACGCGGGCCCATGCGGGCTCGGCGCCGTGCTCGCGCACCGGGACGCGAACTCGAGCGAGCGTCCGATCGCGTTCGCGTCGCGGTCGTTGACGGCCAGTGAGAAAAACTATAGTCAGATTCAAAAAGAGGCGACGGCTATTATTTTTGGGGTGAAACATTTTCACCAATACTTATACGGTCGTCAAGAACCATTTATTTTGAAAACAGATCATAGACCCTTATTATCAATTTTTGGCAATCGCAATGGTATATCTGTGACGGCTGCCTTACGTCTACAAAGATATGCAATCATTCTATCAGCATACAACTATACGGTTCAATACATAGACGGTAAAAGCAATCAAATAGCAGACTATTTTTCTAGGTCACCATTATCAGTAACGGTCATTGATAATGATAATAAAGAAGACGCAAGTTCCAAGTATTTTTTGTTCTTAGAAGCGAGCGTAGAACCGGTTCTGTTCAACGATATTAAACAGGCGATTGGAGTTGACAATGCACTGAAAACGGTAATCAAATACATGAATAATGGTTGGCCTAGGAAAATCCAGTGCAAAGCTATAATGCCATATTTTCAATGTAAAACAGATTTAGAAGTAATAGACGGTTGTTTGTTCCGAGGCCATAGGATAGTTATTCCGACTGTCTACAGAGAGAGAATGTTGGAAGATCTGCATTCGGCACATTTTGGAGTCGTCAAGACTAAAAGTACAGCTCGAAGTAGAATGTGGTGGCCGGGGATCGACGGCGACATCGAGCGGTGGGTGGGGGCGTGCGGCGCGTGCGCTGCCTTGCGGAGCGCGCCGGCGCGCGCTCCCCCCGCACCCTGGCCGCGGCCGCCGGGCCCCTGGCACCGCATTCACATCGACTACATGACAATAGGACAGACCGTGTACCTCATCGTAGTGGATGCGTTCTCCAAATGGCTGGAATGTGTTCAAATGGACCGTGGCACTTCTACAAGTGAGCTTATAAGAAAACTAAAAGACATGTTTGCTAGGTTCGGTGTGCCAAATGTTCTTATATCTGACAATGATGTAAAAATATGCTCCGCAGAATTTCATACCTTCTGTCGGATGAATGCTATTGAATACATAAATTCGCCTATTTATCACCCGGCTAGTAACGGGCAAGCGGAAAATTCAGTTAAAACTTGTAAAAAAATTATAAAATGTATATTCAAAGAAGGTTCAATAAGTCAGAAAGATATAAATGAAAAATTACGAAGTTTTTTGTTTCAATTTAGGAATACGGTTCATTGTGCGACTGGTGTCACGCCGGCTATGTTAATGATAGGCCGTAATTTAAGATGTAGGCTGGATTTAATTCTACCACAAAATAAAAATATTAATTGTCACACCGAACAAGCACCATTGAAACGTAACAGATGTTTTCAAGTAGGTGAAACTGTATGGGCTAAGTGGTTTATTGCAAGGAAATGTATTTGGAGTGTTGGCATTGTTAAAAAGGCTATAGGCACTAGAATGTTTGTAATTTATTTTAGAGATTACAGAACTAGCGGAAACAGACACGTAGATCAAATAAGAAAGTATACCAGTGCGAGCAATAGTAATGTAGATAATAGTCAATTCAAAGGAACATCCGACATCGACAGTTCGGTGACAAGTAACCTGACACTGTCAGTGGCGGGTGCGCCACCCTCGTCATCAGTGTCATCACCGACGCAATCACCGTCGCTAACGTTACAAGTGCTAAACGCTGAACAATCCGCCGCGACGCCACCGCCGCCCTCGCCGCCGCCACCGGCATCTCCATTGCTTCTAGCGACTAATGCCTTGGAGGAGGAGGAGGTGCAGGTCGCGACGGACGGGGAAGGAAGTTCGGTAGCAACCGATAACGTAATGATACACAGAGATGCGGAAAATGAGGAGTGGGCGGAGGCTTGCGAGATGATGAACGATGAGAACCGACCGGTGGTGGAGCAATGTACCGATCCAAATGAGAATAATAACCCGAGTGCTGTAAACACTACTCCAGTCGAACGGTCTAAGAGGATTAGAAAACCGGTTAATTATAAGAAGTATTTCTAAGTAGATATGAATTAAATGTGATTGTGAAAATACTTTGTTATTGTTACAGATTCCCAAATTAGTGTTGGAGGGATGTACTGTATGCAACAGTTACCTGTATCTGTATGAATGTCACTATGTTGTGGGTACAGCAGTAATAAACTAGCTATTGAGTAAGACGGTCGTTTCATTACTATCCGACACACCAGAATAACAAAATGCAGAAAACATCAAGTTCACCTTACCTACCTACGTTTATGCAGTAGAAACACTAGCAGAAGAAACGATACAAATGCAGGCGCAACCGTCGTACGTCGGCGTCGTCGGTCGCAGCTAGGCAACCAGCTACTAGGCAATATTACCTAACAAATTTTAGAAAATTAATCAATATAATGTTTATTATGTTTCCTCGATCGAATTTTTAAATACCACGGTATTGACGATTAGCTAAAAATGTGCTTAATAAATATAATCCCGCCATAACAAGTCCCATAACCTGAAACAAAACAAAAAGATAAGCAAAAGTTTTGAAATGTAAATTGATCTTTCAAGGTGGTAACGACACCAGGCCTCATGAGACTATTTTTATTATTGCAGATTAGGCAAGCATTTGATCACAGTCTCGCCTAGTGGTAAGTGTCGACACGGTCGATGGTGGAACATGCTTGCCTAGAAGATACCTATTCACTCCCGACTTGAACACTTGCAGATTATAGTTTTCGGGAAACATAGACGCTGGTAAGGTGTTCCATTCCTTCGCTGTTCGGATTATAAATTATCCTGACCTAGTAGGTACTAGGACGACTCGTATCTAGAGAATCCAGAAACACCCAGACTCAGAGCAAGTACTTGTGCCCCACACAAATATTTGCCTTGTGCAGGAATCAAACCCGAAACCTTACCCTTAGCAATCGATCTCGACTCTATACTCGATATGCATGAACAGTTCTATTAGAATTTTGTGCGTTTTCTAATTAATATAACGAGAAATTAGCACACTGTGGGCATGGATACTAAATGTTTGCTTGAAATAAAGATACTGCATTGTATTTAGATGTAAAACTTACCGCCGCTGCTAAATAAGGTTCGTAATCTCCTCTGTACTCACGCTTCATGTGATTAACTTCTATCACAAGAGTAAGACCCGCACATAAGTAGAAAATAAATGCAAAACCGTGATACACCACTTCCTGAAATAAATAAAAATATTTGTCAAAGATAATTCACATTCCACGATTAAATTAAAATTTTAGGTTCCTATGAAAGGGTATGTCGTTTTAACTTCGACTTTATTAGATATAGTTACCTCAAACAATATTTGCAAAGTTACAAAGTTTGCAAAGTCGGGTACAAAAGGTGCTGAAATGTTTTACAACAAACATAACAGGATCATACATATTAATTCATTTCATCAACCCTTCGTTCCGTAATGAGTCATCGTATATACTTTTTGGTGACTTTTTGACTAATTGCATTGTCTAATAATTATGAAAACCGTAACTGTCAAATTCATAAAAGAATGGCATTAAATTATTTATTCAAATTATGGCTGTAGTAGAACTATATTTACTCTGTGAAATACATGTCACAGAGTAAATATACTTCTACTAGTGTGTTATCTGGGAGTTAGCGACAGCTATTATTATCCGTCCCATTTACTTATACAGTATATATTCTTCTAATTTTCCTAGAATTGCGGTCGAAAGATATTTTGTAAATCCCTACGAAAACACAGACCAAGTAGTTACCCTTATTACCAAAAACGTAAGTACAAAACCTCCAAGTGTCAGAGTGAACAAATAAGAAGCTATCATAATTATCTTAGATAATAATCATAGATGTATTATATAGATTTGATAAACTTACATGAACAGTCCTCGATATCATAGAAGCCGAAGACAGCGATATTAGACACGACGTCAGTAGACAGAAGGTGCCAATGAGGAAGGTCGTAGCCACCAATAGGTAGAACAGCTCCGGCCGTCGCACTTGTAACATAGTGTTATCCATGTAGTAGGCTACCACGCCCACGCACGCTGCGCCCAGAAGCTGAAATTTAATTGATTGACATGATTAACTTTTGACAGCCTTCGTAGCAGGTCTACGCATGGTTGTTTTTTTCTACAATGTACAGGCTGGCGTCTACGTGATGGAATATAGCATCCATGTCTATTTTTTCGTTTCGTGTATGTTGTGTTGCGTCACATATGTGTCATGATAAAATGTTTTGTATGTGGATTTATATTTTTCATCCCATCTATTCGAAAAAAAGCCTTTACCTCCTCGATAAATGCGAACAAAGTGGGTCATTTATTGTAATAAATCCCAAAATACAATAATATGTTTATAATCATATACCTATGCCCATATCGCAAGTATCCGCTTCTTCTGCAGGGCAGGGCGGCCCATTGAAGATTTTCTATGCTATGCATGGCTGACTGACTGACCTTGATCATAGGCTTGATGTGTTGATTAGTATGCAGTGTAAGTACACTGCAATCTATGTAAGTACATAAGGAAATGTGAAGTTAGGTATACAGACTAGACCTCGGTTAGCAAAAGACCTTACAGAAGTTTTTGTCATAACGATAAAGAGAGTGCGTGATTCGTATTCACACTGGAAAGTCGGCACGATAGCTATTAGCTATTGTTTATAAATATTTGCGGTAAATACTGCGTCTGTTTATCTAATAATTGCATCGTTTTCAGGCAAGGACAGATTCTACTGATTGTTCATATATTTTTAGGTATAGCCTATGCTGTAGCTATCATTGTTCTGACCACGAGTAATAGAGTATCCGGTCTCAGTCTCTCGTCAACATAGCTGCACGTAATCGGACGCGTGTCTTTCCTGATTTAGACTTATGGAATTGAACATCTAACCAACAGTTTTATATGACACGAGCATATCATTCGCCTGGTGGTAAGCACCACCTATGCCAAATATAGTCAATGACCTATACCCATAACAATTGCAATGTAACTCCGAACTTTGGATAGTAAAATCTGCGCGGTCGTTCACTGCGCTCTTCCTCCTAAGACACTGGTTTTTAAATCTCATTATCCTAGTAAAATTTTCTAAAAATTATGCTCTACATAGGTACTAGGTTCCTAACATTTGTTTGGATAGCTACTACTCTGCTTGGCAGTTGAACTTGTAGTAGTTGTGAGACATTTCTAGCATTTCATTTCTGTCATTCGTCTATTAATATTTTTCCGTTTACTCACTTGAAAGTGTACTTCTTGCACTGCAGAATTATTCAGCGTGTGTAATGTTTAGGTATTCTCGGTAATCCAGGAATAGCTACTATGATGTCATGGCCTCGTCGTAAAATTAGAGGCCGAAGAGTGATTCCGCTTAATATCAGCTTTGACTTTGAGACGAACGTATGTTGGGTCAGAAGATTCAACAAATTAACACTTAAAGTGAAGGCCTACGCCCTATAACATGTTTTCCCCATTCAAAAGAATAAAACACAGGCGCCAACAGTTTATCGTGACTAATAGTTAGCGTGCTGACCCTCCTATGAACATTCGGCGCATTCAGGCAATGTAATCCAAGCGTTAATTTCTAAACATTTTTTTTAATATATGTAACTAACAAGACCAGTTATGGACTCTTCCGGCCTAAACTGTCTAAAATGAAGGAAGGCTCTTTGTCTTCTGAGAACATTTAATCATTACTGATAGAATTAATAAATCATACATTTAATGGATTCATCCATTAGGTAGGTACATCTCTTGATAACAAATGTTAAATAATTATATCTATAGCACCTTATGACCGTACAAACATTTCAACAAAAGCGGTGACGTTAGACTGTATGACATCATTCACACAGTTTAAGGCAATTCGAAGGAAAACACTCACGAGTCACGATAAGAACTCCTTCTATTATATTAAAGACTCACTGTAGCATAAATTATTTTGTAGCCTTGCAATTATACTCATACTTTCTATAGTTTTTATATTAATACTGAAGGTGGAGAGAGCGTCTCTTTTTTTGGGTATCATTGACTAATAAAAGGAGCATTTTATTTTTTTCTGTTTTGTTTATAAAAACTCGTAAGTGGAGTACACCTACCAACATATTCAATTATTTACAAAAAAAATTTGAACTAATTTAAGCGGTCCCCCGTTTGATTAGTTAAAATTCCCCCCCACACAACCTCTCAATATGCAAATACGAAGTAGAGTACCTAGGTGGTATAAAATTTTAAATATCGGCTTTGTTTTTATTTCACCTACCGTTTTCGTTGCTTTGTTAACTTTGACAAGAAAACATAAATAATTTTTATATTTTGAGAATTATAATCCATGCGGTTGGTTTATCGTGGCACGGACGGGTCTCCTCGATTTCACAACGTAAATATTTATGTAACTGAAAAGTAGGTCACTGAATTATTAAGAGATATTTTGTAATCGTGTCTGGAATGTTATTTTCTATTCCCCAAATATGTGACTACCTTGTTAGTTATTATGTATGCCTGTCAAGTTCTGATGCAGCATTTAATCATACAACATTTAATCATGGTGCAGCATAATTCCTACAGCGCAGATGATAGAGACGGAAGGTAGACAAAGCAACTTCTCAGAGACTAGAGTAGGTTGGTGCCGTTTGGGATCATTTAAATCAGTTGGTAGTGCCGAATAAGTATTTAATAAAAGCTTGTCTCGAAACATCATGACTTACCTACTTATGAATTTTTTGGTCAGAGAGCGTTGTCACTGACCCAATAAACCTATCATACTATAACTATTTTCCAAGCATCGTAGTGATGCCGATCTTACCAGTTGAGCAAGCTTTAGCAGACCCGGCAGCGTGCCCAGATAGCCAGTGTTGATAAACACGGCTGTGCCCGACGAGGCCACCGTGGTCCGTGTGATAGTCACCGAGTGCGACATCGTAGTCAACTGAAAGGTTATAATTGGACATTTTTATCATGCTTTATTAGATAATGCTACGGAATGCATTCCGACAAAAACAATACAACATGTACGACGTAGTAGATAGTAGTCCAGCGATGTCATGAAGAAAACACGCAGTACTTCATTAAATAAAAATAATGTACCTAATAGACCAAATGAGTTGTTTTGCTCTTTCTTTTACAAAATGGATGAGTTGGATATAAGGTTATGGTTCTCTCATTGGAGATGACAAGGAAAAATAAATAGAACAATAATGATTTACATTAATTGACAAAATAGAAGTAATATAAATGAGTTAGTTGGAAAACATTACTCAAAACATTAAACAAGGATAATTTACTAATACGTCATAGCATAGTGACTAACATTTGTTCCAACTGAGTAGTTAATAACAATAAATTTGCCATTAAAAATCTATACATGTTTTTTTTTAATTACTCTTGATATTCTGCACCATGAGTAAAGTTTTCTCCGTACTGTCCGTACTATGTATGCAAACTGGCCAAAACTGGTTGGCATTGCAAAAGAAAATATGTAGTCAAAAATGCAAAATCAAAAATGGTGTCCCTATGTACGGACTACGGAGGTCAACGTGTTGGCGACGACACGCACGCCGCCGCGGCCGCCCGCGCGGATTGTGTGCCGAGGCCGAACGCCGCGCCGTTGCATACTCAATGTATTCAAAGCTTGACTGATGCATTTATTTCGATGTTCTGGTAAGCCTTACTACTCCCGATATCGTCAAAATAACAAGAGGCTACCACAACATTCTATGAACCTTTGATACATAATCGTTTGGTGCCGATTAAGCCCAGATGGTTTAAATTAATCGCCTTACTCTATGACACACAAACAACTGTACCTATGTTAGATGATTTATAAGTGAGTCTAGACTTACTAGCTGTGCCCTGCAATTGTACGGCAAGAGTAATGATCAAAGCACACTACGTGTTATTCCAGGACCAGTATATTTATATATATTTTATAATATAGGTACATCAAAAACAAACACACGTTGCGTTGTTTTACGGAATTATTTTTGAAACTGTTATTAGATATTTATTCTTTACCACATAACAATTATTGGAAAGAAATCTTCTAGAAAACAACAATAAATTACAAGAAAGCCACCTCAGGGTCAGTGACTCAGTCAACAGCGTCTAGACGTCTGAAGGTTTGCACCCTCCGCACCAGTGCGCCCTTCTCGTATCGCCTGCTGGTAATGTTCCTATGGAGGAAGGTTCGTAGACCGAAGTTGTTCTAGTACAGATTAATAGCCTTATCTAAATACTTGAGAAACAAATCGCAACAGTACTTTATAGTGACTCGGGTAAATGCACATTTATATCGTTGACAACTCTTGCCAAGGAGTGAGTTGTTTTGATACTCGTTTAAATTAAGTTATAAAATGTTGAGTGAGTAAACACCCTAACTCCACCCACCTACCACAATGTTTACCGGTGAGTAATGAATTAAACATTGGATAAATGCTTTAGTATAATTTATTATTTAGTTAGACAAGAGACTAACTACACATAAAATTCACGATAGTAAAAAAAGAACTGTTACTAATAGCCTGGGTACTTACAGTTATAAGATATCTCTTCCGGAAAACTCACAAGGTCCTAGAAAAATGCGCGTTTACACGAGCGTGCAATATAGACTCTCGGGAAAGACTGCGAATAACCGCCGGACCTCTCGGCGATGACTCACAGTCGGATCGACTGCGCACGCTGGGCGGCTTTGCGCATGCAACACCTACATCTGGATTATCTAGGCTCTGGATCTTATAAAAAAGCGAGCTGTGTGGGTAAAATATGGCATTCAGGAAGAGGGCTGCTCATCAGTAAATAAAGAGTGTGGATAGTTAAGAAGATTTTTTTATGCTCACGGACTTTAAAGATGAAAAGTTCAGTAAATGGTCCTCATCATCTTTAAGTTCTCAGCAGTAACTGCTGAAAAGTACATAGCATCTATGCATTTATTATATACACAATATTTAAAACAAATTGTATTTGGTTCACTGAAATAAATCGTTCTTAGCGATAAATACTAAAATATGCCATCGTCGTCATCATCATAAACCGATATCTGCCCCCTACTGAACACGGGTCTCCCCTCACTTTCATGAAGATAAGGCCATAATCCACCACGAGCGCGGTCTGGATTGATGGATCATTGGATATTTTTATTCATTTTAATTTTAATTGTGTTGTATAAATCAGTCATTGGCTATATATTTTACCCATTGTATAGATGGTTAGACAAACTCTTTATTGAAACACCACAGAACAAGGAAAACTTTAAGCCTAGTACAAAACAAAATTTAACGGTCTTATCGCTCAGAGCGATCTCTTCTAGACAACCAAGCAAGGAGACGAATAATAAGATAAATTGTTTGTATATACGAAGCTAAAACTTCATTTCGTAAATGTAACAAATAGAAGCCAATAGGTAGCAATTCTTGAATAACCTCTCAGTGCCAGAGGACACAGGCAAGTTCAGGTAACCATCCATTCTGACACTGAACCCGAACGACAGAATTTCACCACGCTGCTAAACGCTCGGAGCGGTTGCGACTGCTCCGGCGGCGACGGTCCAGTATGTCAATGCAAAGAACAGTTTGCTATGCAGTTGCAGCAATGCAGCTTGATGCGGTCGATTCAGTCAGTCAGTTCAGTCGATGGCGTGTGTGTTTGCTTCAAAGTCAAACTGTTTTTGCATGACTGCCCTAATAGTTGGGTGGGTTCTTGAGTGGTGATGTGCACGAAGTTCATTTTTTTTTATGTGGGCTACCTAGGTTAGTATCCGGGCCATATTAGTTGACGGATCCTTAAATAAAACTAATATTTTATGTTAAAATATATTTATTTCTTTTTACAAATTATATTATCTATTTATACTTAAAACGTTTATTTAGGTACAATTAAACACCTCATTATACGACACCACTTAATTGAGTGAATGATAACATTACACCATTTTCACACAGTTCGAATCTCGTTTCTACAACGGCCAATTTTCATGTAATCGTCTATAATACCATACCATATCAATACCTTCAATAAATATTACATGGTTTGTTACCGCTTTGAGGAAAGATTCCTTTAATTGCCAGAGGCTTAGATTTGAACAGTCTGAACAAGGTGTTTACCATAAACCCATTTCAAATTGAACTTAGTACAGTAAAGATTTATTGATATTTATAGAATTTTACATTACAATTTATCATTATTATATGTATGGAATACATAAAATACTACACCTTCTTGTATGACTCGTCCGTACTAACGTTGATTTTGTCATTGTTCTTTTTAAGCGAGATTCTGGACGGATTATATTTTGATTGTTCGGAAATTTGGCGAGTATAGTAGGTACCTACATATAATAACTATAATGAACACACATAGACATACACATGTAATTAATTGCAAGTAAAAATATACTAGGAAAAATTTATATTTTAGGACAGTAATAGCTTTCTGTTCATTACACTAAAAAATCGTGCATGATATGATCAAAAGTGTTAAGGCCAAGATTAGAAGATTGTTAACAGGAAAATATAATGTACAGTACACTTGTTAAAATAATTCGTTTTGTTCAATAAAATCATCATCGCTCCTTTGTAAGACTAGGCTAGCGTAACATTATAACAACCATAATAAATTGTAATAAATTATTATAAATATTTCTATATAGAACGTAATAATCCTTAACAATAAAATAGAACGGAATAATAGCGTGACTAATTATTATGCATTGAAAATCGGCACATTTAACTCTGGTACAAATCGTTCTGAGGGGCATATCCGCAGGCAAGTCAATCGTTCGATTTCTCACCACGACGAATGAAAATAAAATTATAACCTCTGACAACATCCATGGTGATCATTATTTTATTCTCGCAAATATTTATCCGCGTGCGATTTCATATTCAATTGTTTTTAAAACATTTTCAATTGTTTTAATTGTTGGAGAACTTCAATGAGCCTGGAGATTCACTCATGAAGCTAAAGACAAGATAATTCTGTGGACAGTTTACTATTTTTAATGTATAAACCTAGTAATTTATATAAGTTACTCCCATAAATTGAACCATTCATAACATGTCTCCCACATTACATATAGTATAGATATTATATAATCGCTCAACAACAGATGAGTTAGTGAGTATCTAACGTGAGGCAACTTTGAATAAAAAAAAGCTATTAAGTAGATTTTTCCTTTGGAATATCTTTTTCTTCTCAAAACTTAGAATAAAGCCGTAAAGTTAGAACAAAATGTCATTAAAGACGTATTAAAAACGCTCTGGCAGATTTAAAATAAGCTATTGAACTCGAATAAACATTTATGAAAATATTGTTTGTTTGCCCATTTGTTTTTACGTCACGTAAAAACTACTGAACCGATGGCAATGCGATTCTTTGTGTTTGGTTGCTTATAATATGAGTTGCTTAATAAACATTACTTAGCTATTGATAAAAAAAAATTGTAATCCGGCGCGCTGATACAGGCCACCGGGCTTTTTGGGAAACTGTCTTCCAATATCGATATAAAAACAAAACCAGCATGAACGTAGTCTTAGGTAAAAGCTAGTCTTTAATAATTGACCAAACCACAACCCGCTTTAACAGATCAAATAAGTACTTCTGTCTGGGGTCTAAATAAAAGCTTCCTTTCATTTTTGTGGTGAAATCGCAACACGAATCGCAAAAAAATCGCAGGCCCTTATTAGCAGATCGACGTTTCTCGTTACCATTGACACATAACATTATGCGGATTGTATAGTAATCGCTGTGTAGGTCGAAAAACGATTCTGAAAATATCAGTATTCTGCTGTTGTTTTTGAACGAATAAAGTTATCGAGTATACAAATTATTGTGTTTTATGATAATATTTTTACGGCGGCTTTATGAAACGGTTCAAAAAGACGCAAATACAAATAACCATCACTTAAGGTAGAAATAACTTAGATGGTAAGTAAAGAAAACTATCAGTTTTCTTATTATATGACGTATTTGAGCCATATTATTGTGTGATAGCGCATTTTATCGACAATCGTTCCTAAATTACATAAACAAATCAGCTTAGCGAGTAACTAGGTAAGTGTCGTGTGAAATTCCAAAAGATAGACAAGGCACAAATTACGCAATAATATTTCAAAAATGCAGTATCGTGGTCAGCAGCAATTACTGTGCTATTGCGATAGAGTTTATAGTCGAAAGCGAGACGAATGTGAACGATGTAATATTTGGAGTTCGTAGGCTCTGGGGGAACTGCTACTGGTGGTCCAGATGTCCTCACGCCGCCCCCGCAACAGCCTCGCTTCTGTGCTCCTTGTACAGCAGGAATGAGCTGGCGGCGTACGCCAACGTGTTGAAGAGACCGAACACCTGAAACAAATAATGATAAATCACGTCAGCCTCTTTATATTTATACCAGTACCATTGAATCGACACTATCACTAGAAATTATAAAACGAAGACACCAAAACGCACGCCTGCCTATATCTCAAAAACTACGAAACCAATTCTGTTTCGGTTTTGACCAACGCGTAACCTGATTCCCAAGGAAGATTTTAATATATCTATTTTTATTCGCGATTGAAGTCGCGAAATTTTCCAATCGAAGGTCATGTATATAAATTCGTATGTGTGTAGTAGATATACTTAATGTGTATAAACAGCACAAAGACGACCAGACGAAATGAAAATGTTAAGATCTCACATTGATATTAGTCGGAAACCGGTTTCTCGAGAAAGGTCGAAAACGCGTCAGCAGTTCAATCGCGCTGCACATTTCCATAGCTCGGGTGGTGAGATAAACACTGGCCTTGCTATTTTGACATAGATATATTTAAATAACTAAGCTGATCAAAGAAGTCTATTTAGACGATTATCTCCTTTACGGAACAGATAATATTTTGAATATCTTTGAAAATATAGGCTGGATAGAGCGAAACCATAAACACTAATTATTCAAAGATCTAGACTAGACGATCTATCTATCTATTTATTTATTTAATACTTTATTGCACAGATTAACTAACTAGTACAAATGGCGGACTTAACGCTAAGAGCATTTTCTACCAGTCAACCACTAAATATAGTAAAGGCAAGCATAGAAGCAAGGTATAGAAGCAATATAGTAAAGGGCGCAACCGCATAGTTTTAAGTGCAACAATTACTTGTCCTTCTACAAGGTGAAAAGAAAGCGCCAGGACATACAAGGATTGTTTTTAATTATTTTTTTACAGTTTACTTGGCTCATAGCCCATGACTTTAATCAATAGTACTTGGCCAGACTCAAGGTCCAAAAGCCTATGACCGTTTAAATTCTCATATCTACAACTATCTACATAAATACTAACGGCGGGTTCAAAGTTCAAACACTGGAAGTTAAGGATCACTATTTATGGTGGTGTAGGTAGGTATATATATATATACATAATGTATGAAACTTTCTTTCTCATTATATATTCCGCAACAGTGAAAGATTGATGAGATTATATTGAGCGAGGTTTCTAACATAAATATAAAATCTGGCCTCTCAATAAACGTTTATGCTCTCAATGAGTTACTAATTAAAATGAAGCATCTTTTCAGGCCACCACTCAATTCTATTTATACGTCTGACCCCAATGATTACTATTAAATTTCGCCGTTGAATGAATATCAACCGGTCCATTGAATGCTTGCGTCACGCTCCTAATATCGAGAAGTCATAGAAAGTAAGCAGTGGACCGGCAAGCCCTTACACATGGACCAAAGGGACACTTCACTGGTTTGACTGCATGCTGTTATGCTGTTTAGAAATTATTTTTATTTATTACCTACCTGATTTCAACAATGAACGCAAAAGACAATTTAAAACCTACTTTACGGACTTTATAAAAGGGACAAAAGAAAGTATTTGATAGTTTTGACGGAGTAAAGTTTTATCGACATCTTTTTGAATGGCGGCGTTGTGGGGCAGTAAGTCTGAATAAATACTTACAGCAGCAGCCACGTTACCGGCATGGCTAGGTCCGGAGTAACCTGATGTAGCAGCGAAGAGCACGATGAAAGCTATTAGGTACATCAGCGTCTCCACACTGGTACTGATCAGTTCCTGAAAGCAATTTAGTAAAATGGTTAGTTTTATCGAAGCTCTGATCCAACTTTCACTTTGTCTAGAGAGATTTAAAATGTTTGTGTCATTTTTATTACAACAACTGAGTATGGATTCTCGAATGGATGAATGGATAAAGCCCGTGTGAGAGTCTAGAAGAACTTGACTTTCATGAGTTCCTCTTGGTGCCCATGTGAATAAAATATTCAATTTTATTTCTTGTGTAGTACGAATCCAAATCGATAAAGGCATTAGAATCAAGTAGCATGAAAATACAACGTGTGGATTTACTGCAAGTGGTAGAGTTCCCCAGTGGAATATTGTATAAATGTTTTTTTGTATTATAGTGGCATAATAGTAGTTGAAAAAATATACGAGATAAGTACGGTTAAGTTAAAATGTTTTTGAGAGGAAATGACGCTATGGTAGGTAAGAACGATCTGACTATCCATATTTCTAAACCACGTCATATTATATCAAGAAAGTGAGTCAACTGTAACTTCTTATCGGTACCTAGGTACCTAATCCTATTTTGTTGTTCCACCTTATTGACAACAATGAGATAAAATAAACAAAGACATTACAGATAAGTCCTTTGTTTATGGCTTTTCAAGCACAGAATGAATGTTACGTTACTTATTTTGATATTCCATACGTATACTGTTTACGCATTGTTTCTTTTGTGGTATGCTATCGACCAACTTCGTTACTTCCTGGGTTTACCTAAATTAGTATTCAGACCAAAACACCACATTTTTTAAGTTAATATTTGATTCACTGAAATTCTGAAATGCTCTTGATTCAGCCAAAAGACTTTTCGTTCATTGTCAATAGCATAAAAAAAATGTTGGACCATTTTTGGACGATCGAATTTTGTGTAGCAGTTACTTGTGTATCGCATCGCTTTTCATCATGAAATTGGATCCATTAATAAATAACGGGACTGTCACTCACAGATAAGGTCCAATTGATGGGTATCTTCAGTGCTTCCCTGATGCTGAGCAGGTAGACGAAGCTCCACATGAGAGTGGTGATGAAGCTGGTGACTGCTACGAAGACGAACCACGTGGAGAACCACGGCGACCCGAGTGCCATACACAGGATGCCGAGGATCTGGAAAACGCAGGTAAATGGTTATGAAATGTTGAAGATATGTTGTGCAAACCTGTCTTGCTTTACATTATAATTAGAAGAGTACAGTGAGGAGTCAGCCGCTTAAAGTATCTAAAACTTTGGTTTAATACTCAAAATATTACATCTAATAATACTTGACACTGGCTAAGTGATAAATCGTGTTATCCTATCTGGCTAGCATACAGAGGGTCCATTATAATTATTAATATATTCTTCACGTAGGAATTTTAGTTTTTGTAATCTTTACTGAAAAAAATGATTTTTTTTGTATATCAATTTTTTTATGTGCAACGCGGAAACTAAATTTTTTTACACAGATACAGATAAGTGATAAAAAGTGATAGTGAGAACATTTCATAATGGTATTGCTATCACTACGTGTTATCGAAATCTGGAGGTGCGCACTAAAGGTCCTTGTACAGTGTCACTGCTTGTAAAAAGTTCTAATGTTATTGCCGAAGAGCCGAGCATTTGACCGCAGTCTCGCGCTATTACGTTTCATAGAGGTAATGTCAAAATTAAACATAACCACTTTTTTGATTTAAAAAATCTTATTTTTTGATGTTTTATTTGTGTAACGGGCTTCAGCAGTACCAAGTAGGTACCTATATTACCTACATAGCACGCCATGTTGGTGATGGATGATTATAGTTACAGAAACTTGGTACAGTAGGTACTGTTTTTGGGTTCCTTAGTTTAAAGAAGGAACTCTTCTAAGACCGTGCAGTCAGTCTATTCGTCTAAATTACACCATTTTCAAGATATGCATAGGTCCCGCCGAACCATTTACGTTTTGTCCCAACTACAAGGTGGGGCTCAATGACAATGAAACCATTTATTGTCTTCGGTGACAAAACAAATGTGAAATGTCTACTCTTTTAATTAATCCCTGCTGAATCATGTTGGGAACTCTCTATGGCAAATATTTCAAGTATCGCGTGATGAAAATGTTGAATAAGTTTAGATTGAAAAACTGAAATTACGGAACCCTGCACAATGCATGGTCTGAATCCCACTTGGCTTGTTAGTGTTTTACTATGTAGTATCGAAAAGCAACATAAGTCATTGATGTGTCAGATCTATTATTAGTCGAAGATGCGAGTCATGTGTACCTGCATGACACAAGATAACGTCACCCCAGCCAGCACACGACATGCCAGAGCCTTCACTGTTCCGAATAACTGGTCTTGTGGGTGTGTGTCCTTGGCCAATAGAAATAATACTCCGTCCACAGTACTGTAGGCTAACGCCCGCAGAACATTTCAATCAGAAAAAGGTTGTGTCAAAAAAATATGATAAAATTGTTTATAAGTTTTAATTTTTTTAAAGTTTGGCTGTTTTTAATCTTTTTTCCTGTATTTTGGCTTCATTCACTATCGAAACCCTTATCTCTTTAGAACGGCGGCGCAGCGAGCATACCGTAATAAGACCGTACCGCACCTATTGCTAACAAATGGATAACTGGCTATGCATAACTTATTTGTATGCATGTTTCAGCCACTGTATGTCATGTATGTTATATATTTTTGTTATTTTGCTTACATGCAACACGCATTGTTAAGTTTAAACTGTAGAGGATTATGAAAGAGCTATGCTTGCTTACATACAACCTATCATGCTTCTCATTATTTTTAATGGGCCATACATAGTATAACGTAATAGACATACCGCGACAAAGTATGAATAGCGGTAGTGGCAGTACCACTAGGACAACGGTGTTAAGTAAATGCGAAACATTAACGTCGTCTGGGGGTCCGCCGCCGCCTGCGCGCCCGCGCCCGCGTCGCGGCCTCTACACTCTACAGCCAACCGGTTCCATATCGCGCGAACTCTATCGCAACGCGCTAACAGGTGTTGTTTGTAGAAATTCCACCAATAACTGAACGTCTTTCAATAACTTGGGTTGTCAGACCGCAATTCGGTTCCACCATTTCCACCGCGGTTACATTTGGTTTCAATAACCATGCAACGCGATTTAAAAGCGTATAGTGATTATTTATCATCAAAAAACTGAATTGAGTTCAACACCTATGCGAGAAGCGCATCAAGTTGAACCAAAGAGACTTAATTTGCATAGACTGAGCTCACTGAGCGTGCGAATTGAACTTCGTTGACCTCTATACTGGGAGCTTCCTTCATCCCGTTGGCTTCGAAGCGGGGCAAACATGTGTGTCATGTCACGGCAGGCACGTGCACAGTTGCACAGAGCACGGTGAAAGTGCGTGGCACCGCGGCGCGGCGTCACGCGTGTGTATGGAACGCGACCGCCATTCCGAGCCCCATCAATGGGTTGACAGACCATCGTCGCTTTTACACGCTGCAGTCTCGCTCCAAATCACGGTACGTGGCCGGATTTCCGATTCGATATAATGCGACGATAGCCACAATGTGACGAGGAAAGCGCGGACGCACCCACTCGCGGTCCCCATTTGAATAAGTCTGGGAATATTATTTTTATCAACATGAATGAAAGGCGTTATCTAAATCCGAGCGTTAGGCTAAAATCATACTACATTGTAGCATTTTGTATGTCATCCATAATAGTCCCCATGAAGTTTCTTGTTCCTCGCGAATGGATCTATTCCGAATCCGGTAGAGTCAGTTACACAACAAAAAATGTCATTTGAAATTTTGAATGCATACTGCGTATAAAGACTGAAGCTGTGCAGTGTGCATAGAGCTTCAGTAGAGCGCAGTTAAAGAGAAGTCATTCTAAAAATATTCCATAGAGCTATGTTAGGTAACGCTAAGATACTAATCTAGTCCCTCAAGAATTAATATACTTAGCACATACAACCGCAACGCGTTATTCCCATGTCGGACATTCGTAAACACGGATGCGATGTCCGACTCGACGAGGGAAGTCAAAAAACAACTGCCTATGAAGTAAATAACATACTATGGCGTCTTTAATGACCCTATACAGAGATCAATACATGTATGACAACAGTCGATATCGACATAAAATATAGGTAGGTATCTATATAATTGTATGTCGTTATATCGATCTTTAGTAGATTTACTAGTACATTTAACTATTAATTATTTAGGTAAGTAGGTATGTATAAATCGATCCTACTTGGTTGGAATTATGATTTGAATTGTTTTGAGAAAGCTTTCCTTGAGCTGTCTCTACATACAAATGCGCTGCCTTTCTTCCGTGTTTGGCATATAAAAGCCGGGAAAGGTTCCGTGCGTTTATTGTTGTTTACCCGTATTTTAATCGTTTTTAGGCCGGTAGTAAATACCTCATTCGACAAACAATAACAATTCACGTTTTCAATATATTGTGGTTTGACATCCACGGCATGCTCGCCACGAGACGCAACTCTATTGAATAAGATAAAACTTCGTTCTCTAGAATTTTTATACCTATTGTAACATAAGTATGTTACCCTTCCCATCAAAGCACAGTGACTTGTACTTACCACCGGCCCAGACGCAACACACCACTTACAAAGAATTTTCAAACTTTGGTCTCTACTCATTGGGCTTAGGTGTAATATTGCATACCAATAATATTCTAAGGTACGTAACAGGGAAAAGCACATTCCAATCGGTTCAGTTATTTAAATTTTTTACTGATAGATGTACACTGTAGGTGTAGATATATACTTACTGCGATCCATTAATTACGATCTGCACGGTACCTACCTAGTTATTGTTTCTTCTGTGGTGCAGTACGCGGTGATTGCGAAGCACTATGGCATTCGGGCCAATGGTTGCGTGTCGTACCTACTCATTGCTCACCAACCTGCCAGGCCACACAGATAGATCAGGCAACAAAAAAGTCTAAACCTGTACAAATCATGATGTTTTATACGATATACTCGTACTGTACTAAAGGACGTAGGTAGCTGCACATTTTAAAAAAATATAACTTTAAGTAAGGAGTTTCTCACTGTTTCACGTTATCGTAATCACGTTATAATTGGTATTTCAATATTTAAAGAATTAGGAATGTACTGCCTAATCAGTAGAATGCTTGAAATGTCGATTCTACGTAATGAAAGTATAATGAGTTAATGACTCACAAGACCGATTAATTCGGTTGTTTTTTATGACTGATAATGATAACACCGACCCTAACCAGCACTCTGGATCTGTTCTTGGACAACAACTTGACGAACATGTGATTTTCCTGATGGCTCCACATGTGCCAATAACAGCTATTGCAGTATACCACCCAGAACTTTGCAATGCATAATCTAGATAATGTTCCCACAATACTGTTTGGCTCTTCATTGACATTAGTGACTGACATTCCGACTCTTCTTCTTCTGATCTGCGTCTCCGGAATAAATAGCAGGTGAGGTATCACAGATGCAGGAGGAATTTTGCCAAAAGCTACCGTTTTATGGAAGCAAGAAGAAATAATTAATATTTTCCTATCCGTTAAAGGCTTTCAATAGTCTAATTATTTTATTCTATTTACAGTTTATTGCAACAGTTTCATGGACAAATTTTATATTTCCTGGACATTTTGTGTATTATATTAATACCTTCGTACTAATAACTTCTTGGTGCTCGCCAATTTGATGCTGTGAGTGAATTTAATTTGGTGCGCTCACGCTCGCGAGGTGACGCAATCGTCAAATCTATAGCCTGACAGCGATTAAACAACGTATACCCACCGGCCAATTGAGTGGCTTATTCTTGTTATAGGAACGGGTGGCGTTCGAGTTATTTTGCTCATTCCAATCTGTTGAATTACCGCCTACATAATAAATGTAGAGCCAAACGACTCTACCTACGACACTTCCGACCATTCATAAAAGCGCGTAGGTAGGCTCATGGTTTAGTTTGCGATCGATACTGCCAGACGATCGAACGTTACTGACCTTGATAGCCGGCGACAAAGAAAAATAACTATACAAAAGAAAGTTCTTTCAATTTCATTGACCTTGATTTCGCAACCGTGACGCTGGCGCTTCAACGCAGCAGGAACCAGCCAATGTTTACAAACAAATGCTACAATGCCGATGCTCGGAATGATTCGAGGAAGTATTATTGTGATTGTGACGATTCGATTCTCACTTGCGGATAATGAAACGTGTCTACACAGCTTAACGACATGACCTTCGATATCAGATAGCGAATCGGCTTCCTAAACGATCGTAAAGTTATGTTCTCAACTCTATATTGAATGTTAACGAGACGCTGGCACACAAGTATAGGTATGTACGTAAATGAACAAACAATGGGCAATTACGTATACGTAGCTACATTCACATAGAATGCGGTGTGTGAAGAGCGTTGCGCTCGGATGAACGAGTACCATGGATCCGCCATCTTCTTTAAATTATTACTGTAGGCAGGCAGTACTTCTAAAGTTGATGCTCCAAAAGCATTATTTAAAATTTACAAAAACTAATTCATTACGGGCTCAGGAAAGTGATGAAGTCCTGGTGAAACTCTGAGCTAGAAGGCAGTCGACATTCAAATTCTTGTAACAAACTTCTTTAAATTCAGTTAACGGCTATTAAAGATAAGTAGCTCAATAGGAACCACTAGAGTGATGTTATAAGTCAAAAGGCAGAGGTCACGTGGACGTTAACCACGTCTAAATACCCTCATCTCAGAGTAAGTACTTACTCGGCTTGGTCATAATTGTAATGAATGACTAACACTTTAACACGACGGAAACCAAACTTATTAACCTACTAGCATACTCAACTGCAATGACATTTTATAACGTAGTAGGTACCTATACCTAATTATCTCATCTCCCTGACCACTCCTTACATGAGCACGGTACGTATAGTATTCAGACAAATAACAAAAGCCTTGATCGCTAATGCACGTTTCATTTTACTTGTCTATTATTTCCATGACCCGTTTTCAAGCGCCGTCGAAACAACGACGTTCATCTAGGAAAATAAGAAAACAAGAGATGAGCGTCCTCCCAAAATAACTGGCTGCTCCGTGGCAGCAGATACGCCTAAATATAACACCAGTAATGCGATAAAGACGTGACATAAAAGAAAGCGAGTGAACGATAGATAGGCGACTGACATCCCATAGTGTTCTTAGGTATATGATTCAAAATACAATAACATACTTAAATGCAGTTTAAATTCATTTTTATGATATCATTGTTTTCAGCACGGTGATAAACTTTGCATTCTACGTAGAACCACTGAAACATATAATGCTAACAATACAGAAATCGCTATTTATAAGCAGAGTGCTAACACAGCTGCCCTTGGATTCATACTCGTAGCACTTTGCGTAGCGATTTCATTGTGGAGGCAATATCCACAGAACTTATAAAATGTGTGTAAATAACACATATTTTTATGAATTCTGCGGCCCTACGTCAATTCATTCTTGTAGGTTTCGGTATGTCATAACCATCTTAAGAGGCATGACCTCGTCCAACGCACGCAGACCACACAAGACATTACCACATCCACCTACTTACTTTGCTGAATACATAATTTTAACTCCTAACTACTAAGAACAGCGTACCAATAACAATGGCTATTCTACGTTTATCGCCGATTTTGTGGTTCGCTTCTCAAACATCCTTGCTCGTGAAGTTTCGTTCTTTTCTAATTTCCTCCTTATTTTATAATTAGGTATAATAATACACAACCGCGTACCAGACACTCGGATATTCATATTATTCTCATGATATAAAATCAATAAAATTGTGCTCTTCAAGTTAATATTGCGTCAGTCAAGCAATTTTTCCTTTAAAAAACCTATACAATGTTTATCGTACCTCGTACTACGAGTAAATTGACACTACATCCTACTTGAATGTATCTTAGCTTTATATTTTACATTAGCTTAGTGTAAATAGTTGATCACATGTAAGTGGCAAATGCGTAATACCTACCCGAGGAACCTGATTCCCTGATACATCGATGACATCGATGCCCAACTAGGATAGGTACCATGATACCTAAAAGGTATCTAAGGGATAAAAACCCAAACAATTCGTATTGAAATGTAGCGTCGTCGATTGGCAGATATCGGGTGAAATGATGAGAAATCGACAGGTTGTCACACCGGCTGGCAGCCAGGCCCCGGGGCCGCCGCCATCGTCCGCCGCGGACCACATGTTGACACAACTACTTTCATTTCGATGCCAACTTTCACCGATGTCGCTCTCAAATAAAAGCTACGAATGCGAAATTAATACCTCGTTAATATTGGCCGCAGCTTAACGATAAATGGTCGAAATCAAATGTGAAATCCAATTTGAATTCCTGTTTCCTACCGCAAATTAATCGAGATAATAAAGTGTTTATTTCAAAATTGTTATTTATATCTACTGCACTTTTTGTAGTAAAGAAAGAATCAAACATTAATAATGCAGTTCATCAGCAGGAAAATAGGCTGGTCCCCATCCCATAGATCCACAGCACATTTCTCGAAAAATAAAGTAGCAAAGCAATGACCTAAGATCAACAGTGTCAAGTTCTGAGCCAAGGCCACTAACACTTCCCTGTTATTGCCGTTATCTTGCCCCGGAGTAGAGCTAAATTGCAAGGTTGCCCACTGGCAACTTTCCTTGTAAGAAATGTATATTTAAAGAAAAAAGAAATCGCTTGTTAGGCATAGTACCTATAGACCCTATAGAGAATGATTTCATTTCTAGGCTGTTTAGTTTGTTTAGTAGTATGTTTGGCAGAAAAACTACTACACTTGCTTTGTTAGGCTGATCCATAACTTCGTGTGCATGGTGCTTAGCTCGGAGTGTCTGAGTGCATGTAGGTTTGTGACGCAGTTTTTACAGCCTTATTTATTAGGAAGGTAGGAAGTAAATACGAATAAACCACAATATTTACGGGTGAAACTAAATTGTCATTATTTTAAATGAATTGGAGACAGGCTCATTGGAACAGCTCATCTGACCAATTCCTACTGCGAAAAATCTCGGAAGTGTCGTACTTCCGTTTTTCAAATTCAGATAGGTACATAATAATAAATACATTTATCCACATCTTTCAAAAAGGGCTCTCGTGGAATGAGCGTACATATGTATATGCAGGACTCTAATGGGACTTTTCACATTATATATATAGGGGACTATCAAAAGTGCACTACTTTACACGAGGCTTCGCTATTTAGAATTGATTACCGCTACACTGTTTACAATTGATTACGTGCTTCCCGGGAAAAAAAGATATAAAAAACTGTCATACGTGCCTATAGAGTTTTCACTTCAGAAATGACAAAAGTAAAAAAAAGCAATCTATTTTGTTCCCGGGCTAAACATTTTAATTTCTTTTGTGAGAAATCTTAACCCTTCATTTGGGCTCCCCTAATAATTTCTATAGGTATAGGGCCCCCCAAGGCACGCTACGTCACTGATTGGGACATTATTTAAAAAATATGTATTATATGTATATTATATTAAAAACATTTGACGCCAATTTACTTACAACTTTTCGAAAGCAAACATGAATGTTTTACATACACACAAACTGTATATTAAACGAAAGTAAAGATCGTGAGATATTCAAGGATGTTCGTAGTGCATTACGCAAGCATTTACTATCACTATACCACGACTCAATAGGTAGGTAAAGTACATATATATAAATGCATGACAACATCCAAGAAGGTACTAGGTACCTAAATTACATGTATATTACTTTACTGAGAATTGAATTATGAAAATAATGATTGGTCAGCGTAATTAACTGGCACTATGACTTAAATTGTGCAAATTACTATTACAAGCTTTACTACAGAAACTGCCGCGCCTACTGCCGCGCGGATTTCCGATCCTGCGGTGGAAGCCCTTTTCCGCCGGAAATAGGGAAGCCGGGACACCTGGAACCAACGTAGGGCGCAGTGTCCCGAAAGTAATAAACTCCATACTAAAGATCTATAGAGATCTAAACGTTACACGTACCAATACGATATTGTGTACTGAATTGTGTATTAAGTATTTAACCATAGATTTACATATAATATGTATGTGTGGCTAAAACATAAAAAGCCCGTATTTATAATACTCCAAGCACGCTTTCGATTACCTTATCAATAATTGCGAGATTAGTAAGAATATTTATACTTAATACTTTCATAAACAAAGAAAATAAATAACAGCTATTTACTAGCTAGATATATAGGTAGGCAGGTGATAATCAGTTGTGTTATAATCATGCTTTTATCTTTTTCGACGAAAGTCATTATCTCGGAAAAACAACAGTTTTAAGTACCTAAGTATATCCTTTCTTTGTCATTGAAATTCAGAAATAAGGCATGATACACGACAGGGCTCAAGGGATCTACTGAACCCTATTAGGTTAATTGAAGGAGTCTAATTATATTAGATGAAACATGGGCACGAGTCACTTCTAACTAGGTAAGTGTTGTAGAGGTACCTACCTAGGTATATCAATTTAGGTAGAGGTAGCAGAGCCCATACTCGTTGGCATTTTAGCATTTAATTTGCTCATGTACGTAACTACACTACATTAGGTAATGTCTCTTACATTTATGTAGCTTTCACTTTTACCAAGAAACCAGTGAACTGGCGTAAGACTCTCTAACGAGGTAGAGCTAAATCCGCGCGACAAGAAAAGGGCCCTATGGATATGCAAAACATGAGGAAACGGCATTTCAGGAACTTCCGTTTTCAAGGAGACCACTATTTTTTAGCGTCTTCACTTATAATGTAGAGACAACAGGATTTTAATTTCTTAGCCTACTACAAACTGACCAATTTAGCAGAAGGGGACCCCCTCCGTGTTTTGGAGGGCACGATTCCGCTTGACATCGATTGATAGTAGTCGTTAGGCCACATCAGAGGCCCCTGCACTGCCTGATAGAAGTGACACCAGAGGCCGACACTACTATACCTCATTCGACAAACAACAAGCACCGGTCGGCGAGAACGCTCATATTCCAGTAGGGGAAACTTATTAAGCTGATGATGACGATGATGATGCATAGGTATAGCTTGGACAGATGTGTTGGAATCGACAACACGGTTGTAGAGATCCATTTTAACTCAGTGATTTTTGAGAAGCTATGAAAGTTGCAGCTTGAAATGATCAATCGAGAATTTTATCTTGCTATCCATTGAACTTAGGTACCTTCCTAATTCCTGCTTTGATTTTGTTGCAAAGACAAAGATAGTTTTAGGTCATACTCAAATTTGTGATAAATAGAGACTGAAAATTAAACTATTGTTTTACAAAGTACAAAGTATACTCCACCCGATATGAAAAACATGAAACCTATATTATATGATGGGTTTCCTGTTTTTTTACATAAACAAAACAAGTGGGTTCTGTCGGGTAGACTAGATTATTTTTATCACATTTTCTTGATAAGGGCTTTGTCGACCGACGACGATGACTTAAGTTATTGGTGATTGTATACATTAGTCATATATGGGTATGGCGGTGCCGATGTATACCTAAATGTATGGTTGAATAGGAAAGGAACATGAAGACTATGCTATATAATAGGTACGTGGGAAATATCGAGGATACCGTGATATAAGACAGAAGTCAGCGTAGTGTAGGCGAACATGCCCAAATATAGCAAAATCGAATAAAACATAGTTGCTTATGAAACACAGATCCGACAGGACGTTTCTATAAAAATTAATACTTAAACAGAAACTTCCAAAAAATAGAATCTAGAACACTAAATTAATAAACAATATATCCTAATTACAGTAACAAACTAGTTAGTACGTAGGAAAAGTTCTGTGAGTACCTGTATCCAAAAATATAAATACACATCCAATAATTTGGATGTTTATTCGCACTATGAGATAAATCTGCCTATTTTGTATCAATGATGGATGAATGATAGAGCAAGAATGCACCGCCCATTGTAGAGTAGGTCGGGGAATAGTTGCGGCATGGCCCGGCATGCAGCCCGACAGGCTGGTTCCTCAAGTCATGATACTGCGCCCCGCCCCGCGCGGCTGCCTTGCCTACTAACCTCCACGCCACCGAAATGCGTTCTCAGCGACACAATGTTCTATGACCTCAATGTGATGCATAAAAATCATGATCTTCCTTGTGAACATTGCACGCCCTCGAAACACATCATACCTAAATATACACGATGACAACATTAAGCGGTATAAATTGCCTAAACTTTAATTACACTGTAATTAAAATGTAATTCTCAAACAATATTACAATGAAACGTCATGATCCCAATAACTTTGCTCTACCTGCGCGCTATCGGGCTATTCCGTTAGGGAGCAGCAATAACTGTTAACCGCACCGCATGAACGATAAACGCACCTGGGAAGGCGTTAAACCTAGTTGTTTACATAAATGGTGGGCTATAATACCGACTGTAATAACTTAATTGAATAGCTTGCCTGCGGATGAAAATAATTTTATAGCATATTTTTGTCGGGTTAAATCGATTTTAATTTATATTCCAATCACCCAATAGTTAAACCTCTACTAAGTATACATAAACATTTTTACTAGACAACCTAACAACAGAGTTAACGACGTCTTTGACGAATAGGCCTACTTACTAATTCGACGACTTTCAGTAAACCAGGCGGCGTTTTGAAATACTCGACGTTGATTTTGATCCAGTCCAGCGCTCCAGCTTGCTGCTGAGGAGGCGAGCCTTGGTTGGCAGGCTTGTTATGGTCAACGGTTACCACTGTCTCGGGAGCCATCATTATTGATTGTCTCGATTTAATCCACGAGCACTGGCACTGTAAGCTTGTACACTGTTGACGCGACACTGAAATCGACAGCGAGCGTGGAATAGTCCGGTCAGCGCGCAACTGGCAGGCGGACCGCGAGTGCCGGCTCTACCGCTCTACCGCGGAGCGACGGCGCGGTGACGGGGAGCAAGAAATGGTGAAGGCGTTTAGAGCGCGACGCAGCTGTAGGCACACATACTAACTACGAGCTTTGAGCACCTCGTCTATTCGATGTCGTCGCTACTCCGGCACGGTGACGGAATGCCTTTAATTGGTGTCTAAAATAACTATTCCAATTCATTAAGAACCGGTAAAACTACCAAGAGGTAGTTAGGAATGTTTTAAACAAAAGCTATAAATTAGTTAGGCTCGTTTTAAACTATGAAAAATTGGCGCAGCTATACCTACCTCTACGTAGGTAGGTACTTAGGGGTTACGATTTATGTATGTGATCGTACTTACAAGAACTAAACATAAATATCGAGGTTTTATGGAAAGTTTTACCTTTGAAGAATAAAATGTAGGTAATTAATTTTGCTTAGCTTACACGCCTAATTAAAGTGCACTCCAACCTAGCTGTGCCATGAATAACTCAATTTGTTTTAAATCATCAATCATCATCTCTTTTTAAGAAAATCTGCCCTGCTAATCATAGTCAATTGAAAACTATTGAAGGGTAGTTTTATATTTTAGTGACAGCTAACGCCATCTATCCCGACTAATGAGAATTAATACTAATGAAACTTTATGTACGTTACTACTAGCGCAGTCTGTTAATTTACGAAATAGATGGCTCTCATACAAAGATAGAATATATTCTCAGATTTTAATTTCTGAAATGATAATTTTCTAATAATAAAAAGCAGTAAAGGACATAAACTCGGTCCATATAAGATAAATTACATAATCACGTATTTTAAAAGTAGGTAGGTACTTAAGAACGGAGTACATTCCAGTTTTTACTGTTTTACCCTTAAGCTTTAGTTATTATCGAATCACTGCTAACCTATCGTTTCAAATCAGACGTTGTTAGTCATAATTCTCACCAACCGGCATTTAAATATTTGGTGGGGGATTATGGGAACTCGTTTTTGGAACGTCAGTCACCTACTCTGGTGTTGATTGTGAGAATACATGTAGAAGTTGACTTGACATAATGATCAAAAATCTTGTAATTGGAGTGCTGGCATAGGATTTGGGTGGGAAAGTGTCTTAAATTCTCAATATATATATCATAACTATATGTAACAGGTGCCTATATACTTGATATATTTTATAAACAAAAAGATGGAATTTTTTCACATATTTTTATTCCATAACTTAGAAGAAGAAGCCTAAAATTTTCCCTCCGAGATGTTTCCTTCTGGCTTCCTCGTGGTCCATGATACCACCACTAGTTGTAAGGACGAGGTATCTGAAACAAAACATGTAAGTTTTAGGTCCATGTTTTAATAATTACAAAGTGCTATTTAGAGTATAACTATTTATTAATGTTTAAAGCCGCACTAACAGTATCCACCATCATGAAAGACACCTTATTGTGTAGTATTATTTAATGTAGCACAACATATCAAATGCCGACCAACAAGAACTATTGGCGATCCGCGGTAGTTGTGCCTGATAAAGTGATAACTTCAAACCGTTTCAATGCTGGAAAAAAACATCCATACACATAATATAGATTTCATGAATTCAGATTTCAGATTTTCATGGTAAACATGGGCATTTTAAAATGGGTGATGATTTAATAATTGATCTGTCAGGGTCTCATCTTTTGGGAAATTGGAAATCTCTAGACATCAAGCTTGGCCCAGTGAGTCTTTCACATAATAAATTAACAACCCACATACAGGACAAAAAAAAAATTTAAAGTACATCCATGTTTGACAAATGTTTTTGTATGCAAACCGAGTAATACTAACAAAGAAAATAATGCGGAAACTTATCATCTCTGACAAAACGTGTAAGGGCATGTCTTCTGAGCATGTTTTGGTGTACACACTATACAAAACATTGTCATTTGAGTAAATTTCTTAACAATGTTTGCAGTTTTCATATCAAACAAGATATGTTGTGAAAAAAGACAATGTTTTGGGTAGTGGTTTTTGTGTAGTGTGAAGACCAAAATACATGCAGGTGATGAGGTGACACGCCTTAAGTGGAATGCAATTGGACACCACATTTTTTTCAAAAAAAAATTCTCATGGTATTTCGATTTAATAAAACATGTAAGAGGAATGCGAGTGAGACGTTATGAAAAACAGTTAACATGTCGACTACAGAAAACACACAATATTTTTTTTTTATTTTACAGCTAGCGAAAACATGCCTGGAATGCAAACCGGCACTCCCATATTGACAATTTTACCACAAAAGTTGAGTGCACCCGCAGTGCGGATTGAGTTTAGTTATGGCACAATGTCATGCTAGTAAACACACATGTTGCATGAAAATTAGCGAAAGTGCCAAAAAATAATGGGTTCTACAGTCAATATGTTAACACATTCAGTGCTGAAAACACAACTGTGGTGGTTTTCATCACTTGTTTTCCTGTACTCAATTGCATTTTCTATCCTTGCCGAGTAGGCCATTAATAATTGCTCCGGGAAATTGTAAACAAACCCTTTCATAGGTGCATAGCCAATTGACTGCATATTATGGAACGTCTGAGTGTTGCACACAAAAGAACACACTTCACATTGTGCAACTCCACCAACGAGTGGCAAAATGTTTGATTTCTTAAGTAAGAACAATATATAATATAAATTGATAATTGATAAATGAATTGAATTTCATACACTTTGAATTTTAAAATGTTTTCTAAAATACAACAACCAACTGGAAAGTAAACAAAAATGTTAGTTAGAATTCTGTAATTGATGAACTGACGGCTAAATTAAATCTATACAGAGTAGAAACTTCTTACCCGAACTGTCGTGATGGCAGGAGGTTAGTCCATCTTTCAATATCATTGATTGGAACGTCGAAGCGTGGTGAAATTACCCCGCACTTGTTCAATCTACCAGTGAGGTTGACAACAATCTTGCCCGCTCTGTGGTCATCGACGATCTCAAACTCTCCGATGTAGCCGTGCTTCATCATCACAGTCAGGAACTTGACGATCACTTTGGAGCAAGGCCTGATGAGCACTTGTCTTTTACCGCGCTTTTCGGCATTGTGAATTGATTTCAGAGCATCACTTAATACATTCATACGCACCATGGCTGAAAGTTAAAATAATTTATTAAAATTTCTGTGGAATATACAACACAAGAGCCGAATCCACTCCTGTAGTAAGCCGTCAAAACACCGTGAAACAACAGAGGTTATCACTGAACATGTTATTTATAAAAACCAAAATAACTTCTCCACAGTATTGCACGTAAAGTAGTTTAGATGGAAAACTCTTCAATTACACCATTATTTCTCCAAAAACAATGATTACCTAGGATTTATAACCTGCCCCAAAGAACCGAAATGACATGAACGGTCTAAAAGAAAGAAGAGGTGAATAGTGATGTAATTGACATTTCAAAAAAATCGATTTTATCCAATATCGATATCAATTTGTGCAAAACGATGATCGATTGTGTATATAATTTGTTGAAATTATTTGTTCAATATCAACGATAAGTCTACAGCTCGAATCGTCTGTAAATATATTAAAAACTTTTATATAACTTCTTGCTAATTGCCATATTTCACCCACTTTCCGTTGATGAAAATTGAGTTCAAGAAATTTTGCATGCCTGTCCAAATCCGTTGACAATACAATATTAGGGTGACAGCAATCTGATCTGATAATAGATACAGAAGGTAGACAATGGAATTCTGGTGGATTCAGAAAGTCAGTGACT
Organism: Campaea margaritaria; assembly: GCA_912999815.1. Taxonomy (NCBI): domain Eukaryota; kingdom Metazoa; phylum Arthropoda; class Insecta; order Lepidoptera; family Geometridae; genus Campaea; species Campaea margaritaria. The sequence continues at coordinate 6,496,532 of OU538792.1, forward strand.
AACAGTAGGTTGATGGCGTTTGGACTAATTTTGATCAGCATGCAGTACTGCAAGCTAATAAAAATTAGTCCAAACACCATTTAACCTGCAAAAAGTCACTGACATCTTAGTCCATTGTCTAACCCATAAGCATTGTCTACATAATAAACAATAATTATACAGGGCGTAACAAATACCCTGGCTTTTGCTATGCTCCATATAATTATAATGTATAGTTTTCGTAGAATATAAATATACCTTCGATCAAAGAAAAATATTGGAAAGTCAATCCCTATGGTTCAAATCGATTTGAAACATACGCTGCAAATGTCTTTGTAGTGTTGATTTAATTCATTATATTTTATCTGTATTTGGTAAAATACTGTGACAGTGTCAGTCGACAAATCATGTTATTATCTCTAGCTTTACATTCGTTCTAACTGCACTGCCAGCTTGTAAAGTTTTCCCATATGATTGGGGAAGTTTTAAATTTGATAATTAGCGTATCAAGTAAATGTCAGTAAGTTAGTTATCAACAATGTTTTGAATGTAGGTAGACTTGACACTCTAAAGGCTTTACACCTAAAGTCAAGAACATATTATCTAGACACGTGGTAGCGTGTCAAGCCAAGTTCAAGCTATGGCGATCTCTCACTATCCGAGCCAACTGTCATCTTCACTAGCACTGCAAGCGTGGGTAATTCTTTTCAGATTAATGAGTTGCCCTGCCACCCATGTATCTAATTGGCATGTGATCATAGAATACAAAAAAAGGTTAGCAAGTACTACTAGCAAGGAGTTCGGTTGCTCATTACTAGGGTGCATTTTGTGTGCAGTGACCAGTTGCAATCCCCGCCCACCTATTTGTTTGTTTTAGGCTCGGAAAAACTCCTACATCTGGTCAACATGGGCGACTAGTGCCTCTTTTGTTTTCTCAGATCTTGAACCATTAAACTCCACTAACTAAACAACAATTGTAAACTTGTCATAGTCATAAAAATGAAGAACTTTCATAAAAAAGGGAGTTCGTGTTTTTCATTGGTTTGGAAAATAATAAGCGGGGTTTGCTTATAATCACAGCTTGCAAGGGCAGCTCCATCGGTATAGCCCAATGTATGTGGATGTGTGGGTATACTAGGTAGCTAGCCGCGACAGTACATCCCGGGCCTATTTCACTATCCAGAGTCTACTGATCACGAATAATATATTAAAATGTGGTGTATATATTATGTTTGTTTGTTTTCAACAGAGGGTGGACAGGCCCGGGCGGCGAGGGAGGACGAGCGGAAACCGCGAGCTTTAAGGTATTTTCAAATAATAGCTGGCAATACTGTTGTGAATGTAGAGCACAGATAACAAATATACATCAGTCATAGAGTGATTTTGATCGAGTCGCGCGCGTCGTCCTTCGGTTTGTGTTCGCTTCTTTTGGATGAGCGATTGTGTATTGTGCAATGAAGTTTCGAAAAACTTTCAAAGTAATAAAAAACTTTGTAATTAAATTAAAGGAACGAGTTATTACTTCAGATAATTAAAGTACAGCTTGAAGCTTGGCATTTACCAAAAATAACTTGAAATCTTTGTTTCTACATTAAAATAATGGCATACAAAGTTGAGTGAACTTGTGAAGTGAGTAATCCCTACCTTGCCTAGTTGTAAAGCGACGAAATTCCACAGGTGTGTTGAGTGCGAATTGAATGTTGTGGTAGCGAATACCCTAGCAACGGATTTATTATGAACGTTTTAAAACTGTTGTGTCGAGAAAAAGTTTATGAACAGTAAATATGATGAAAGAAGTTAGTAAAAACAGTGCTCAGTAAAAAATCACACTTGAACTTGCCATGGAAGAATTGGAGCGGTGGTTCAAAATGAATCCTTGGAAGCTCATTGGAACGTACATGGTACTCCTTACCTGTTTGTTCAACCTCACATCATCCATAGATACAGCAGGTAAGATTTTGTATTACTTATAATTAATTTTATGAATTTACAGATGTGCAGCATGGATACTGATATGTTTACTTCACACGGTATTATAAACACTTGATAGAAATATTAACTTTTATAACAATGATTTAGTAGGTTGTAGCAGATTGTCGAGTAAGTTTATTGAGATAAACTAGCACATAAACTTAGTTAAAGTAGAATAGAGTGAGTGATAACTTTAAAGTACAAATACAGAGGATATTATTTCTTTTATTGTAGTACATATTCATGAAATATAGTGTACTCTTGTGTACATATGAATTGAAAAGTTTACCCTGACAGTTTTGATATTACAGCATACAGGTTCAGTGGTCGTGCTGAGCAGTACCTTTCTGGCACAACCAAGTAATAATTTGACCTCGGTGGTCAATTTCATGGTCATTAAATGTGCTCAATCTATATCCTATTGTTTCGATTATTTGAGCAGTATGTATACAGCCCCGGAACTAGGGCGGGCAAGCCGGGGCCTATGCCCCGGCAGCAAGTTCAGAGAGCGGCCAAACTAACACTTTACAGAAGAATGGACAACTCATCATTTTCATAACTTTGACCACAGAATAAATAATAGTACAAGTACTGAAATTTCACTTTAGATTTACTTAGATTTATAAGCTGAACAAAAATCTCGAAGACCAAAATTGTAATTTCAATTCACAAATAAATTCAATAATATATTTAATTTTTATTCATATAATACATATTTTTATTTCAAATCCTATCCTGTGCTGTGTATAAAATATATATCCTACACATTCATGTCTATATATCTGTAAATAAATATTAACACAGAAAGAACAGCTATGGATGCATTATTTCAGAAAGACCTTATGTCCAAACATCAATGTTTTTGCCCCGCCTAAAAAAATTTAAGATCCGAGCTGAATAGGTATATAACCAGGTTCTTAGTGAAAATAAAACTTTGGCAAAGCCTTTTTTGCAAGATATTGCAGCATTCTTATTCTAACTATGTCAAACTCAATAAATATACTATTTTAAAGTAAGCATAAATTTTAGTTACTCATTCTTAAATTTTTTATGAATAAGAACAAAAAGTAGCTTTCTTAATTAAAAATATGATTATACTACAGACAGTTGCTTATAGACTGTAAGTATTATTATAATACCCAAATTAATACCTACTTAGTCATGACTTTAAAAGCTAGCTAACAACTAGTAAACAGGTTTTCAAAATATATAAAAAGAATCATTCAATCCTGTGAAATATTTTGTACATTTATTTTATTAATACACTGCCTTATGCGAGAGATACATAACACAAAAACTTGCATTATAAGTGAGATTCAAGCATGTAGGGGTTTGCATTTAAACAGCCAAAATTCATTACAAAATGCAAATCAATAGTTTAATTCATAAAACACATTGTGCAGCATTACATTATGCATTTGTTTTATAGAAAAACATATGCAACACTGTTTTTTAACCCCCGTCGCAAAAACGACGGGGAGTTATAAGTTTGACGTGTCTGTGTGTGTGTCTGTCTGTGGCGTCTTGGCTCCCAAACGGATGAACCGATTCTGGTTTTGTTTTTCGTGTTTGAAAGGTAAATTAGTAGTTACTGATTGACATGTACGGTGACAACACAATCATCATCACTCTCTATGCTCTGCAATAATAATTTGTCCAAACCTGAATTAATCTTTGAAAAATCATTTAATATTTCACTTGAAGATAAAACTGTCTTCTACTCGTTCCTCTCAAAATTTTAAATTCGATAAATCCGATTCCTTGCCTAACGTTTCGCGTAAAGTGGAGTATTACTATATAATCTAATAGAATCACTCAGACTCAATAGTTTCTCTCCGGAATTTTCTGCAGTTTGTGTGGCCTTTGCCCAGCAGTAAGTCGACATGAGCTGTATAAGCGGAAGTGATGCGTCAATTGAGCTAAGGAAAAGTTCGCCATGGTCAGAGGTCAAAGATGGCGCGCGGAAGCGCTGAAACACGAGCAATACCAGCAGGCGTCGACGCTCATAAAAGACGCCTTTTCCAGGGACGTTTCGAACACGTAAACAATCTGAATCGAGATCAAACTTGCCCTGTTCCCTGTTCCAGTTAATTTTTGTCCCTAGTGAGTTAATTTCAAGTTAATTTTGAAGTTAATTTCAATTGCTATCTCGATAGCTAAAAGCTGACGGATCGCTGATTCACACCACTAAAGAGAAAGGCAACTGGTTTGGTTGGCACTCTTTTTGCCAAATTTTCAAGTCTGGATACTACTGGCAAAATAACTAAATAAGTACCTAGGCCCAAGGAAATTGTCAAGGTTTTTTAGTCTCGATAAAAATAGCTTACAGTTTGAGACTTGATCGGTTCTGACTCCTGAGACAGTTTAAATCATAGTTTTAGAGATACGGGGTTTGTGGTGTAAATAGTATTTAATAAAACGATAACATACATAACATGACCCTGCTGAACTAGGATTCCATGTTTCTTCAGAATCAGGAATTAAGAATATCATGTCTCGTGGTCACACAACATTCAGACTTAGGTTCCATCGATGTTTAGTTCACACAAAAAATTTCCCTGGGTGCGAATCGGATACGGATACGCGCGCTTTGCAGACGACTCTGCGCCAACTTTTAAATTGGTGTATGAATAGACGAAACAAACTTATTATTTACTTTATTTAGTTAACATATAAACTAGCTATGAGATTAGTTGTTCCCCGCTTTGGATACAATAATGGAAATTCATAATGGAATAGCACACAAAACCGCAACATTTAGATTTCTAAATAAAGCGGAAATTGAGTTCTCGACGTACTAGATATGAATTTCAAACAGAAATGGATTCGCACTAAGCCAGGCAATATCGAATCACAATTTCAAACTTTATACCATGGCGTCACAGCTTCATTCTATGTACGAGTGTTTACATATTTATTTTTCTCTATGATATACGTAGTATAAGTTAATTATGTTGTAGATTCTAAGATGCAATATTCGAAACCTCTAAGAAAGACATTGTCACGTCTCGGCGAACAAGGTAGGTGAATGCATACATAATTTCGCACTTTAACAAACTTCACTAACTTAAAGTGGACTTTAAATATGCAATGGTCGGATAATTAGACACCCAACTCCTCAATTTTCTCATATTATATAGTATACCAACTTTAACTTGACTAAGCAGGAGTCTGTGAAGTGGTTATTAGACAATTACTGGAGCTTTCAATTCTCTAGGCTGCTGCAATAAGGTTTTATAATTATATATAAAGTCAATGGGGCGTTATGACAAATAATGACTAATAAATACAGTAACAGCTAAGATTAGAATAATTTAACGTTTTCAAAATGCTTTGACTTAGAAGAATTGCGAAATCTAATTCTTGTTTAAGAACCGTCGTCGTTAGGTTAACATTGGTACAATTTGTAGGAAAATCTATATATATAGAAGGCAATAAAGTAGTAAAACCTCTGCTCCATTTCTGCAGGGTGATTCCGATAAGCATAACAAAGCCTACTGCTTCCGCCTACTTGCGTATGCGTATGAGAGAATGGCCCTTCAGACTGCCCTCCAGACTGTAAGTCGTGACTCGTGAGGCAGGGTAAGAGCAAGCGAATCGAGTTTTAGAGTTTCGCATGAGCGTTACTCTGCAGTCACAATAATTTTTTTACTAGCTTTTATTTAACGGTACGGATGGATGGAGGATGATGTGGATGATGATGTTCTGGTAAGATCTTGAAAGTCAGTTTTGACCCAATTTCCACGGTTTAATTGAGTTGAAATCTTGCATACCCATCAAGCGTTTCGATGGCAATACAATATTATATGGTGGCGTGCAGAGCCGCATCAGTGGCTAGACAAGCAAAACGGCTCAGCAGTCAAAGTGTTAAGTAGATATATTAGCAAATAACCACCTCCTAATTACTTGCCTTTGATTTAACATTTTAAAGTTTGTATTGTGAACCGTGTCACTGATTAAAGTACACGTAATATTTATAATATATGTGAGCATACATAAATATTATATTCAATGGCGTTAAAACGTTAATGTTTACAGTTTGCTTACTGCGGAACATTGTTGTCAGCATATTGAGTTTAAACTTTACCGGATTTTTGCAAAATGCATTCAGTAGCACGTACGCTGAGCGCCTGAGGCAGATTGACTTTGAGATTCAAAAAAAAACTATATGACTAGGATTATTAAAGATCTAAAAATACCCACAAAACACCATAATTATATACCTAAATAGAATATGTACTATATTTATAAATACTTCCTACTTTAGTATCTAGGTAAAGTGACAGCCTGTTTCTTTATTTGGAAAAAATAAACTCGATCTGATCGATCTTTTTTTACCTGACTATTATATTATATAATATATATAGCCCTTCCTGGAACCTAAACGGCTTAATGGATTTTGATTATATAAAAAGTGTACACTATTGTATTTCCAATAGAACGAAACAATTCCTAATACCCTTCGAATGAGTGATAGTTAAATCATGTTGCGAGGCCTTTGTCCAACAATACTATGGACAATACTATGGGCTCATCATCGTAAAAGTAATGACGATAAAAAACTCGATTTGAAACAAAACTGAAAAGAGGCAAAAAATATCTACATTGTTGATTAGACGCAATATGATAGACATCAATGTTTTATTCGGATTCCATATAAAATGAAGCCAAGCCAACGAAGACGCAGCGCAGTCCTAGCAATTTTCAAATGGGTATGCGGAGACTGCGGATCTGTTCTGAGCAATAATTTCTGGATGTTATCCGTGAATTTCGTGACATGACGTGGTTTCTGTGCTTTTTAAATAAATAATAATTAAAATCACCACTTGTAAACGACGAAGAGCAACGTAGCTTATGATCTAGAAATCTAATGAACTCGGAATTTACTTCTGTTTTCTAGTCTTCACGCGGCCGAAATTAGGATTTTAGTAAAAAATTACATTTTCCTTCTTTACTTGCTGATCATCCGAATTTTATGAGTATTAACTAATAGCACCTCAGAAAATTGTTAAATGGCAATTTAAAAAGCGCTTTTATAAACTATAGCCCTTTTCTAAATTTAATTCTACATAAATGAAATATGTTAAAGGAATCAACCGGTAATCAGCATTAAACTGTCTTGCTGCGATTTGATATGACCTAGATTCTAGATAATTATTCCTAAAACAGTAATTTTCTTTCTTGAAGGATAATGCGTGCCTGTGAAGAAACACCGAGGGATACATTAAGAAACTAGCTTCCTTAGTGACGAACGAGGTAATAAGTAGCAAAGTTTACTCTCTCAGAGGCAAAACTGATGTCAGTAGCGTAGGTACGTCGGGTCGGGAGTCAGCAAACATCGCACATAAAGGCTCCACTCGCGAAAGCATCAACAGGAGTCACGTGTATGGCGTTATTAATATTAAAACATGTTGCGAGCGAGTAAATACGGGCAATGAGGCATCGTACTAACGTGACAAGGTTCAATGGCTTCCTGCCATCTACATGCCTTCCTACTCCCTACAAACACGACCAGTGCTTAGGATACATAATAGGCAAATTATTCCCCATTGAATGTTAAGCAACTCAGCTTTCCTCGAACATCATTAGCAATTACACGAAATTGACTCGACAACATTGCCATTGTTTTCCTTGCGTCACAGAAGCGTTGACTTTTAACCCTTAGTTTTGATAAGATAATGACAAAAGTTTCTAAGGAAAAGTAGCTTATTCCGTTTTGGTGTTCATTTTAATTATGTGTACGTTTGCCAGCACAGACACTTTAGTATCAAATGTTACAGAAAGCTGAATGACGGCAGAATGACTGCTCTGGGCTTTAAATAAATTACTTGGCGTTTTTGCACCAACAAGATTCCTAAATGGTCGGAGTTAGCGCGATGAACCGTTATTGTCTCCCAAGGAGTAGCCAGTCTTATGTAACTTTCCTGATTGTGCCTTTCCCAATAGCATTTCTCTAAGGACGCAGAAGGTATAACAGGATTCCGCGGAATGGAGCGGGCCTGTAAGGCGCTTTCAACTTTTTACGACGGGCGTTACCAGTGAGCGACTGAGCGCCACGAGTGCGTAATACATAATCGAGTACAATAAATTTATAAATTCAACTAAGTTCACTCGCTGTTGACATTTTATTTACCATTCACTTAAACGCAGTCGTTTAACTTCCGGATTTCAAACTTCAAACCGTCTTTTATTACTTTACTTTAAGAATGGGCTTGGTTTACGGTTATAGCCCTGTCGCTACCTACCTATGTCTTTCATCCGATATTTAAATTCATTAATATTAACTTCACGCTCGTAAAGCTTTCCCTAAAATTAGGCTAAGCAAGGGAGGCGTATAAATAACTGAAGAAGTTAGTAGGTACGTTAAAGTCAAGTTCCCGCTGAGTAGATCCTGATGAGTTGCGAGCAGGTGACACGAATAAAGGGATCGATTAACTTCTCTATTTTTAACCTTAGTCATTCAGGGCAGCGAAACGTGACGGGCGCCTAGTTAAAATGTAACCCTGATTTTACAAGGAACATTATTTACGACTAGCTTTGAAAGCCTTTTTATGTTATCTGCGAAATTGGTTATCGATTGTTTTGATACAAACGCCGACGTTGGGTCCATTAGCCGTTATTCGCACATATTCATTTTCATTGTACCTACCTACCATTCAATGACAACGTACACGTACTACATGTTAAGGTTTTAAAATAATATTAAGCAAATTCTAAAAAAATAAAACATTACAATTTGGCTCTAATTTACCGGAATTGTGAATGAATTTCATACACCAGAAAACTCGTTTCTTCTGTCCACATTCACAGGTAGCCAGGTCCTGGTCACATTATCTTTACGTTTACCAAGTGCATCTGGCTCTGCCTTTATGGAAACACCCTGGGTTAGTCAGAATCAGATTGCATCAAAGTACAAACCTTTAATTAAAGAGTACTATATTCCTTGGCTTTAATGAATTTCATATCATCATACTCTGTATGATTACATCTGTCTGAGAAGCTAAAGTGTAACTACCCTTCAAACTTTTTAATGAAGACGATGATGATGAAACTGGCTGAGCCTGAAATTGGGTTTAGGCGGTAAAATGATACACTGGAGTTGACAAAGTTTCTGTCTCTGCGGAATAATTAAGTGCACCAGATTGCAAGGCAACGTAGTAGATACGATACCTCCGTCCTCGTATATTATAAACATAATATCGGCTGCGCCTCTCCAGCCAGCTACTGGGTTCATGAATATAGGAGAATTGAATTTAAATTGTTTATCCCGGCGAGTAGGTACCTAATCCAACTTGATCAGGATTTAGCAGTGAGATAGTAAACATTTCACTTCACCCAACGGCTAGCATCCTTTTTCTTTAAATAATAAATCACAAAAGCCTGTGACCTAATTTACAGTGGAATCGATATGTTCGCTGAAGAAGCTATTTAGTCACTTGCTTCGACATACAGTTCATTTGCCTATCGACTAACGTGAATGAAATGACATGTTTCGTACTAGGATGTGATTTTTTAGAAGTACCCTAAAGCTTAGCTATTCATTTCAGACAATTATGCTATATGTTATAATATTGCTGAGGTAGTTATGTTATTCACCAATCCAGACCGGCCCCCGTGGTGGATTATAACCTAACCCTCCTCATAAAAGTGAGGGGATACCTATGCTCAGCAGTGGGATGACATGGGTTGGTGATGCTGATAATGATATATAATATACAAAAACAAACACAACGTGTACCGACTTAGAACTCACAAAAATAAGAAAACGAAAATTAATTAAAGTACGGCTGTATTATTTACATGATTAATTTAAAAAGTTGAATGTGTTCTTCACAATTATTAAACTACGAAAGGAGCGTCGTTCTCGCGGATTACATTATGAGACTTCCTTCCTCTATCTAATATGTTTAAAAAACAATGCATTTTATTAAACGACTAGCCTTATGGAGCAGAATATCTATTACATGGCTATAATGTAGCAGCTACGAAACAAGATTATGCTCCACGATGTGCCACAAAATAATAGATTATTTAATGCATTTTACTACGAGTATGAGTACATAACGTTACATATTTTTTTTATTATACGTTCGAATACATTATACGTCCAGGTACAGCTATCTGCTCCATTTTTCGTGCAGCACTAGCCTTTAGCAAGTGCTGTCGCTTCAACGTTATTCCCCACTTTGTATTTGCCACAATGACAGGCAGAACAAAGTGAATTGCGGTGTCCACTTACGGTAGAGTTAGAAGGATCTATCACTATCATATTCTTGCATTTATTTTTGTCTGAGACTATTCTTGTCAGCAGGAAAAATGTCAGCCTTTACATGTCGACTCAATTACAAAAGATGTTTCTAGTTCTCGTCTTTCTAGTTTATAGTGGAAAAACAAGTGCATTTTACCTCGATTGTTGTTCAGAGTAAGTGAGGGCGATTAACAGTAGCGGTTCATTTCATTGTGTTCCATTCATGTCTGCATTCGAGGAGTGGGAAAAGTGGTATACATATGTACCTATTTATTCGCTGTACTCTGCTGTATGCGGTCGCGCGCAGACCGGTTATGGATTGTGGTCATGCAATACTTTATTGCATGTATGAACTACTGCATTTTTAAGGCTGTCCTAATCAAATAATTTTGTCTGCATTGGCTCTCATTGTTTACTTTCCTGTAAAAAAATGATTATATGGATACCTGCTAAGAACAGAAAGGAAAACAACGCGTTATGCCGATTTACTTCATGAAATAAAATAAAATAACCATCGTTTCCAAGGGCAATAAATAATAACAGTTCAACTATCAGTTATTTTATTATTGACCTAACTATGTAAATGGACGTTGCCGTCTCTCGGATCTGTAGCTCTATACTAAAGCTGTTTGCGTTGTACAGTTTGCGCTTAATTAATCTCCCAACTAGCGGAGCAGCATTTTTAAATGTCGATTTGGATTTTCATGATACGAGGCAAAACTGGAGCGACTATTCTGAGCGAAGCTCGGTGGAGAAAGAGGATTAAAACAGAATTTGTTCGTTAAAATTGTTAATCAAAGCATGTGGCTGGCAGGCCATACGGCACTTGTGTGGTTTCTTTGGCAGACAAATGTTTTGTATTGCGATCGAAAGGTTTCCCTGTGCATTACACCGAGGGAGTTAGCCCGTTTGGCCGGCAGGCGCGGTGAATGCGGCTTGCGGTGAATGGCAGCTCAGGTTACCAGCTCGCCACTCAGTTGTTAAACTGCTCTACAATAGGCAAGACCTTTAAAGTTATGGGTTATAATAAAAATCGAATGCGCTATGTTCACACTATAAATTAAATACACCTCTAGCCCAGTTGACTAGTACGGCTTACCCACGGCTGTTTGTAATACTATGATATGACCCATGGTACTAAAGGCGCCCAAGTTATAATGTAGGTCACATAAAAATAGATTTCGCCTTATCGCTCAGAGTCAACGTACCTATATTGTATTCTTTAAAAAACCCTGCAGTCTTGTTCTCCGAGCCAAACGGAGACACAGGTTTTATTGGGACAGTCAACATCAAAATTAAGTGATCAGACAAGTTTCAAAAACCCAGATCAGTATTTAGTGTATTAAAGACTTATCATCATAATTGTTATCAATATAATCTGATTATTAAAAAATACATAACTCCCCTCTCTTCGTCTCTATTGAAAAGTTGATCCTTTATCTATTATTTGACTCGGCAACAACAACAATAAACAAGATTCAGTGAGCGACAGGAAGCTATAACATTTTTTAAGGAATCAGATCATATTGAAAATAATTATGGCAAGCCAAGCGTTACAAGCGTTTTATGCACTAAATACCGGCCATGGTTTTTGATACTTGTCTGATCATTTAATTTTGATGTTGACTGTACCATAGTACTTCAGCCACAAAATACTAAAAGGACAAGGTCTGACCCAAAATCACTTTGGTTTTGTAGAGATAGTGCGGTTTGATTGGACTATGATGACCATTGGACATTTATAAACCTTTATCATAATTCATCGTCTGTGAGCGAACGAAGAATTCTTAGAAAATTAAAGCCTTATAAACTGGCATCATTTGTATGTTAGCAGCCGCTGGCATCCAGTAAACGTGCCATGGGTGTGAGTCACGTAACGGAAACGGTTCTCGATATTGATGGCTGACTTAGCTTGATGCGTTCCCTTCCCATGTTTTACTTTTAAAATACATGCTAGCTGCAAAGGTTGTAATTTTACGTTTTAACCTTTGAGACAACCTGGACCGATTTTAGAATATTATCCCCCTGACTTTGTAAGTTGGTATTATGATTTTACGCAGCCGTAAATACAGCGGCAATTAAAAATAACACATATATATCTATAATTCTCCCTGTCAAACCAATTACAGGAATTAAGTCGAAGTTTATCCCATGTTTCGAAACTTTTAATTCAAAATATGAAATCCGTATTAAAAAGGTTCATCCACACAAACATCTGCGCTCCGACCCGAGCCACCCGACGGTCGATGTACGTAAATTAAACTTGCTTTACTTAAACGACTGTTTCTCTGAACAAAAGCTGACTGAAATTAAAATTATCCCCTTCAATATTAACTCGCGCTCCGTTAGACTTATTAATTTAACTTTAGCTTCTTGTTTAGCTACGGCCTTTTAATCGAAAGAATAGCGAGCTATCAAGTGCCTGTAAATGGGCGCTATATCTTATCGTTATAATTTATCTGTTCATTTAAAATGCAAGTAGGTGTGTTCGTAAGTGGGTAAATTCACACTATAAGAATGCGTTTATTTTATTCATTCACAACTACAGAGCTGTTTCAACTTAAACATTTTCTTTCCGTTTCGTTTGGTTAGCAAATCTTATCAATTAAAGCATAAAGTGCCATTATCACGCAATAATACAGTTGCTTAATCCGAAATATCATCCTTGAACTAAAGAGATCTAATAAAAAACTGTGAGTCGTTGCCTACAGCCTTTAATTAGACACTATAGATAAACATGCTTCGCATCTAAGACGAAGATCTTTTATCTATTATCATACTCCGCTAACAGATAAGGCAACGAAACTAGGTGACGATTTTACGAGTAAAGTGAACATGTGTCGCATCTGCGTAAAGTAATATCTAATATTACTTTCTAGCATATGAACAAAGTTAGTAAATTAATAATGGATGATTTTATTTATATCGACGATTTAATGATTATATCAAAGTAACTAGAATTGGTTGATCACATTAGATAAGAAGTTAATCGAGTAATTCAGTGTCAGGCGAGTGCCGAGTGGAGCGTATACTTTTTAACCACAGAAGTATTGAGCAATTTTTAGATTTGTTAGTTAACTATTCCAGTAGAAACTAAAACTCGATATTGATCGATCTCTATATTTAACCCGTCAATATGATACTCTCGACATGTGTTGATGTTGCTAACTGGGCCGGCTTAATGCAGTCAATCAAGAGCCGACCAAAAAGTATACAAATTGTTCAATCAAAATGCATCGTGAATGAATTTCCTGTTACGTAAAACAAAATTAAGTAAACTCATAATCATAACAGACCTAAAAACTTAACCCACTTACCCAGTAAACATAGAAAATTGCGTGCACGATACTCGTAACTAGCCACTTTACCACGAAAGATTTTGTAAATGACAAAGGATTTTACAAAATTTATACTTGCCCCGGGTTAATGGTCCCCGTGTGGCAATTCTAATGGAAAGGGTTCAAGCCTAACGGAATAATCCTGAACTCTACCCATATATGTCACAATCAATGCAAGTAAAAAGTACCATCGGTAAAGCTTAGCTTTAACGAGAGAAGTCGCCTGCGTGATAGATGTTGTATTTTTATCCACTTTGTTTTTGTTTTCATTCTAACGGATGTACTTTTTCTCGTGGATGGTTTACGTAATTTGTTTCGAATCTTTCCACAAATCGAAGGCTTTTATGATCGGTAGGCAACGATTTAAAAGCTCTAACAAAAAACGTATCCTCCTAAAAGGTACAACCTCCATCCAAGTAAAAATGCTTGGGCGGCTGAGTAATGGTTTGTACAGCTCGAATGCAGAGGGCACAAGATACATTCCGGTCAACGAGCATCACCCTCCCGGCGCATTACTGAAGCTGACCGAAGCCAAACCGTTTAATTGATCACTATTTTCCTTCGGTTCCGATGACTAACATGCCCTAGATGTTGGGTTGCTGTTTGCCTTTGTTTACTGGCGAGCATTTCGACATTCACGAGATTCGATACAGTCCATTCGTAGATTAGTTCTTCGAATTATAAACAAATTAGAATACGCGTGCAAGTTTCATGAGAGAGCGTCGAACTCCTAATAACTTTGACCAAACACTCCGCTCAGAGAAGCGAACCGGGTTGATTGAAAATTAAATAATTAATGTTATTTGTTTCAGTACAAATGCAGCCGCCACGGTTCAGCATGCAGCCATCATCTTCAAATAGCATTGTCAGAGAAGGCACTACTAAAATATTACAATGTTCAGCTATGGGTAAATATTTAGAACTGTCTACAAATTCCCCATAGCTAAATCCATTATTTTTAGTGGCCTCTTTTATCTTTACCCTACGTTTTACAGGTATTCCGCAACCGATGTACAGGTGGTTAAAGAACGGTGCGCCTCTCAGTGATTACTCTTCTGAGCTATTTTACAAAATTCATAATACCCAGCGGCAAGATGCCGGCGCATACCAGTGTATAGCGAAAAATGACGTCGGGGCCATATTCAGTGAAAAGAACAACATTGTTGTTGCGTGTAAGTAATTTTTATGCGACAACCTTAGAGGTTGAATTGAATAGAACATTTTGACAATGATATGGTGTTTCATTATTTTGTAGTGAAACTAAAATATAAACCAAAAGCTATTTTTTGTCAGATTAATCGATGCTCCGGATACATATCCGGGCAACGGGAATCAACTGTCTTCCAGGTGTTTTATTTTTGGGGTAACTCTGCTCTGAAGTAGAAGTTCCGGAACGTTGACTCTTAAATTATATATAACTTACTGTAATTAACTAAGTTCTGAATCTAATTTAAATACTGAGAAACATTAATTGGCATACAGTGATATACATAATATAGTGTATTTTTTAACGAAATACTGCGCGAAAATTTAAAGTGTGTGAAGTTACCTTCAACTCGATTTCTAGAATGCTATTCGTACACTGACTGTTTATATACTTTTTAGATATGGGTGTTTTTGAGAATATCGCAGAAACGGAAATCACTGTAGATTCAGGCAAAGCGGCAATCCTCGACTTTCCTCGTATAGAGTCGGAGCCTCCGCCATCCGTCATATGGCAGGACGAAGTTGGCGCACTACGATACGATCAGAAATACGCCATCACTGATAAACACCAACTCGTCATATTGTGCGCTTCCCGTGAAGATGAAAAGTCATATAGGTACGTACATAACATCGTACGTATCTAATCTATTCATTTAACTACGTGCACTTTAAAATAGGTAAATTCATTCATCAATAAAATATTTCAGAGTTCGAGCCATTAACACTCAATTAGGTAAAGAAGAAAACAGTCCTTACATTACACTCCACGTCTATGGAGATGACACAAAAGAAATCCCACCGGAAATAATTATAAAACCGCAAGACACAAAAATTATCAAAGGTCAAGAATTCACAAATCTATATTGTATAGCTAACGCGAGACCGCTCCATGAACTGGAAACTTTGTGGTTCAAAGACGGGATAATGATCGATTTGGCCGGAATCACTTTTGATCTGAACGACCAATGGAACCGAACTCTGAGTCTCATATCGGCCAACCTGACTCACACAGGACAGTACACTTGCCAAGCCAGGCTAAAGACTGGTGGATTCGCTACAGTTACCGCATCGGCTACACTTACGGTATATGAAAAGCCTATATTCTTGAGCAATTTGAAATCAGAAACGTTCGGTGAATTTGGGAGTACAATCGTATTGGAGTGCAGCGTCCAAGGCATACCATTACCCGGTATAACCTGGTACAAAGATGCGAAGAAAATCGCCAGCGTTGGAGCTGAAGCCGGGGAGGTAGACAACGTTGACGTCGACGACGGCGGCGGCAGATACAGGGTCGAAGTAGACCGTTCTCTCATTATAAACGAGCTCAAGATGGAAGATATGGGCATTTACCAATGTGTCGCAAGCAACGAAGCGGGAGAATCATCCATTTCTACCTGGTTAAAAATCAAAAGTAAGTAGGCAAGATATCTGTAAAAAATGTTTCCGTGAAAGGCGTTATGTGATGCATTCTTGAAACTTCTGATGCATGGGAATGGAAGCGATAAATGATCGACTTGCGACACGTAACTTGATAAACGACATGATTAATGTCTGTGAGCTGAATTGTATGTAATTGACATCGTCTTTCTATAAGTAGGTCTGAGTCAGAGAACTGCGCTTTGACTAACGGCATTTGAAACTACTTCACTGATTCCTTCATCTATTGGCAAATTTATGTTACATTTAAATAAAACAAATTGATCCTCCACACTTTAGAAATAAATTCTGTCTGCAGATCAACAATTTCAAGGAGAACCATAGCGTAATTCTTAATGGTTATTTAATTGCGTAGGGTTCCAAAAGCTCGTGTTAAAGATGTAACGATGTCAATCCAATTTTTTTGTCTAATTTACAAATAATTGTGTATTGTCAATGGTGTCGTGCAGCGAAGGACAGTAGACGGTTCCCACGCAGTCACATGAAGTTAATAAGAATGCGGACGACGGATAAAAAGGCAAAAACGTTTAAATTCGATACCGGCAGTAAGATACACACTTTGTTGAAATGCACTTACTGCTCCGGCAGTTATGTTTTAAAGCACAGAGTGATGATTGTTTAACCATTCCGTTTTTGTTTCTATAAGTAGAACAACTGAGTTTTGCGTATTTCTTTAAGGAAATGAATTTATTCGTAAACATAGATTACTAGCTGTTGGTTTTATGATTTATCTCTTTCTTTTACATGTATTATAAACCATTTTAATAATTTTTATACACATTTAAATTGATGATTAGCAATCGTATATTTTTATATAGTTTATGCATTTTTAACTTATTGCATGGAGGCATATTTTCTGTAGATAAAAACTTTGCAAACAAAGGCTGTTAAATTCTTAAGCCGCCAGCGTTATAGTGCGGTGGTTTTATCCCACACCTGAGCAGCATACTTAGCCAAATGCCGTCTACTTCGCAAAGTGTTAACAGTGCATTGTATAAAAGCTGCACTTACTCGTCTTTAAAAGCATGGTTTATAATTTTAAATTAATACATTTGTGCACTACTTTCGTATTATTTTATTACAAAAGTTTACGAGGTATTCTTATTAAGTTTCTATAATATTTAAATAGAATGGAAAGGTATCAGTAATAAATAACGCTTGCATAAAATTTGCATGCGCATAACTAACAACTATTTTGACACCGATTGTTGAGTTTCCTCACCGTGATTTTGAGTTATACTAATACAAAGACGTAGTGTCGCTAGTTGTAAACTAACTGTGTGTGGCTTGTAGCGTCCCCGCCCATAATGCAGACCGCGCCGGCGAACCTCACCGTGCTCGATGGCAAGGACGCCACCGTCAGCTGCCGCGCCATCGGTGCCCCCACTCCCAACGTCACCTGGTACTTCAACGGTACGTTATCTCCACTTATCTTTCGAAGCTGCTGCTATATTATGAGTGTCGTAATTCCACTGTTTACTTCATACAAAGCCTTTGTGGCGGTATTCGTTGAGGTATTTAGTTTTGACTTAAATTTTCATCTGTTTTGGTAATATTTGGCAAGCTGAACTTTTTGCGGAATTTCTATTGGAGATTTTTATTTTTAACAGGTACTTCATAAAATATTTTCACTGAAGAATCAGTTCCTTACAAAATAACATGTTACGAACATATAAATCCGGATGCCTAACTAGGAGCCCGTTGAAATCTCTTGTTTAAATATGAAATTCAAAATGTATACAATTAACATGATGTTTGATATTGTAGATACCCTTATAATCAACCTCTCTGGAAGACTTCAAGCCCTAGAAGAAGGCGATTTGCTGATCACTGGCACTACCACGGCTGATACTGGAAAGTACACATGTATGCGATCCAACGACGCCGGCAATGTTTCCGGAGAAGCTTATCTTACAGTTCTTGGTATGAATTTGTCATAGATCAACCTTAACCTGTCTTTGTCTCTGAAACACCCCGACAATTTCGTTTGCTGACTTTAATGTTCCCCGAAGTATAAAATTCGTTACATGCATTTTTAACACGTTTTATCGCTTGGTCATGTAATACGACTTAGCCCTAGTGCGCAATGTGGCCCAATTTATTGTGGTCCGCTCATCAATAATGCACCATAACCATTTTATGGCCACCCGATGTTTGATGCGATCCGTCACATCCATTTACGCACGATTTTTATGTGACAACTTAATTCATTTTATGCCGCTGTAGCCCCTTTAAAACAATAAATTGACGTTTGTGTTTCAGTGAGAACTCAAATCATCGCTCCACCTGTTGACACAAAAGTGTTATTGGGTCACACAGCCACGCTCCAGTGCAAGGTTTCGAACGACCCGAACGTTAAATATAACATAGATTGGTTCCATAACAAACTGTAAGTTTGAAAAGAAATCTTTCGTGGGAAAATATAACTTAAACAGAGTACTGAATTTTCTATTCTTTTTTTAGGCCTATGATGGCAGGATCTCGCATATGGATATCGGCCGAGGGAGCTTTACAAGTGCAAGCGGTGCGAGCGAGTGACGCGGGCGAGTACACTTGCGTGGTGACGTCACCCGGCGGCAACCACACTCGGCACGCAGTCCTGTCCGTCATAGAACTGCCTTTTGCACCGACCAATGTGCGTGCACTCAAATTGGAAGCCATACAGCAACGCGCTATCAATGTTTCTTGGACTCCAGGCTTCGATGGAAACTCTCCAATACAAAAATTCATCATTCAAAGACGTGTCGTACCTGAATTTGGTAAGGACAAATTTTCAGGTACAAACTTCACTTTCTTTTTTCTTTCATTCTTTTTTAATAATTCTGTAGCACCTACCAAATTAGCACAAAACAATCAAAAACATAGAGTGTAATCGGAAGTCGTACATGGCCGTTGGTTTTACATCTACCAGTGACTAGCATACCAATTAATCGACTATGAAGATTGTCTTTTATGACTCCGTTGATTGTTTAAGCTTACCAAACAATCTGATTGACAATGAATTTAAATACTTACACTCGTAACATTTTCTAGGTCCTACGCCAGACCCACTTCTAAACTGGGTCACGTTACCTATGAATGTGTCAGCCAGTCAGAGATGGGTGCTATTGACAAGCCTAAAGGCAGCCACCTCTTACCAATTTAGAGTGTCAGCTGTCAACACAGTAGGTGAAGGCCCCGCATCGGACCCGACTGACGTCTTGACTCTACCCCAAGAAGGTAAAAATCAGAACTTGGCTTTTAGTAACTGTATTTATCAATCTGTGTCACTAATCCAGTGAGCTCAAGTATCCATTAGTATTTTATGGGTCAATTGATTTATTTACCAATATTGGATAATGACGTCCAATTGTGAAAGAAGTATCGTGACCCTAACAATTGTTTGGGTTTTCGGTTGAGTTTGACAAGCACAATCCTAAACTTAGTGTATAATTATGTCGCCAACGACCAAAATATCAAAAGCACTTTTTAGTAGGTACTTGTACATCCATAGTTGTATAATATGGTAAAAAGCAATAGCTACCTATCCATTATTGCTAATTGTTAAGATGCGAAGCGTAGCATTCGTGTTCCATGTTAACGTCCACCTAATAACTTATCCTGGATACATCAAATACGTGTAAGTATAGTATATATATCTGTACACCGAGATCCCGTACCAAAGCGATACGAGAATTTCCTAAGCACCTTCGTGTTTCGTAAAATAAATTGTTGTTCTGTTTGTAAACAAGCAGCCAGCGATCTAATATGCTGCCAAGGTATGGAGATAATCATGGTTATCTTGCTAGTTTGTGTCGTCTTGTTCATTTTGTTTGGCCTTATGTTTTGCGGGTTTTAATGGGAGCTAAAAGTTGTGAAACTGGGCCGAGCCTTTGTAAAGTATCATGTTTAATTACATGGGTCACGCCATGCAAATAAAGTGAAAATTCAGATGAAGATGTCGCTAATGAGGCGTCAGGGTCAAATGTTTTAGCTCCCATTCGAAAAAATAATAGGTGAATTGGATTATTTGTGAACCCCTTCCTCACTATTTGCATCTATAGTGAAATTTAAAATGTACAATGACTGCAGTTTATAATCATTCATCTTTAAATGTAACCTGCCTGTTCTATTTACACATACAATTTTTATATAATATCTAAGTGCATTCAATATATTATTTTAATACACGCATGGAAATATTAAATGTCTCGTCTAGTCTAACAATGTATTTCATGGTCTCGATAACTCTAACTCCGATGCATTTTCATTTGACATTTTTGCATGTTTATCTTGGACATATTGAAGACTGTCACTTTTTATTCTTTTGGCATTTCCGCTAAGGCATGATTTCGTGGGTTAAGTTATTTTTGAATCCTACAGTCCTTTTTGAATCCTATAGACTATACAAAACGATTGAATTAAAGAATACAGTATTGTTCGTAACTATCCACAGCGCCGTCCGGTCCGCCAGTCGGTTTCATGGGATCCGCGCGATCTCCCTCCGAAATTATCACTCAGTGGCAACCGCCACTCGAAGAACACAGAAACGGACATATCCTAGGCTATGTCATTAGATACAGGTTACGAGGTTACGACAACAGCCCGTGGACTTTCCAAAATATCACCAACGAAGCGCAAAGAAATTACCTCATTCAAGATTTGATCACATGGAAAGATTACAACGTCCAAATCGCAGCTTACAATGACAAGGGTGTCGGAGTATTTTCTGATAGCTACACAATAAAAACGAAAGAAGGTATACCAGAAGCGGCCCCCGCTAGCGTGAGGTGTGAACCCTTGAATTCAACATCTGTGACTGTGTGGTGGACCCCACCCAATCCGCAAGCAATTAATGGAATCAATCAGGTACCTCAGCTCATTAATTATGAAGAAATTATATTATATGCTTATTTAAAGGAATCGTATTTATTTATAACAATTATATAGCAATGTTGTTTTAGGCATCATGCATAGTTTTACGTAGACAGCCCGGCCGCACGCCGGACATTCATTTTTATTACAGCAGTTGTGGCACAACATTTAACTGTTAACGCCCCAGTATATCTATATCTCACCCGCTACAAATGCAATCTCATTGCGATCGCCTAACATATTATATAATGATGACCCAAGATTTTAACCAAACATTGATTACAGGGTTACAAAATGCAAGCGTGGAGATGGGACGACACAGAAAACGCAAACGTAGAACAGAGACTAGTGAGCGTCCCACCGAACCTGTTGGATCCTCTGACGGAACAATCGGCCGCTATAACCGGCCTGGAGAAGTTCACCGAGTACAATATCAGTGTTCTGTGCTTCACCGAACCCGGCGACGGTCCGCAAAGCGAATACATACTAGTTAGAACAATGGAAGACAGTAAGTGGTTCGGTTTTAGTTCGCTGATGATGTTAATGTATTAGTTTATCCGGTCAGAGCTCAACGTGTTCTGTTGCTATCCTATTTTACTTTATAAGGCTATGTTTTGAGACCAGTATTTAACTTCTATGTCTATCGTTTATGTCGCGAAGAAGTGGTTTACGCGATCATATGCCGACACATTATCTCTTATTTCTATTCCCTTTACATATTATTGAAATGCAATCTAATATGTTGTCGGTAGTATTTTAACGGAAATGGAATCAATTTAACTGTCATTTGATTTACAGTTCCAGATGAAGTAGGCAGCTTGCTGTTCGACGAAATATCAGACCGCGCAGTCAGAGTATCTTGGTCGCCTCCAAAGAAATCGAACGGAGTCCTCATCGGGTACAAACTCAGTTATCAGATAAAGGACGACGAAGAAAGCTTTAAAGAGGAAGTGCTGCCACCTAACGTCACGAGCATAAGAGTGGAACATTTGCAGGTTTGTTGTGAAACATTTGCTTCTCTTGCTTCATTAAGTTTTAATACTCAGTAACTAAAGCTAGTACTTGAATAAAATTACATCGTACACCAGCAAACCAGTAAATTTCTAAAGCTAACAGTGGTTTAATGTTCAGTTATATCATGCAAATTATATTTACCATAAAAGTTTTAGGAGTTCTCTCCACCGAAAACGTCGTTACTGTACGTACGTACTGTTTATTTTCTTTAACTTGACTGCTCTGTACGCGTTTGCAAATAGCGCCGATAAATGTATTGTTTTCACTAATAATATTGAAATACTAATATTAGTAGAGGTGAGATAGCGTAAATACCCTTGTCTGTTCTCACTAGGGCACACATGTTGCTATATTACTATCTCGCGTATATTTCGCGACTTGTGTCGGGCACAAGACACCTATCTGAAACTTATAATTCTCGGCTCTTTATCACACAGCCGTCACTCATTCGTTTAGCCGCGATTAGACCTAAAGCGCGCGGCGCCCCAGGGGCGTTAGCCGTTTTAGTATGTACCTACATTTATGTCTGTTTGTTGTCGACATGTCCAATTTCACAACATAGTTATATCGAAACATGTGCAAATATCAAATGTGCTTTAGTGTGCCCGTAACTTAACGTCGCGCTAAATATAAAATGGTAACGATGAAAATATTTACTTTCACGACTTTAGCCGGACCTTAGACCACATGAGTTTTTACAAATAAAACCAAAGCCTGCCTGTATTAGAATTATTTAATACTTAAATAACAATTTTATGTCTATGACATTGTCACTGTTAGGGTGAAAGCTTAACTTTGTTCAGCATTAGCTTAAGAGTTAGGTAAGTTCGATTGTGCTGAGCACATTTACAGGTTTCTTTATAGTCGAGACTCGAGTCAAAGTTGGGCCAATGCTCAGCAAGAACTGAGAAAGCTTTGGAGTATACAAAATCATGGCTGTTATCATTTCATAGTCGCCAATTCGTAAGCTACGGTAGATATTAGCCTCAAGTGCGCTCTACCAAAGAGGATGTAACACTACAATTGCTCTATAAACTTCAGTTTTAGGAGACTTTCTAAGGCGCACGCCAAATAGGAAGGCGCGGCCATGGCTGGTAGTGTTTCAATACATTCTGCGACTTAGGCCTATCATACATTACGATATTTACAGACGACTAGTATCCTACGTGAGTCTCGAAAACGAGTCGCCGAGGAGTATCCCATACGGTGATTCGCACACTTCGCTGCCTTCGATTCCGTACAAATATATGTGAGATAGTCTTTGGCGACGCGTCTTCGAGACTCGCATAGGATACTAGTCGTCTGTAAGTATCATAATAGATGATGGGCCTTACTCAAGGTAATGGCGTAGCTGCTATGTATTAGTGGATCGCGCGTAACAGACGTTCGTGTGTTGTGACAGGCGAGCACGCACTACAAGATCTGGCTGTGCGCCGTGACGGGCGTGGGCGCGGGCGCGCCGCGCTCGGCCACCATCCAGTCGGGCGTGGAGCCCGTGCTGCCGGCGGCGCCGCGCAACCTGGCGCTCTCCAACATCGCCGCCTTCTCCGTGCTGCTGCAGTTCACGCCGGGCTTCGACGGCAACTCCTCCATCTCCTTGTGGACTGTGCAGGTATGAGGTCCCATCTTCTGTACCGGCCGTGTTTCTAAAGTACTAGAGTTAATGGCGTTTCCGATTCCTGTCCGAGATTCAGCCATAAATCAGCACATGGAAGGAATCGTTTATTTCACCATATTTTTTAATTTTTGGTTCTAATGTGCCAGTCATTTGTACTCCCGCATCCAGTACTTAGAGACTACTTACTTAGAACATTTTATGTTTTGTATAAATTTTATACATAAAATTTAAATATATTTTTAATTTTGAATATTATTTTTTATTTTCTTACATGATTATGATGATGAATTTTGAAAAGATTTGATGGTATTCTAAGGTAAGCAAAAAAAAATTAAAAACTCTTTGAAACTAAATTCTAGGCTCAAACCGCTCGCAACACATCCTGGGTAACCATCTACGAAGTGAGCGCCCCGGACGCTATATCGATAGTAGTCAACGGTCTCGTACCCTTCACGACGTACCGGCTGCGGCTCGTAGCAACCAACGTAGTGGGGTCATCGGCGCCCTCCGAGCCCTGCAAGGAGTTCCAGACGATACAGGCGCCGCCGCGGCACCCGCCACAGAATGTCACTGTGCGAGCTGTCAGCGCCACCAATCTACGTGTCAGGTGGATTGTAAGTGTTTTTTTATGTATTGACTTTGTACTATTTGTGCAGTTAGCTAGTGTTGTACTGTTTTGATGTTCAAGACTTGTTAAAATAATCGAAATTTACAATATAGCCAGTCAGGTAATATATTTCAGTAAAGTGGTGGATGATTTAGTCCTAGTAGTTCTGATTCCTTAGATACAATACTAGGAATCCTAGTTAGGAATCAGGATGTATGAATAAGATTGTGACGAGTTTATTATTTTTTATTTATTTGTAGCAATATCAACCATTTTGCATTTCAGCCTTTACAACAAAGCGAATGGTACGGCAACCCCAAAGGCTACAACATAACGTATAAACGAACCAGTACCAACGACACTCTGCACAGCATTATAGAAGACCACACGGCGAACTCGCACGTCCTCTCCAACTTGGAGGAATGGTCGGTTTACGAGATCCGCATGACCGCTATCAACGAGGTGG
This sequence comes from Campaea margaritaria, assembly GCA_912999815.1. NCBI lineage: Eukaryota > Metazoa > Arthropoda > Insecta > Lepidoptera > Geometridae > Campaea > Campaea margaritaria. The sequence goes on from OU538792.1 coordinate 6,521,270, forward strand.
GCGTCTCAGCTGAGAGCCCAACTGCCTTTGAAAGGACCAGAGAAGCGGGTAAATATGAATATCTTTAATTATCATCTATTCTATGGATGCTTGTTGCAAATTTCAATTTCTCCCCAAATCTCATGATCACGACCCACATCCGCCCACTGCTGGGCACGAGTCTCATCTCACTTTCGTGAGGAACTGAGGATCCACCGCGAGGGGGCGCGGTTGGTGAATCACATACTTCCGAAACAATTCTCGGGCATGGGTTTCTTCGCGATGTTTCCCGTCACTGAAAAGCGACTGATAACTTGTGTGATAACTGATAGTTCAAATTCAGTTGTTTATTTAACCGACTCGAAACTTTGGCCGTTGACAGTAACCTACTATTGATTGAGTCCTTCGTACTAGTTCTTCGTCACGATTAGGAGTAAAACCGAACAAGATTATTAATTTGGTAATATTTATATTTTCAGTGCCATCGCAAGGACCAAGCAGCGTATCGGCAAATGCTACGTCATCTACTACGATCGTGGTCCTTTGGGGCGATATTCCCGTGCAAGACCAAAACGGCTTGATCGAAGGCTACAAAGTATGCTACGCTGGCGTCGCTCCTCTCCCGCGACCCGAGCATAAGAAAATCGAATGTCAATCCATACCTTCCAACCAAACTCATACTGTTACATTGACTGAGCTGAGGAAGTATGTGGTGTATCAGATACAAGTATTAGGGTACACGAGATTAGGAGATGGGGCGTTGAACGACCCGCCTGTCACAGTGAGGACTTTTGAAGACAGTATGTATCTATTTATGCTTTCTTTATGATGTCCTTATTTCCATGATCATAAGACTGATTTTTCATTACGCGTTTTAGCTCCTGGCCCGCCATCTAATGTATCGTTCCCGGATGTAACTTTCACTACGGCGCGAATAATTTGGGACGTCCCGGAGGATCCGAATGGCGAAATACTCGCGTATAAAGTTACATACCACCTTAACAGCACTTCTCAGCACATGTTTTCAAGAGAGTTTTTACCCTCGGAGAGAACTTTCAGGTGTGTATATTCTAGCAGATCAATTAACGTTTTTACTCATTTAAAATTATTAATATCAAAAAGTTAGTTAAGTTTTTATATGTTTAAAGTAAGCAGAACTGTATATGGCATCATCTGCCTATAATGTTATTTTTCCCATAGAACTAGTGAGTGAGTGTGAGTTCAATAAAAACGTCTGGGTGGTATTGTAACTGTTATGGGCAGGCATGGCATTAACCAACAGGTGAACCTCTTGGTTGTCTCTTTACTCAGAAACATAATTAATAGTATGGCGTTGGTCTGTCACGCTGCGTCGGCTTTGTGCGGATTGGTGTTATTATATTATGTGGTTATTCGACATGAAAAAATATAACCTTTTTTCTGGCACAGTCAGCTAAAAACCTTAGTAATTGCAGTTTGACACAACGCTCTTATTTATGCTCCGCTAAATGCGACTCTATACGATACAGTATTAGGCTAATGATCGACAGCGGTAATAAACTTGCTCGCATCGCACTGAAAACTGTCCTTCATGAAAAAAGTTCTCAACCCTGCTTATAATGCATTCCCATTCCAGAGCCACGGAACTGTCGTCGGAGCAATACTACCTGTTCTCCGTGACGGCCCAGACGCGGCTCGGCTGGGGCACCACGGCCCGCGCGCTCGTGCTGACGACCGTGAACCGCGCCGCGCCCGCCGCGCCGGCGCGCCCCAACATCGCGCGCTCCTTGCTGCAACCGCACCACATCACCTTCTCTTGGACCCCCGGGGATGATGGCTACGCGCCGCTCAGGTGAGCAGCATTATTAATCAAATTAATCTTCTATACCAATAATAGAATTTAAGTGAAACTGATATTTACATGACGCCTAATGAAAGTAATCATAAATGGCAGTTTTCAGGATTTTCGTCGGTCTGGCGGCCTGAAAGTTTGTCCCGAGTAGGCTTCGAAACAACTAAATAGATTTCAGTGAAAATTTTAGGGATTACAACATTTTATCTGTCATTTTCGTGTATGTTTAATTACGATGTCTTCCTTGATTCAAAAGATATGAATATGACTTAAATATATTTGTCCAAGTGCCGCGCGAATTTGAACTGTCCTGCCCTCGTTGCCTCGACACCTAGAACTCTATGAGGCTTCTATGAAGATGTCATAATTACATAATATGTACCTACTGCTGTATTACGTTGTTCTTTTACATTACTTAGATATAATTTTATAATTTAATTCCTCCACAGATACTACACAGTGCAGCAGAAAGAGGAAGGTGGTACGTGGCAGACCATCCCCGAACGAGTGGATCCCTTCGCCACCTCGTATACGGCCGACGGGCTGAAGCCGTACACTGCGTACCAGTTCAGGATCAGGGCTACCAACGACATCGGGCCCAGTCGGTACAGCAACGTCACCGAGACAGTCCGGACTTTGCCGGCAGGTAAATATTAATAAATAATAATGCCAATTTCTCAACCACTGAACTTCACTTTGTAGAAAAGTAATAAAGAAGAAAATAAGCTATTCTGGCTTAGTCTCGTGAAACGATTGGTTATCACTTTCACATTTTATAAAAATAAGAGACGAAAACTGTCAGAACCGCCAAAGATTTCGAAACGTTAATTTTGGTATCATAATGACCAGCCCCGAGCAAAGCCGTGGAGAAGCTGCACGTGGTGCCCATAACGCCGCGCAGCGTGCGCGTGCAGTGGGCGCCGCTGGCCGAGCCGCAGTGGAGCGGCGACGCGCGCACCGGCGGGTACCGCGTGCTGTACCAGCCGCTCACCGACTTCCCCACCGCGCTGCAGCACCACATGAAGCTGGACGTGCCCGGCATCAAGGTCATCTACCCTCCTTGGAACAAATATAATAAAACCAAATTGTAGTAAAGTCCACGAGTTGCCCTAGACACACCCCGAACACTAAGAACAAATAAGCTGATTCAACACACACATGAATGACGTTCGTATATTGACTACGCGGGGCGGAGAGTTCTGTATGTAATACCATATTTATTCTGTGCCGAAAAACGCGAAGCGTGCGTTACCCATGCTATACTAAGTGACTTCACAAACGCGATCAGGATTGTTGATACTACCTGATGACGATGATTGTAATATGATACGTGCAGCTCTAGAAATCATTATAATGATTCGATAACATATTATTTGTCTTCCGCAGAGCGAAGAAGCCGTTCTCACGGATCTCTCTGTAGACCGGAACTACGAGATCAGCGTGTGCGCCGTGAACTCGCAAGGTGCCGGGCCGGCCGGCACGCCGGCCGTGGTGTGGGTGGGCGAGGCGGTGCCCACCGCGCCGCCCGCCGGCGTGGCCGCCGAGCCGCTGTCGCCCACCGAGGTGGCGCTCAGCTGGCGCGCGCCGGCGCGGGCGCAGCAGAACGGGGACTTGCTCGGGTACAAGGTGAGAGTACTGGGACGTCATCTCCAGGGGACGGCGCTGGCTACGTACCCCCAGTTGGCATCATTTGATCTTACGAATATCTGAACGATTCTAAAACACTTTCAAACCTCTTTAAGTGTGGAATAGAGCGCACTTTTTAAGAGTATTTGCTCTTATAGTTATTATATCATAGTTTTATTTAAGGCACACCCTGGGATACTCCACACAAAAGCCTATTTGACCAGTCACACATATTAATTACGTGTATGTAACTTAGCAAAGATACTACGTGACCAAAGCAATAGACAACTTGCTAATATGAAGATTCACACGACACCTGTTATTCATAAAGTTCCTATTCACATCACTTGAGACTTATCTTAATTCTTCCAGATATTTTATCTAATGACGGAGTCGCCTGAAGAGCCCGAACCGGGCCGTCGCGCCGAGGAGGAAATCGAAGTGGTGCCAGCGACGGCCACCTCCCACTCGCTCGTCTTTCTTGACAAGTTCACGCAGTATCGTATACAGGTGAGATTTGAACTAGCGGTTTTTTTTCGATACTTTAATGGTTTGGTATTTCGGCGCGCTATAATTCGCTAAAATACACACACATAATGGGAATGTGTACATAGTGTACGCAGTGATAGTTAGCGGTACCCGTGTCTTATCTATACGTAACAGCTACCACATCAACCTCAAAATTAATTTCGTTTCAGGCGTTTACGAATGAGTAGTATTTGGCTCTTTTTATGTGTATATTCTGTGGCTAATAGACAAAACGCATCAATTTACGCATCTGTGCCGGAAGAGTGAAGTGCATCGTGTTGACTCACTCCAACGGTCAGTTCGAAATCCACACGCGCCGCATCGCACATGCTCCGCTCCGCGACGACGTAATTTAACATTAAACGTGTCGTGTTTTCATCCCCCGCATTTATTATAATAGGAATCTCGTTTGTCGAACTCACCCCCGCTCGCTTGTGTAAACAAACCGCAACGATAGTGCAGTGACGTGATTTCACGTGTGCCGGCCGGCAAAACGGAACTGTGGGTGATAACTTGGATGGACAGTAGCTGGAGACGGACCCCCTTGAGGTGCTAGATTGGTACGTAGTCTTTTTCCGCATTTTTATACACATAATTACTGCTACCCCTCGACAACCTCAGGAGACCATCCGATTCCCGGCTGAAACAGCCCGTATTTTCACTGAGGCCAGCCCGCAGTGTAGGAAAGCAAATTTTCTACCATTTTATGGTCCTTCGAGCCGGATTCTCCGTGAAAATTAGTTGTTTCTAACAAACATTTCAAGTTAGACACCCCCGCCATTTTTTTTTGCCCTTGTTAGTGCGCACGCGTCATATTGCCATCCGCTAAAATCTCTTCGAAACTTTAATATTTTTAACTAAAAACACTAACTACGCTCCTATAACAACCGCATTACATTTATTTCCGCATATTTCGCTAAAAACTTAACCTACATAAGCATATTCCAATTTCAATATCTCTGTACGCCACTACGAACATTAGGTACATACCTACATAATAATGGCCGCGAATGAACAGAAGTTGAAATTGTTAGAATCTCAACGGGAATTATTTTTCCAACGCCTTCAAACAATTTACGACTATTCATGTTGCGATTTAAAAGATCCAGAAGCCCTGGATAATTTTCTATGCTCCATTGAAAGTTTAGAAGACGTAAGAACTAACTTCCAATCAACCGCGAAAGAATACAATATAACCTTGTTGAAAATAGATAAAGAAAGTGTACCTGACTCTCAAAGCTGGTTATCATTCGAAGACATGTATTGCCGCATTAAACGTAAATTATCCATGTTTACACCGCCAAAAGCAGAATTTAAACCTACCCCCGCTAAATCTTTAATTAGGTTAGCGCCGATAGAAATGCCAGAATTTAATGGAGATCGGCTTCAGTGGCCATTGTTTTATGCCACATTCCATAACGCTGTACATTTAAATGCATCTTTAACTAATACCGAAAGAATGTATTATTTGGTTGGTAGACTAAGTGGTAAAGCCAAATCCATCTGCACAGGTATTGTTCCTTGCGCCGAAAACTACAACGCGATTTATAGCGCGCTTATATCGAAATACGAAGATAAACGCAGTCTAGCCGTTACATACCTAGATCAGATGTTCTCTCTTAAACCGATCGCTTCCGCAACCGCCAGTAACCTTGAATCTTTCATAGATCAATTCGCCAATGCCTATTTAGCATTGAATAACTTAAACATACCTGATCTATGCGACTTTGTTATGTCTTACACCCTTTTGCAAAAGTTAGACAAAGAGTCCGCGCGGTTTTTTGAAATGGAGAATCGAGGTGTAGAATTACCGAACTTAAACGGGTTAATTTCATTTGTCCGCGACCGCGTAAAGGTCCTCACTCGTACTGGTGACCAATCGGGTTCTAAGACCCAGAATACAATTGCATCAAAAACTAATGTACGTTCTTTTATTGTAAACAACAACACCGCTAACAAATGTTCTTTGTGTGAACAACCTGATCACAGTAATCTCTATTTATGTTCGACCTTTAGAAAACTGTCGCCCCGCGAACGTTTCAAGTTCATCAAAAGTTGTAACGCCTGTATTAATTGCCTTAGTAAAACACACACCGCTCAATCTTGTAAATCCATAAACACATGTAAACAATGTCAACAAAAACATCACAGTATGTTACATTTTCTTGAATCCGATTATGCAAACCCGCATTCCTTATCGTCGAAGCTCGATACAAATACCTCCCGCTGTAGTGAGGGAGCTAACGGAAGGGAAAATTCACGTAACTCGACTTCTTCTAAGTCAGACGATAGAACCTTATCACTTTGCAGTATGAATACCTACTCGCATGCTAGTCACGGGCGGAAATCACAAAATGTACTACTAGGTACAGCCCTCGCTGACGTAAAATCAAATGATGGATCTGTTAGGAAAGTTCGTTTTTTGATCGATAATGGTTCTCAAAACCATTTTATAACAAAGCAGGCCTGCAAACAGTTGGGTCTCCGTGTCTTTAATGATTCCAGTAATCAATCGGTAATGGGAATAGGTGACACCTCCCAGCCTATATCAGGCATTACTGACCTAACATTGTACTCACGCCTTGATCCGAACTTTTGCTTGAAGATTCAACCGCTAGTCATTAAAACAATCTCTGGAGATTTACCGAGCTGTTCTCTAAACACTTCCGCGGTCACGCACCTTTATGACCTACCGCTCGCCGACCCGCATTTTTACGCGCCCGGACCCATCGACGTTTTATTGGGTTCCGAGGTCTTTGTCGAAATCTTGCGGCCTGGAAAATCGCTGGGCCCTGCAGGACAACCTGACGCGTTAGAAACCGCCTTTGGATATATAGTAATGGGGTCCACGGCCTCAGTGCCCGCCGATAATCATAAACCCGCACATAATCAAACTCACCGCGCGTTCTTTACATCGAGTGACGAGTCAATTGAGGCTTTAGTTACTAAATTTTGGCAGCTCGAGTCGGTACCTACACAAAAACATATGTCGACAGCTGACCAAGAATGTGAACATTTCTATGTTTCTAATACGCACCGCGACGTTAATTCAGGACGTTATGTAACCGCATTGCCATTTTCGAAATCCCCGCACTTGTTAGGAGATTCCTTGACGACAGCCACGCGCCGTTATTCTTATCTTGATCATAAATTCCAGACTAACAAAACATTAAAGAGCGAATACGACAAGGTAATGACGGATTATTTAAAAGGTGGTATTCTTTCCCCCGCTCCCGCTTTGAACACCGATAACAAATATTATGTAATCCCTCATCATGGAGTCTGCCGACCAGAAAAGCCGCTACGACTTGTATGTGACCCTAGCGCGAAGTCAAGCACTCAAGTAGCTTTAAGCGACATTCTACACTCGGGGCCAAACTTACAGGCAGATTTAACCGCAATCATTTTAAAATTCAGACTTACTCCCGCTCAACTGTTGAGTCATCCGCTATGGCTCCACGGTCCGCCCTGGGCACGTGACGATCCACGTACGTGGCCTATTAATCGCTTCACCTTCGACTCCACAGCTGATGAAAAGCTGTTGGAAATCAAAAAACGCGCTAATGTTTTCATCACCACCGATGAGCAACCGCAATTTCTATGCACGCTTGCTAAGAAAGTATCGTCTTGGTCCAAGCTTCTCCGCATTATAGTATATTTATACCGCTTCTTAGGAAAAATTCCGCGTTCTAATAGAATCGAACTTTCACACTTACAATATGCAGAAAATATTATTGTAAAATCTCTTCAACAACAATATTTCAAAGACGATATAAACGCCCTCTCAAACAATCGCAAGGTTTCAAAATCGCTAATCCCGCTTTCACCATTTTTAAAAAATGATTTGCTTCGCACCGGGGGACGTTTAGAAAAATCTTCGCTTTGTTTTGACGCTAAACATCCGATATTGCTTCCTAAAAAGGATCATATCGTTAACATTTTAATAGATTATTATCACCGCAAATATTTACATGCCGGACCACATTTATTACTATCTTTGTTGAGACAAAAATTCTGGATAATTTCCGGACGCACTACAGTAAAACAACGCTTTCGACTTTGTAATAAATGTTTTAAAGTAAATCCCCGTAATGAGGCGCCTTTCATGGCACCCCTCCCCGCTTCTCGCGTCACCGAGGCTAAACCATTCTTACGAACGGGCGTCGACTACGCTGGTCCAATAAACATATTGATAAGCAGATACCGCGGTGCCCGCAAAGAAAAGGCATATATCTGTTTGTTTACATGTTTAGTGACGCGCGCCGTTCATTTGGAATTGGCAGTAGACTTGAGTACGGACTCATTTTTCCGCGCTTTCCGTCGATTCATCTCGAGGCGTTCCAATTGTCTGGAGTTGTTCTCAGACAATGGTGGAAACTTCTTAGGCGCTAAAGCCCAGCTGGACGAGTTGAATGGCTTTCTCAAATCCAAGGCCTTTTGTGATTCCTTCGCTGAGGAAACGATATCTCAAGGCATATCTTGGCATTTGAACCCGCCCAGTGCACCTCATTTCGGTGGCATTTGGGAAACTAACGTCCGCAGTGTAAAGTTGATTTTAAAGCGCGTGATCGGTGATGTTCTGCTTACTTATGAGGAGCTGCTTACCGTATTAACTCAAGTTGAATCGCTTCTCAACAGTCGTCCGCTAACCGCTGTTTTAAGTTCTGACCCCGCAGAGCCCAAGGCACTTTGTCCTTCTGACTTTCTGACTATGGGTCCGCTTGAGTCATTTCATGATGACTCACGTTACAAACCTACATTGACAGATTTAGTCCGCAGTAAACATTTGACTGACCAGGTTGTTCAGAGATATTGGAATCGTTGGAGACAAGAATATCTTAATACCCTACAAACACGCGCCAAATGGAATACTAAGTCTAATCCGGTGACTAAAGGAGCTGTCGTTGTGCTAAAAACTGAAAATTCACCACCGTTACAATGGCCTTTAGGCATAGTAGAGGATATACATCCTTCATCTGACGGAATCGTCAGAGTGGTAACGGTGCGCACTAAGAATGGTACCTATGTTCGCCCTGTTGTAAAACTATGTGTTTTACCTTCTCAATAACCTACATTCTTAACCCCTCCCCGCATTTTTCACCCGCAATTTTAGTCATAGTTTATTTTTATCTTTCAAGTTTTCCTATCTTTTATTAGACGGATTACTTCCGCGTCCGCTTCCGCATCCTTAGACATTAGATAACACAATTTAGGTGATCATTCTCTCTTTGTTGGTTCAGGAGTCTTCTTTAACTCCTGAAGGCCGGGGGGATGGCTCTTTTTATGTGTATATTCTGTGGCTAATAGACAAAACGCATCAATTTACGCATCTGTGCCGGAAGAGTGAAGTGCATCGTGTTGACTCACTCCAACGGTCAGTTCGAAATCCACACGCGCCGCATCGCACATGCTCCGCTCCGCGACGACGTAATTTAACATTAAACGTGTCGTGTTTTCATCCCCCGCATTTATTATAATAGGAATCTCGTTTGTCGAACTCACCCCCGCTCGCTTGTGTAAACAAACCGCAACGATAGTGCAGTGACGTGATTTCACGTGTGCCGGCCGGCAAAACGGAACTGTGGGTGATAACTTGGATGGACAGTAGCTGGAGACGGACCCCCTTGAGGTGCTAGATTGGTACGTAGTCTTTTTCCGCATTTTTATACACATAATTACTGCTACCCCTCGACAACCTCAGGAGACCATCCGATTCCCGGCTGAAACAGCCCGTATTTTCACTGAGGCCAGCCCGCACCCCCCCGCAGTGTAGGAAAGCAAATTTTCTACCAGTATTTTTAGTTCCGTTTCATTAAAAAACATAGTCAGATTGAAATAGAATTTTATGGATAGCTTGAGCTTTGCAATTATTATTATCATATCCAGGATTGCTGCTTTTAATTTCATTAGAAACAATAAATTCTGAGTAAATTAGAGACACTGAGTTATTTCAGCCAGAACACTGGCCACAATATATTAGAAGTCACCTGCAACCATATAATTACAAGTAAAGTGTAAATGTTGTAGGTTCTAGCGTTCAACCCGGCGGGCGACGGGCCGCGCTCGGCCGCCGTGCTGGTGCGCACGCAGCAGGGCCTGCCGTCGGCGCCGCGGAACATCTCCTTCTCCGACATCACCATGAACAGCCTGGTGGTGCAGTGGGACCCGCCGCGCCGCAGGAACGGGCTCGTGCACTCCTACCTCGTCACGTACGAGACGATAGAACAGGACGAGCGTAAGTAACTCGTGGAGGCATTACATCCTAAACGGTTTGTTGGAAGCTGAGGAGATGCTTGTTTTAGCCTATGGTAAATGTTCACTAGCTTTGTGATGAGTCAATGTCGAATTGACGTGATATAAATAAATCAGTTGAACTGCTATACTTTCTTAGGGTAGGTTGTCCACGGTGGCCGTTTATGACAAAAGATACGTCGTTGTGTGCCTCGGCGTCGTCAGTATCGGGCCGATATCGACGCTAGAAAGCGTAAACGCTGTAACCCTTTGACCGACCCGAAAATACATTTTTTACATATTTGGAAACAAACGCTGTAACCCACATTTCAACGTCCCCTAGGAACTTTAGGATATAACCAAGGTAGCAGTATTGTAGCTTTGTATGAAACACACCAAATATCCAAAATTTACGTTTTTAGGTCGAGTAGATATTGAGTTATGATTTTTTTTCAACAAAACAAAAGTTTTTTGCCTCTGGTGAACAATTTTGCGTTTCAAGGTTACAGCGTTTACGCTTTCTAGCGTCGATATGGTATGATAGCCTAGATATAGACAAAGTAAAGAGAAGTCTTTATAGTTTTTTTTATGCCATTGAGTACCGAGATGTATCAGTCGTTTACCTGATGGTAAGCGCCATGTTTGCCCATAAAAGTTGCAGTGCCATCCGGAACATTGTATTGCAAAATTTTGCGCGATATTTCCCAATGACAGTTGCCTATCACGGTATAATTTTATCATTAAATTACTTATCGTGCGACCAGGAACGATATTTTATAGTCACGAAAGATCATTAGAACAATTCAAAACTATCCTTATTCCGTCTTTTAAAGTTATTTTTTTAAATCAGCAGTATAACCCCTAACGTGCACATCCAGGGTTCAGCAAACAAGTGAAACAGAAGGTGGAGGAGACCCGGCTCCTGGTGGGCGGGCTGGAGGAGGAGGCGGAGTACCGGTTCGCGGTGCGCGCCGCCACGGTGGGCGCGGGCGGCGCGGCCGAGGCGCGCGTGCGCACGGGCCCGCAGGCCGGCTCGCCGCGCGCGCCCGCCGCGCTGGCGCTGGCGCCCGACCCCGCCGCGCTGCGCCTGCGCTGGAGGAACGCGCCCTCGGGCAAGGGGCCCCTGCTCGGGTACTACATCGAGGCCAGGAGGAAAGGTACGCCGGCTCCGTGGCCTCCTCCGATACGGTGAACCCCCACCACAGTGGGTTGCAGAACGGAAGAAGGCCTCTCGTCGCAGCGTTATTCTGATAATGCGTCCTGTGTCCTTTCCACACAGCTGCGTTTTATATAAAATTAACTACAAACAAATATCACAAAAACTTCTGCTTTGATAACGCGCTAGTGGAGGGTAGGGTGTAGTGTATTAAACAGTGCTACATAATTTTAAAACTTATTAATAAATTGTGACATCAGTTGTATAAACTAGCCGTCCTGACGCCTTCGGATCGCCTTGACGCATGTTTTCCGGGGCTGAGTATCTTGCTCGACGAACGGTACCGTCGGTTTCGACCGCCGTTCAGGATTTTTTACATATTGAACGCCTGATTGCCGGACAGGTGAACCTTGCATGTGCATTTTTGGCGTTTACAGCTCTAATAGGATCGCGAAAAAATCTTAAAGAGTCGATGCGGTCGTAAACATTAATGTGTAACGTATTTTTACTTGTTATGTACATCTCAATGTTAGTGAGTAGTCGTGAATCAATACATAACGCTTTGAAATTTAACGCAGCCAAGGAAACGTGGCAAGCCTGTAAGTTTGGGAACTAGAGCCACACTTTTAAGTATCGACTTGAACCCTTTGCACGTTTGATCACATGTTTTAGCGTTGAAATTTTCCACATTCTCACTCCTTTAATACCCTTAATCTTTAATACTTATCCAAATCTACCAGATACTAACACTTTAGTTTAGAACAAAACCGCAACTAAAAGAACATACTCTCCATCACTTAGCGTAGAACACTTCACCTCTGCTTATTTTTATACCTACTTTATCTCAGACACTTGTGCATAGTTTATCTATAATATTTTATATACTAATTTATGACTAACTTTAACATAATTTCCAACAGACGACACGAGATGGGAAACGATAACGCGGACCAACAACGGAATGCTGGAGGAGTTCACGATCTCGTACCAGAGCCTGCTTCCGTCGACGGCGTACCTGTTCCGAGTGATGGCGTACAACTCGTACGGGATCAGCAACCCGGCGTACAGCGAGAAGGTGATCGTGACGCCCTCCAAGCTGTACCTCGAGTACGGCTATCTGCAGTACCGGCCGTTCTACCGCAGCACTTGGTTCATGGTCGCGCTGGCCGCCGCCTCCGTTATCATCATCATAATGGTGATCGCCATACTCTGCGTCAAGAGCAAGAGCTATAAATACAAAAGTAAGATTCCTTGTGTGTTCTTTATCGTAAGTACAAGGAAAGTGCGTGGCGTGTTTTTTATTTAGGCTCCAGTACTACCTAAATTGATGTTATGTGATGTATGATGCAACTGTTTTAGAAATGTAGTTGAATTCAAAGACTTAAATAGTTAAGTTCCATTAGTGTTTCAAAAATATTTACAAGCTAGATACATCGGATTGTAAATAATTCGACATAAAAGATAATCCAGGGTGTATCTAGATTCTAAACTATCTGTTGAGTTTTATATAGGACGAATAATGTTAGTTTACTACGAATCAAACAAGATATGAGCTTTGAGTACATCACGCTAAAGATCAACTTCATACAGGCAGAAATAAATATTTAGAGACGAATTCAATTTGAAACGTGTATTTTGTGCAAACAGAAGAAGCGCAGAGGACCCTGGAGGAGTCCCTGGGCGGCGAGACGGAGGAGCGCGGCTCGCTGGCCATGGACCTGTACCGCGCGCGCGCGGGCTCGGGCGCCGGCGCGGGCGCCGCGGCGGGCGCCACGCTGCGCCGCAAGCAGGCGCCGCTGGGCAAGTCCCCGCCGCGGCCGGCGCCCGCCTCCGTGGCCTACCACAGCGACGAGGAGAGCCTGCGCGCCTACGACGAGAACCCGGACGACTCCTCGCTCACCGAGAAACCCTCCGAGATGAGCTCCTCGGACTCGCAGGTAATCACGATCAAGATCAGCGTCGTCTGAACCCCACCCGAGTGTATGGCGTGTCTCACTAAACACCGACCTTGTTTTTTCCTCTGACCCCCGGACGCCCGAGACGGTAAATATCGTTGAGTTGATATGTTATGTTGGTCACGCTTTCGGTCGCGATTCGGCACAATAGTAGTGAGCAGATTTTGTTATTCTTCGCACTGAATTACGTTATGTAAATATGTTAGGTACCTACTTTAAAAGTTTCGTTTCTACGTATAAAACTGTATATTGAAATTTTCGGTAGTTTCGGTTAGCGAATAAATAAACTGTCGAGTTTAGCGGCGGAAGTTCGCTCGTGATAATACTGTACGCTCTCCGGAACGTCACATGTGAGTACTTTAAGTATAATTCCGCCCCTAAAGTCGTAACTAAATAAATCTTAATTGAATAAACCGGGTAAAATCTAACTTCTTTAACGATACGCATTCTTCATGATACTTTTTTGTTTACACGACAGAACTCGGAGAGCGAAAACGAAAGCGTTCGCTCGGAGCCGCACTCGTTCGTGAACCACTACGCGAACGTGAACGACACGCTGCGGCAGTCGTGGAAGCGGCAGCGGCCCGTGCGGAACTACTCCAGCTACACGGACTCGGAGCCCGAGGGCAGCGCCGTGGTCAGCCTCAACGGCGGCCAGATCGTCATGAACAACATGGCGCGCTCACGGGCGCCGCTGCCCGGCTTCTCCTCGTTCGTATGACAGGAGCCCTCCTGCACGCTCGCGCCACATCCGCAAACCGTGCACATCTAGACCGAGACTCGATCGACTGACATTTCCCTTCGAAGACTACAGTGTGAAAAAGTTTTTGGAGGATGTCTGTGTCGCGCGCTAACGCTTACACTGCCCATTCCTTATTTATGAACTTGTTAGTCGTAATTTTACATACTCTGTACATATCACGTAGATAGCTGTTATCGATAAGGCTTTAATCTCTACCGTTAAAATAATTTTGATACGTTTTTTGACTTCTTATCTTATTGTAACCGTAAGAATATTGTAATTTGATATTTTTATTGCAGCTATTTAATAAATTAAGTAGGTACATTATTTAACTCGTAAGCTAATTAGAGATCTCGTTGTTATGAGTTATTACTTAAGTTTAAGCTCCTTTTTAATAGTGTAAACAATACTTAACTCTTTTGAGTTGCTATCCTTATGTCGTAAGTTTTTGTATCTGTAGACATTTTATTGTAGGATTTTAAATATTTAAAATGCAATACAATTCTAATTCTAGTTAGACCTTCTTCATTATCCAATGACTTATCGTCGCCCTTGACTTGATTCGTGCGTATACTGTCTGACTACAGTGTAGTGACTACATGACTACATTAAAAATCATGTAGTGGGCTAAAGGGTATCATTCTACAACTATTCAATTGTAATCGGCCCATTGCCAATTCTGCTGTTCATTTTTCTATATACTAGTGGTTCCAAATTAGATCCTATAGAAAACAACGTAATCAATCGGCTCGTGTCAGTCCACTCGTATGATATGGGTATGCGTGAAAGTAAGCCACTAATTAGCCCTATTTTTGGTTCTTCTTTTGCCACAACTGTAAGCCACCTTGCGCGTTCGCAAGTTTTTTAGTTGGCTATGTTGAAATTTTAGTAGTTTTTTTTATTGCTTGTTGTTAGCAGTTGTATACTTCATTGTTTCAACATGCGAAACTAAAGAGATTGTTGACTTCTCGAAAGTTGCCTGTAATTACTAATGCATTAAAATTAATCCTAAACTTTTATGTGTTAAATTGGATATAAACATATTTTAGATGTAAAGCAAAAATATTTAACTATTAAATCTTGCAATCGACTGATAGTTGTAGTGTAAAATCTTAATGATGTAAATAAAGTTTAAAATAAATTTATAGTAAAATTCATGCATAAATTTGGAAAAGTTTCGGCACAAATATTAATAAGTCTGTGATCTACTTGCATTACTTAATAACCTTAAATAGAACTTCTTCACTGTGAGTACTTAATATTGACTTTTAAATAAGTAGATATATAATAATTATAAATAATAAGGGTCAAAACCAAAACATTTGTGGGGCTACATTGCTCCGGCGCAATCTAAATTGCAAGCCTGACTCTGTATTTATTGTGAAGATAATATTTTACTATTAATTTCTCATAACCTCCCACTGAAAAAGTATAATAACACAGGTACATACGTACAAAATGTATTTAGTACTGTTTAGTTAGATTATATTTGCGCCATACGTTAGGTCCATTTAGTGATAACTGAATGCAAGAGTGCGTGCGGTATCTGGCTTTGTTGAGCCCAACAGTATCAAGGATCAACATTTAAAGCCAAGAATAATTTACGGACCAATTTTTTAAATATTGACTTTTTAGATATTAGGTACAGAATTCTGTCTCAACAATTAAATAAAGCAGGTGCCATTATGTTTAGACTAAATTCAAGTCTTTTAATATGTATTACGTAAATCGTGTATTAGCTGATATTCTTTAACTGTGATAAAAACAGGTACAATGAGTAGAATATTCTTTGCCAGATTTTAAATGCAGCGCAGAGCCCTAATTAGCAGCTGTATTGTAATTTTAATTATTATACTAACAATGGCAGCTTTTTATAACTTGTTATAATTAATCAAAATAAGACATAATTATGTTGTTCAGTAAGTTTCATCACAACTGCCTTAAAAGAATGTCAGCTACTTTTGTAACATCCTACTGTATTCATTATCTTACAATCTTATAAGAATGTATTTTAAAGAAATGACTCTTTTATTCACTTGAAAGATTAAATAGATTATGACTATTAGTTCTAGTTTGTTTTATTTCGCTATTCAATAAACATTGATTTCAAATAGCTGGAATTAATAGTAACTAGCCGCGTAATAAATACACGCCATGTCCCGCGCGCTGATGCAGTTTGCGTTTTTGTTTTGTTCAACACAGTACGCAAGTTAAGAGCATTTGAAAAATGTATACATCTGTTAAATCAAAGTTACATGTCTGATGAAAAAGTCGTTTATTATTAATATTCAGTATACATCTACATGCACAAATTTTCGCAGTTTTTGAGCCAAGCTTTGGGTACATATTTGACGCTGCTTCTAGATTGCTTGACTATATTAAATGCAGCTAAATCCACAATGGTAAATTCGTTTTTACATATCCAGTCCTTAGACTCTGCAAACAACTTTTTAAATAATGGTTCTTTGTACTTTTCTGGCGAGTGTTCCAACAGATGACAGATGTCTAATAAAGAGTCCACTTTTATGTCTGCGTCATCGTATGGGATGATATTTGGATAAGCATGTGAAAGGTACCGTAATATGTTCACAGTACCCACTATCGGTACAGATAGTGATGATAATTTCAACTCTGGATCAGCAGAAACTGAAACAAAATATAAAAAAATTAAATAATTATTCCATGTAAAAAGGCCAATTTGCTAAAATGTATTTAAGTTACTCATAGCATAAAATGTAGAAAGAACTAAAACTAATCAAGTAATATTATGCGAAAGTTTGTGAGTTTGAACTGATTTTCCTGAAATTTAGTCTTTAAGATACTTTACATCCTAAAATTACACATAGGACACTTTTTCTCTCATAAAAATTAACAGCTCAAGTTATCTTTTGTGGCATAAAAAAATTACATCCCTGTACAGTTTCTTGGTGCCATCTTCTCTGACAGGGTACTGGTAGAGTCAATGAAGTTTCTTTTTCCTGTGCAAGATTCACCCATGAATCAACACAAAAGGAACATTTCCTTTTTCAAACTCAAACCATAATCAGTTAATCATTACTTTAGTTTACCATATTTGATTTATTTTTTATTTTCCTCTATATAGTATTTGACTACTAAAAAGTGCATGATTTTTGCCTATTTAAAATAAGTGATTTGAGTTTTGGTGAAACTGCAAGCCGCAGCTAGCATAATCTACAAGCTTATTTTATATCAATGCGACATTTCTATAAGCCATAAAACATACCACTTTTGATTATCAGCCTCAGATTGATTTTCAAAGTATTATCTGGAACTTTCAGACTTTTCGCAAAGCCATTAATTTTGGCCATTTTTTCATTGGGTACCGAAGAATGAATATGCCAACTGAGATTTACTGAGACAGAGGAGTCTTTCAGAATGTTCACATAATATGGCAAATTATCAGGATTGGTAACTAACACCACTTCTTCTGGAGCCGGAATCTGCAATAAAAATTAAATAGTACTTACATGTTACTTAACTTTTTTAAATCACATTTTCTACAAAATGACTATTACAATTTAACATGGTTCTGATAAAAAATATTTATTTTAAATTATTGTTGTTATAGAATTGAAACTTAGGAAAGAATAAAAATTGTGTTTTTACTTATGACACACCACAATACTAAAGTTAATTAGTATTGAGTATGGCATAAAATAGGCCATTCACCATGCTGTCAATTGGATCAAATTTAACTGCTGTGTGGGTGTTTAATTGCCATGACAAGTATCATGCCAAATCACAGCAGTATCAGTCATGTCGACTGGATGATCGACAGCACGGTGTACTGCCTACCTAACACAGCATAAGAAAGAAAAGATACATTTTTAGACCATTCCTGTCACATTATTTTAGTTTTTTATGATTTGGTCCTTATACAAAGAAAAGATAGTATCATGTTAGATTAACACTTTGACTGCTGAGCCGATTTTCTTGTCTAGCCACAGGTGAGGATCTGCACACACCATTGTTTTCCCATACAACAAACACCACGGTTGTGTTTTCCCGCAGTCACAGTAAGTTATGAAAAACACTACAGTTGTGTTTTCAGCAGTGAATGTGTTAAACTACTTGAGATTTGGTAGACTTACTACAGCTTTAATGGCCCCAGGTGTTGTAATCTTGACCTCACTGTTGTTTGAATTGCAGTAAGAACTAATAGTTTTAATTCTATCATAAAGCATATCCAGCTTCTTTATTAGTTGCTCTTGCCTTAGCTCCAGTTCTGCCATTTTTGTGTTTGGAGCCTAAAATGTTATCAATTGTGTGTTTATTTTATTTATTTAGTACAGCCACATCATACACATTAATACTTTGAAAGCTGAGCAGATTTTCTTTTGTAGCCACAGGTGCGGCTCTACCCACACCATTGTTTTCCCATACAGCTAGCACCAGTGTTGTGTTTTCAGCAGTGAACATGTTAACACTTAATTAGATGAGCATTGATCAGGTACAATTTCTGATGTGTAGTGGATGATTAGATCTCGGATTAGTTTTCTTTTAAAATATTATTAGAATAAATGTGAAATGAAGGGTGAATCAGTCTCAACAACGGTTTCTTGAACAACAATGGGGTCCTTGTGGCTTGATGGTATGTACCAGAAATGTTTTGTTAAATCAGTGGCATGGTACATACGTGCACAGATATAAAGAGGGGTTAGTCATGGTAATTAAATCTAGTGATTCAGATTATTAGCAAAATTTACAAAAACCTTAAGTAACTTCGTAACCTGCTTATTGATATTAATTTCATCGATTAAATCGATTTCGTTTTCTGATGGTTGAGATAGATTTTTAACATGATACATGCACTTGGGCAATTCAATCTTTTCGTTGTGATTAATTATATTCCTCATGTGATACATTTTAACAAATGACTGACACAGGATCCAAAATATGAGAATTTACTTGGAGACGCTTCGCGTGTCTGGATTTCTATAATAAAAATAAAATTTACAAAATTAAATCGCGGTAAACAATGAAACACTTATGTTACGAATTAAGAAATATCAATTAATTGATTTTACTTTTATTTACTCCACTCGACTGGAAAGAGAAAATCGAAACGAATGAATTGAATAGACAAGTGAATGAAATGTGGCAGGCGCCATCTGATGATGACTGACTGATCTGACTGCGCCACAGATTAGGTGTCGGTATCCCTGCTGTACTAAATCATTCTCGCTTCGGCGGGGCTTAGTATCTTTACCAAGTCTGTGGCCTGGACTATATAGTAGGTAACGATTCAATACCCCTTTTTATTTGCCGCTGGCAGCCCACAAGGTTAACTTGTTGGCGTAATATTTGTATACTCTTTGGTTGGCACTTCTGCTATGGCCAGTTAATCATAGACAACAAAGTTCCGGTTAGTCCAATATGTTTTACAAAAGCATTTCATTATTGTTATAAAATTGAACACATTTTGTATTATAGTTAGATATTAAAAATTAAACAAAGTTAAATGGCTTATTCATTACCATTTATTGCAAAGTTAATTTAACAAATTCTATAAAAGAAGCATGAATGACATACATTTCAAAATTTAGAAAATGGCTGCCGGTGTGTTCTGTCGAATATGTCTGAACTATTTCCACACTGTTTCGTCACTACTACTTAGTGATCCGTTACCAAATTAAAGTATTTCTCGATTAACTAATCACAACAATAAATGTTTTTATTATTAAAGTGCTCTAACCTGGTTCTCACCGAGAAATACTTGACTTTTCAATAATCATTACCCACAAATTATGAAAAACGACATGGCCGACTTGTAGTTGACCAATAGGAAGCGAGCATCAAGCGTTTCAGAATTGCATGTACTCGCATTTCGCGTCATTACGATTTTGGTGCCTTCTTTCTTTTAGAAATTTTCAAATAAGCGAAAAATATAAACAGTGAATTTCATGACTCTCGGTGTACAGTGAAAAGACAGTGCGTTTGTTGCGGATTGAACCCTCGTGCGACTTTCAATTTAGTCGAGAAGCATCTGAACGGCTGGGATCATGACTGCGATGGATTTAGGATGAACTGAAATGAAATACCATCTTTTTGTTTTTGTAAACAAGACTATGTTTTTACGGTACACGTGCGAATCACTGTAGAATTGACAGTTGCTTCAATTATGTCAGGAAGGGGGGCTAAAAAACGCGGGAGACCCCCGAAATCAGGAAGTTTTGAGAAAAATAGGAAATTCCAATACCATCTATTGAAAAAACCAAAATATTTACAAAATCCAGGATCTGCATCTATAGCAAACACTCCTACAGCTTCAAGAGCGTCCTCACCTCAAGGAAGCGACATCAGTAAGCGAAGTACTAGAAAGCTAAGAGGCAAACCACATAAAAATAAAAGAGGTGGAATCTCGGGGTCTTACTCACGACGGGGATATAACCCACAGGCAGCCGATTACCATGAATCTGAATATCACTATGGTTCTGATTTTGGAGACGAATACAGCGATAAATCTGAAGTAGAAGAAGACCGCGCCAGCGAAACTTCGGATGGAACTGCAGGGGAGGCCGCCGCCAGTGATAGCGACTTTTCGGTGAGCAGCTTCAGCACTACTGGCGGCACTCCTCGGAAAATCAACAGCACGCTTCGTCCACCCAGCCCAGACCCTCTCTGGCTGCAACAAGAACGCCAAATCCCTCCTCTCGATTTACCTGTTTCATCAGATGATCTAATCATCCCGCAAGGTTTAGTACTACAAGTGGTGGGCGTGTATGAAGTACTACGCCACTTTAGGCACTTGGTGAGATTATCACCATTTCGATTGGAAGATCTTTGTGCGGCTTTAAGCTATGAAGATCAGAGCAACCTGCTCATCGAAGTACATATGATGTTGCTTAAGGCCTTATTGCGGGAAGAAGATGCTCAACAGACTCATTTCGGTCCTTTGGACCATAAAGACAGTGTGAACATAACTTTGTTTTTATTAGATGTTATGACTTGGCCTGAAATTCTAAGGATTTATGTTGAGAGTGACAAGTCATTTGATCAAAATGTGGTTAAAATCTTAAACTCTTGTGAATATCCATTTACATGTGTGGAGGATCGTCTGACTGTGCTTCAGTTTCTGTGCAATCAATTCTTGATAACAAATCCAGTGAGAGATGATCTTTTGAGCGAAGGTGAGTTCTATTTAAATACCATTGAGCATCAGTCCCTTTCTAGGCTTAGCACGCTGTAGCCACATTATTGACAGGTTGACTAATCTTTAAATTTTTTATTGGTGGGTCGCTGCCACTTGGGCATTCCCATAGCTTTGCCAAATGTTCTTCCAGAACCCAGTAGTGAACATAGTGTGTTCCAGTTTTGAGCATAATTACATGCTATTTGAGCACTTTATTTGCTAATTACTTATAAACTTACTAGCAGCGCCCCGCTGTTTCACCAGCAATCATATTACACCACAATCAATCAATTACCCTGTGTTCTATTCCAGGACCTAAAGTATCTGTTTACAAAATTTCATCAAATTCAGCTCAGCCATTTCAGCATGAAGAGTGGACAAACACACAAACTTTGGAATTTATAATATTAATGAGATTAGTGAGATGACTCAAGGTGATGAGTGCAGTGCAGCGCAGTGCCTTGTAAGAGGTTGCAATGCAAAGTACTGAGTGTCTCTGCAACTGTTATGGGCTGGTGGTGCTTACCATTAAGTGGAGCTGCTAATCTCGCTACTCTAGTATAAATATTCTCAAATGAGTCCTAGTTAACACATTCAGTGCTGAAAACACAACTGTTGTGTTTGTTGTATGCGAAAACACTCGAGTGTGCAGAGCTGCATCCGTGGCTAGACAAGAAAATCAGCTCAGCAGTGAAACTGTTAAAGCCCTATGGCAGTGCTCAGATGTTAAGCAACCAAACAGTAACCTATTAATTCATGGTTTATTCAAGTTCTC
Organism: Campaea margaritaria; assembly: GCA_912999815.1. Lineage (NCBI taxonomy): Eukaryota > Metazoa > Arthropoda > Insecta > Lepidoptera > Geometridae > Campaea > Campaea margaritaria. Next base: position 6,543,246 of record OU538792.1, read on the forward strand.
TAACCTATTAACAAAAATATATTTTCTTTCCAAATTGTTTCACTGCATTTGGTTTTTGTATGATTTATTCATCCATTGATAGTCATTTTGACTCAGGATTGGCTGATTGTTGAGACATAAAGGCAGCAGACTCCAATGAAGCAGTCTGTTGAATTAACCTAGTATGCATTATCTAATTTAAGGGCTAATTTACTTCTGCGATAGTTATTCTTCCTAAAATACAATGAGTAAATAAATAACTCGGTCCCATAAAATCTGTACTTAATTTTCAGTTCCGATACATTATGATGATCACTGCCGAGTGTGCCACCGCCTGGGAGACCTGTTATGCTGTGAAACATGCCCAGCCGTATATCATTTGGAGTGTGTGGATCCGCCTCTAGTGGATGTGCCTTCTGAAGACTGGCAATGTGCTCTTTGCAAACAACACAAGACAGCGGGCGTCATAGATTGCCTACCAGATGCTGAAAAGCAGGGCCTTTTGTGTCGCCATGAACATTTAGGGTTTGATAGACACGGAAGAAAGTACTGGTTTATATCAAGGCGAATTTTTGTGTAAGTATGAAAGGGTCTTGTTCAATCGTGATATTTTCATAACCTTGTACATATAATGTCATTATGTCATTTATGATTATAGTGAAGCAGAAAATGGCGACGTTTGGTACTATTCAACTCCTCAACAATTACAAGACCTCTTAAGTATATTGGATTCTGATGAAATGGAAACTCCTCTTGTTCGGGAACTATTGGAGCTGAAACAAGAAATCATAAGACAAATGGATATAACAGAACGTCTAACTAATCAAACTAAAGGCAGCAGAAAGTCTTACTTAGAAATTGAAAATGCCAATATAATCAAACAAAGAAAATTGAAAGAAAAACAGAGGCAAAGGAGTAATTTGGAATTAAGGCTGGATGATGACAAAGTAAATAGTGTATCATCAATTGATGGCGATGGAGATGTTGTCAATGAGGTTACCATAGAGAGTGAAGATGTAGTACATGATGATGATGATGATGACAACAATCACTCCACGGATGATGATGACAACAACAAGAAATCAAAAGCGAATAAACCCAAAACTCCTATACATAAAAAGAATGATGAAGGTAATTTTCAGCAATGCAGTACATTAACACTTTCACTACTGAAACCTGTTGTTTTTTATAACTTGCCGCGAGTATGGGAATGATGATATGATGTTTGTGCAGATTCTCAATGGTGGCTAGACAAGCAAATCGACTCAGCAGTCAGTGTTAAATGAAAACATTAATTTATGTAATACTAGCTGTGCCCCGCGGTTTCACCCGCGTGGGGAATATGGGGATTAAATATAGCCTATGTTACTCGCTGTCAATGTAGCTTTCCATTAGAGAAAATTAAGCCGAAACTTTACATATTCCTATACATACTTTCATCCCCTATATTTATTTTACCCCTCAAGGGTAAAATTTTACAAACTTTGAATGTCAAATTTATTTATATCTAATCAAAATCCTAAAAAATAAATTTCAAGCTTCTAGCTTCAAAAATGACGATACTTCCATACAAACTTTCATCCCCTATTTCAAACCCTTACAATGCATTTTTTGCGATAAAAAGTAGCCTATGTCCTTCCCTAGGCTCTAGACTATTTCTGTACCAAATTTCATTTTAATCGGTTCAGTAGTTGAGACGTGAAAGAGCAACAGACAGAGTTACTTTCGCATTTATAATATAAGTAAGGATTAAAATTGTAAAACTGTTTTTTATCTCTCTTTGCAGTTCCAGAAAGACTGACCAGGTTGAAATCAAACCAAATTTCAAATGGTACCTATCTGTTTAAATTAGGCAATGAAAATAATTTTAAGATTTACACAAATCAGTATACAACCAACCCCTTAGCATTAAACAAACCTCAGAGAAATGAAGAAAGGGACAAAAAACGCTATATGTCCCATAAGTTTTCTTTGTCATCGAGCCAAGACTTTAAGTGGGTTGGAGTTCTAAATTGTAAGTAACAATGATAATATTTTATCCTTAATAAAGAAAGCATGATATTAAAAGAATGTAAACTACAACAAGTGCTAAGCTTAAGATAATATAGAAATCTAAGTTACCTTTACTCTTTCAGCTACTAAGCCAATGTTAGTGGGAACACTGAGACAAACATTGATGCAACTGGAATCAAATATAGTGGTACAATTTATGCACCCAAATTGGACATTGTTGAGGAAACCGTGGGTACAGGCTGTACAGCTATGTCAGGCTCCTCGTGACTTCTCGAGAGCCCTATGTGTGCTACAGGTTGGTTTCAAATTCAATGTTTCTTAAAATCTCAACAGGAAGAAAATAGCTGCAGATTATCACATATTAGACCAATCCACTCTTCTCTTGCCTGATCGCACAGTATTCATGCCTGGGTATGAATATCTTATGCCAAAGCTAATGCCTTATTCAACAGAATATTAATTCAGTTTGGTTCTGTATATCGTAGTCTACCAGAGTTACCTGAGAATTAATTCGAGTATATTACTATATTAAGTATATTGGGTATATTACTTGCCATGGCACAATGCGGGGTTTCCAATATGAATGTATAGTGTTAGAAATTGAACCCTGAAACATCAGTAATAATAATTTGCTGTTGCCACATTACATCATATTCTTATAATCAATTAAAGTGACTAATACAAAGTTTAAATGGCTGTTGTAAATTACAACTTATTTTTTATTTACAGGCGTGTATCAAAAGTGCGGTTTGGGTACCAGCATGGCATGAACAACTTGGTCATGTTAGACTTATTCGGACTACAGCAGCCGAGCGTGAAGAACGGAAGAAACTTGACAAAAGAGAAAAAAAGGAAAGAGATGAAGAAGAGGAACGATATAGAACAGCATACAATTTTGTAAAATACTCCCTTGGATTGAGACATCAGGTGATAATTTGATTATGCACTTTTAAGCTCCATTTTAATGACAGTTACAATGCCCCAATTGATTACGCATTTTAAGGCTCCATAGTTATTACAGTTACATTTTTGTTCATAGATATGGAAACAGAAGGGCGAGGAATATAGAATTCATGGACAGTGGGGCTGGTTGTGGAACTCATCCACTCGAAAACAGAAGAAGCATAACTTTATATCAAAGCCAAGCCTTTGCAATGGCCCTGCAAAGATTGCAGTCCGAGTCAGGGAGGGAAACATCATTAAGGTTCTTGCAGTCGAACCTAAGACATATGAATACTTGACATGTGATACTGAAAATAAAGTAGTCATGGAAAACTGTAAGTATTGATTAATAAACTAAAGTATCCTATTCCCGCATGAATGCAAAGTATCCTATTTTTGTTATTCCAAATATGTTTTTCATTACAGTACCTCCTTCAATGCGCAATTTAAAGATAGAGAAGGAAGATGAAGAATTTGAGGAAATTGATGTTGAGAAAGCTATGAGCTCCTCAACAAGAAGATATTACCCTAAAATTGCTAGAAAATCTAGATTGGACGATTTCCTCGCGCGAAGGACTTATTTGAAGTTCATGGAAGAGAAGAAACTGGCTAACTTGCTAGCCAATGTCAAGAAAGAAGAGTTAGATGTCAAAACAGAAGATGACAAAAACATTGACGTGGAAAATGATGAGCCGGAACCTGACCTGTCCATATGTGAGCCAAACGCTGAACAAAAAAAACCGTTTACTTGTTTGAAAAGTGTCGACGCCCTCAGAGAAAAGTATCAGAAATTGACTCAGTTAACGAAACATTATAAATGTTATTCACAGGATTGTGAAAAAGAAGAGCCTTCGAATATACTTCAAAGCTCAGGCATCAAAGTAAACTGCTATTCACCACTTTGTATCTTAAAAGGGAAATTGTTAAATGAACTTGTTTCACTTCTGAAAAGTGGGATGATAAATTCTACTAGTTTAATTGGAAATTCCAAAGAAAATTCTAAAATGTCAATATTAGAGCAATATCTGTTAGATAAAAACACAGGCAATACAAATTCTAATGAGAACATTTTGTCAGATTTATTATCAGCTGTGGCTTGTGCTCAAGAATGTGACAATAAAAATTCTGATAATTTTGTAAAAAGGAAATCTAGTGAAGGCGACTTGCATCTGAAAACTGAAAAAATTGACATTGACGACGCAATTTTGAAGTCTGAGAGTACGCTCGAGGAGTCGGCGGTGCCTCCAGTTGGTAACGAAATGGATATCGACATTACTTCTGGCAGCAATGAAGAAAATGATGATGTTGAAATAGGGCCACTGAAAGAACTAACAGACGACCAAGAGCCACAGGCTGAAGTTTCAGGCAAAACTCGACCTCCAATACCAAAACTAAAAATTACGAGAGGAAGATCTGCCAAAACATCAACAAACACAAACATTAAAAATGATATAAAAGATTCACCATACAAATGCTCGGTAACAAAAACTGAAGAAAAATCAAAATATCGTGCAACTGTCAACAGAAGATTTGGTCTTTCTAGGCCCATCAAGCGTGAAGACAAACAAATTAAAGAGGAGAAAGTTGACAACGTTGTTAGAGTGTATTCCACAGAAAGACCTTGTAGTAAAGTATACTTAAAGAGAGTACAAACCTCAGCAGTAGAAAAGAAGAAAAAAAGAACACCTGTGAAATACCCCTTGTGCTCTACATTCCATACTAGGAGCAAAGCAAAGACAATTATGGTGTTAGCTCACCATGAGCTAAAGAAACTATCTAGACAAGGTGGTCACAGCCACGTTTCCGGTTTTAGCCACAATGCTAAGCCCAACCAGGCTCTTTGGCCATATCCTTGTGCTAGACCTTTGTTTAAAACGTGCTGGTTATATCGCACCGTAAATCTGCAGTGGTTAGCAAGTGCAGCTTTACAGTTGCGCATAATGTGGGCTTGTCTACGGTGGGATGATATGTCCGCCAAGGCGGCCACCGCCGACGGCAAACATCAGCTGACAACCGATACCGAAATAGTATCTCTAGAATTGCTGAAACATCGCCATATCGGTCAGTTTTCGGAACGAACGCAATATCTTCGTCGGCGAGTCGTCATTCCGCTAGAACTACCGAAAACTGTGCGCGAAGTGACCTCTATTCGAAGCGGACTAAGAAAGAGAAAACGCGCAGAATCTCCTCAAAACACAGAACCACAGGTAAAATGTTGTTATTGTCGTAGACTATCCGATTTATATTTTCATTTCCTTAAATAAAATATGCATTTATAATTCTTAGGTATCTGAAGAATGGGTAGATGAAGATAAACTGGAACTGTGGGAAGTGCGCCAGTACGGCGAGCGCACGGAGCGGCCCACGCCCGTGACGCGCACGTCCACTGGCAAGCTGCCGCAGCGCGCCGCGCAGCAGCCGCCTCCCAACGCCGCCGACCTGAAGGACAAAATGGAACAACAGTTACGCGAACAAAGAGCGGCGCATCAACAAAAGCGCGCGCTAGAAATGTCGCAAGGTAAAAATATCATATTTTTCGGGCTCGATCGCTTGCTTTAATGCAAAAAGTGAACATTAAAATGACAATGTTTGTTTACAGACAAAGGCAAGAGTACACCAAACCAAAATTCTGGAAAAAGTACATTGACTTCGTTGTTGACTGCAAACGCTGTGACTCCCACCGGACAGAAGAGTGTTATCGGAAGCCGAAGAATTATAATGACGAAAGGTGCCGACGGCACGACTAGAGTTATCAGTCAATCGATCGCCGGTACGCCGAAAGCTGTTCAAGCGGAACCGGCGGCGTCGAAAATAGCTACACCGCAAAAAGACGGTCCACAGAAAGTTCAAATAATCCGAGCGCCGGACGGAAAGATTACTGTCAGAGGTTTACTGCCAGGACAACAGTTGATTCAAATGGCCGATGGAAAACTTCACATAGTTATGTCCGGGCAGCAAGGCATCGCAGGACAGCTGGTCTCCACGTCTCCACCGCCAAAAGGTCTAGATACTGTCGCTTCACAGTCCGATACGAAACCGAGCGAAGAGACAAAATCTATACAGAGAACGCCCGCTCAGGCTAATCAACAAGGCAACAGACAGATGGTCTTGCAACCATCCCAGCAGGTGGTGATGCAGACGCCGCAACAAGTGGTAGTGCAAGCGCCGCAACAGGTCGTAGTGCAATCGGGCGCGCGGCCCACGCTGGCGCCGCGCCTGCAGACCGTGCTGGTGCAGGGGCAGCTGGTGCAGCAGCGGTCCGCCGCGCCGCCGGCCGTGGCGCCACGCCCGGTCGCACCCCGCCCGCGCCCCGCCACCACGCAGCAAATCGTAGTGAACAACCCAGCATTGATGCAACAAATCGCAGCAGGCAAGATTCAGTTCGCGACTGTTAACGGGCAGCAGGTGCTAATCCGACCGACGGGCAATAACCAGGCCCAAATAGTGGCCCACATCGGCCAGAGCCCCGCGACCGGCACGGTAGGGGTGGTGTCGGCAGCCCAAGCGCCTGCGCCCGCTCCGCGCCCCGCACCTCCGTTGCCCGCCGCTGCACCTGCTCCTGTAGTTACACCGGTTCAACAGCAGCAGCAACAGCAACAACAGCAGCAGCAGCAACAACAACAACAACAACTACAGCAGCAACAACAACAGCAACAACAACTGACGGAAGATGAACTAGTAGAAAAACGCCTGCTTGTCGGCCAACCGCCCGGGACTGTTATAAAAACCGTCACGGCGCAGGTAATTAATCTAGTTACCCTAGTCTTGTATATGGGCCTATTGCGCTCCTAAAATTGTATATCAGTCTCTAAACTAGTTTTTGCTTTTTGTTTTATGTTTTTGAATATATTAACATTATTCAGGTGATGCAAACCGGCACTGGTCCCAGTATAGTCCTGCAGGGCCTGCATGGATATTCGTTAACCCCGCAGCAACTTGCCCTTGTCCAGCATCAAGTGAAACAACAGTTGTTAAAAGGTTATTATTTTTGCAATTCAATCGTTTTTTTTTAACTAGCTGTCAAAGGTGTCTTTGTTCATGTTTCAATTCAATCAGATGAGTGATGTGCGAAGATGAATTATTGTATTATCTGACACAACTTCAATACACGGTATGTTGGTACTATGTCAAAAAATTCACGGCACTGCCGACAACAACTCTACTGTACAAAGTTTCAATTCAATCGGATAAACAATGTGAATGCATAGAAAACGAAGAACCATAATTTTTTATGTATTAAATTATTGGCTTTTCTGGTGCAGTTATTATATTCTGAGTCGATTTTGCTAATCCTACAATTATTGGTTGTTGACACAGCGCAAGAATCGACGGGTAAGCAAGGTATGCTTGGACCCAGGAAGATGTACCTGGCGGTGCAGCCGGCGGCGGCCGGCGGGCCCCCGCCGCTGGCGCCCGTGGTGCCTCAGCCGCTGCACTCTATGCAGCCGCTACAGACGCTGGCCATGCCGGCGCATCAGGTAATATACTACTATTAGCCGACTCGCTACGTTCATTTTCACAACGGATTTTTCTAATATGCGCTGGTACTACCCATTCAATGAAAATGTCCGCACGGATCTCATATTTTGATAACTTATAGTGGGAACACGTTGAGAAAATAGAAGATCCTGTTATAATATTATGAGGCCTCATCTTCACTGCCGTGTCTCGTTTAGGTATTATAATAAACTGGCGTCGATTTCTTCATTTTTTTACTTGCCGTAATTTTGCCGGATCCTCTATCATTAAAGCCATCGATTCTCAAATTTCATAACCTAAGAAAAAATTACATTTAATCATTGATGATAGAAGAATTAATGTCAATAATGTAGATAATTTTAAAGTTTAGTCAAATGTTGGTGATATGTGTTTAATAAAATGTAACGTTAATGTCATTAGTGTATTTAACTGTGTTACATTATTTTAAAACTGATTAAGTAATGGTGACATTAGTTGCATAAAACTAGGGTAGGATCAAACCGAGCGCGTAACGAAATTAAATATTAAGTTGTTACATTTTAAAAGTAGCTGCATTCTATCAAGTTATTTGGACTTGTACTTATTTTTAAATCGACGCACTCGATATGGTCGGACCCTTAGTTAGTAAACTGCATTTAATTTGTGAATATCAAGACCATGTAACAACATAGCATTATGTAAATAAGACTGGAGCGTACAATGAATTGAAAATGATCAGCAATAATACTTTTCAATATTATTATTATGTCAAAATACAATGTAAATTAGTAGTAAGTATTTATAACATAGTACATATCTAAAAATTTAGTTTAATTACATAATAATGTAGGTAATAGTCTCTTACTAGTAAATCAAATATAGGACTCAACAGCAGCCCTCGGAATAATGTCCTTAAGACAAAATTAGCTCTAAATGCGCCTATTATGAAGTTTTATAAGTGTGAGATCTTGTATTTTCAAAGTAATCAAAAGGCCTAATTACAATAAACCAAAGAAATGCAGAACATGATGATTGCTTCATCGTTTCGTTAAGCTATTATGTAAAGCTAGATTTGTAAACTATGTAATTATTACTATTAGTTATCTGTGTAGGTCATAAATAGAGCCTATATTTTAGTTATAAAACAATACAAGAAAGTACCTTTTGCTGTATTAGATTTAAATATATCTTGCCCCATTTAAATTAAATTATATTATTATCTATTTTGTGTGACGCCGGCTATATTGCCTCAGTATTTTTTGAAAACTGGTAGATTTCTTTATAAATGGTAACGCTATTATATCTAACTGATTATATCAGTATACTTTTAATTTGAACAAGTCATATAACGGGCAGATTATGTTCAGCAATATTTATTATACTAGTCACTCGCGCGTAATTTTAGGTTAGACTTTGAGCTTGCATTTGTTGCATGTTTAAAGTCTAGTCTAAAATTATGCTATAAACAGTATTTTTCTAGGCCAAAACGATCTGTTAGAATAAATAAATTTAGGAATTGGCAACTAGAGTCAGAATTGCTCATACACCACCTATAATGTACTACATAATTTTAAGCTAAATAATTTCAATTGATGACATTTACATTATATAATATTCCAGGTACCATGCATGAATAAATTATTATAATAAGCATTGACTTTTATTTAATAAAGTCCCGTTTATTTCTGTTTTTTTTTTTCAAACGTTTTGTGGGGGTGTATGGGCAATATAATTTATCGATTAATCTTTCTATATTAAATGTTCATAGGTATTCTGAAATTACAGAAATTGACATCAATATAAAGAAAATATTATTGCTGGTTGTAAAATATGAACTAATATATTCCCACAAACGGATTTATGTTAATTTTCTTTTAGTTACAATTTATTTTTTATTTTGTTTTATTAACCAGTCTTATTATTCTATTCTGTAAGAGTGAACCACAACGAGTCATACTGCACAGACGTGGTATGCAAGCTTCAAGCCAAATTTAAATTTTATAGGACACTAATGAGGAAGATAAGATAAAACGGCAGCCATTGTTAAATGGCGAAGACAATGTGGCTGAAGCGGCAAGTCATAAAGAAGCTACGCCTTCCAAATTAGAGGATATCAAAGAAAACAGTACTAAGACAGACATAGTCAATGCAGGTCCGGAAGGTCCACCGGGTAATAAGTTCGTGCTCACGCCGGATTACATACAACAAAGTAAGTAAAGTCTTCCATTTCATTACTCCTTATAATCATTTTATTAATATGTTAAATTAGATTATGAATTCAATTATTACTTTAAAACGTGATGGAAATATACAACTAGCTACTTATTCTTGTATCCTATTTTTACTAATACACGATGTGTATAATTTCACAGCTATCAAGAGTGCGCTAAAACAAGAAAACCTCAATCCCGAGATCGAGGAAAAACTGCTACAGTTGCAACGATATCAAGAGAAAAGAATGAAACCCGAGATGGTTCCGGAACGAGAGACGCGCGCCGTCGCAATCGTGACGCAGTCGCCCTCGCCGCCGCCGCGACGTCGCGCACAGTCCTCTCGGCACGACGATGACGAAGAGTGGGTCGACAGCAGTCCACGCAAAAGGAATCGATCAGCGCGAGCGCCCTCACCTCCGGTGGCCACGCCTTCGCCGCCACCGCTGCCGCTGCCCCAACCACAGCCGCAGCCGCAGCCCCTGCCGCGCGTGTTGCCGCCGCCCGCGCCCCGCGCGCCACCCCCTCCGCTGCCCGTCGCGCCCCCTGCACCCGCCCCTGCGACTCCTCCCCCACAGGTGCAGTCGGTGCTAGATGAGCGACGTCGCACTGCCTCCAATCACTCCCGCTTACAGATGTTGCTCTTCAAACACAAAGAAATGCTCAAAAAGGACATCATCAAAAAACGGGGACTGCTCGAGAAGGAGCTGGGCGTTGAGATACAGGTTAGTTTTAACTTCTCGCAATGTGTCCTACATGTGTAATTTGTGAGTTGATGGCTGAACGGAATAAGAAAAATTTAACAGATATTATATAAATTTTGTATTACTAATAATTCATAATTCATCAAATTAAATAATTGGTGCCGAGCCGAGGTCTCAAACACAATGTGTGCAAAGATATACTGAGCTGCGTAAAAATACGATTTTCCCGGCCGATGAGATGCGTGCGAAGTTATAGATGTGAATGTAGCTAGTTCAATAGGGCAACCCTGTAATTGAATAACTATAACTATTATAACTATGAAATTGATTTTACTTAACTTACAGAAGGAGCTATCTGCCGAGCTAGCGCTGCGCACGCGCGCCGAGCGCACCAAGCAGGAAGAGGTTCGCGGCGGCAAGCGGCGGAACCCGACCGGAGCAGCGACGCCTCGTTCCAACAAAAGAAGTAGCAAAAAGGAGAAGCTTCTCTGTTCGTGTCGCACGCCCTACGATAACACTAAGTTAGTAATTTTTCATAACTGATCCTTTACTAGATAATAAGGACAGGATTTGAAACCGCAACCATCCATGTTTCTGCGCTTATGTTACCATAACCACGACTCTAAATACATATTTAAATCATTTTATGAGGACTGACAAAATCTTTAGAAAAATTATGAGATTGTGGTCCTCTCTAAGCAGACCTATAAATCTTAATTAGTTTATGATGTTAAATAAAATAAAAAAGAATTGCCTTAATAAACATTTGATTCTCAGTGTGGATGTAAAGCTAGCAATGATTATTATTGATTTTTTTTTCCAGATTTTATGTTGGTTGTGAGCACTGCAGTAACTGGTTCCACGGCGACTGCGTCGGAGTTACGGAAGAGATGAGCAAGACGATGGAGGAATACATATGCCGCGATTGCAGACATGCTGCAGAGACACAGGAACTCTACTGTCTTTGTCGACAACCATATGATAATTCACAGTAAGTGGTTTTTTCTTCTGTCATATCACCTATTATTCTTTGTATCCATTTTCGCTGAGTAATAAAACAAGCAACTAACATAACTTTCCTAACATTGTAGCTAATAATATTTTGAAGTAGGCAACTCGTAACTAATATGTTGTGTAAATGTATATAATAAATATAAAATACACTTCATACACTGCTCGCCGCTGTCCTACAAACTGTCACCATTGTTATTTTCAGGTTTTACATTTGCTGCGATCGGTGCCAGGACTGGTTCCACGGCCGGTGCGTGGGAATCCTGCAATCGGAAGCTGACAATATTGACGAGTATACTTGCCCGAATTGCCAAAAGAACAGTTCTTACAACTTTGCAAACATGAAAGAACTCTCTCTAAAAGACTTTGAAAACCTCAAGAGGCTTGTTAAACAAATACAATTACATAAAAACGCGTGGCCTTTTATGGAACCTGTAGATCCCAGAGAAGCACCCACATATTATAAAGTTATCAAAGAGCCAATGGGTGAGTCTTCAAATACTTATTATTTATTATTATAATAACTACTTATTGAATTATGTTCCAATTAAAAATATTGATATACAATAGATGATAATGATGTACTCACTTCAAATAAAAGGTACATTGTCCCCGACTATTGAAAATAAATGATTTCCAATAGTACACCAACGGTGTAGTACTGAATTTATTCTGTGCCAATTGTCAAAATACCCACTATTATATAGCTTGTAAAATAAAATGTATTTATTTCTTTTCAGATTTACAATGCATCGAAAAGAAAGTGTCTGAACAGAATTATAGTACATTGAGTGAATTTATTGGTGATATGACAAAAATATTTGATAATTGTCGTTACTTCAACCCAAAGGACTCGGAGTTTTATAGATGTGCAGAGGGCCTCGAGGCATTCTTCGCACAAAAAATAAAGTACTTTCGTGAAAAATTATTTGAATCAACTGCTTGATGACATGAAACAGTGCCAGTGTACAAAAAACGAAAGTGTTCTTGTTTAAAGTTAAAACATTTCAAGTTTTGTATGATCTGTCTGTAAATTGTAAAGTATGTGATGAGTTTTTCAAAGATATTAATTTATATTATGTTTTCATCTCTCAATATTTCTATAGAGTATGTCAGTTTTGGTTACATTTAAGAGAAATTTCGAGTATTTATTGTATATTATGTGCTTCTTAAAATGTTAAACTTTGCAAAACTGACGCTCATTAGAATAAAAAAAAATTATTGACAGGAATTATTAAGTTATGTAACTATACATTTGTGAATTATTATGTTAGCTAATATTGATTAGCAAATTTAGCTTAGTAGTAAGTAGATACCTACATAGTCTAAGATAAAACCTATTGTATGTAAGAAATAAATTTTTAATAACATGCATCTCAGTATGGCCTTGGCATATTTATTTCAAAGTTATATGAAGGCTTACAAGAATTGAATACCATTAAAACATTAGTTCAAAGTGTTTGACATGTTTAAATCTGTAGTCTGTTTATTCCACTGCTTCAGATGCGCATTTCTGAAGTGGTACGCGAACTGGGTGTCCTGCATACACTATTATTTCACTTCATTCATGAGACGGGTTAACACTTTGACTGCTGAGCCGATTTTCTTGTCTAGCCACGGGTGCGGCTCTGCACATTCCATAGTGTTTTCCCATACAACAAACACAACAGTTGTGTTTTGCTGCACTCGCGGCAAGTTATGAAAATCACGACAGTTGTGTATTCAGCACTGAAGGTGTTAACCCCATTAACCGGCATTTAATATTTTGGTGGGTAATATGGGAGCCCGTTTTTAAAAATATGAGTCCAGTAGTGGAGATAACTTGGTGGCGATTCTAGTAACTACATACACATACATAGTCATGCCTTTCTCCCATTGGAATAGGCACAAACTACATCTTTCCCATGCTACGATCCCAGCGGAAAGCAGTACACCAACTCCCTGACACCCTCTAATGGTTTCTGGAACTCCAGACCAATAGGCTGTGCCATACGCGGTGACATTCTAGTAACAAAACTTGCAAATTTTGGTATTCTACCAAATCTGTCTGTGTGTTTTAAATTTGTATTTGCCTGAGCAACGAGACGAGCAAGTCGTTCATCTGGTGGTAAGTGCTACGCCTGCCCATATCAGTTACATGGCCACCCAGAACTTTGCATTGCAAAATCTGCACTGCGCTTGTCACCCTGAGACACCGGTTCTAAAGTCTATTATTGTCCAGTAATTTCGCTGGAAACAGTGGCCTTCAAACCGGAACACTATTTACTGTATTGTAAACAACTACGTTAGACCCAAAACATCATTAGCAGGACTATAGCACAGAATAGATAGTACTACGTATATATACGTCTGCGCTAAAACGACCCTTAGACAGCTTTTTTGTTTTGGCTACATATTATTTGTGCATTTAGCCAGTGTCAATCAAGTATAAGTACCTTCTACATACAGCTTTGTGCTACTTACTGACAAAGAACTTCAATGTTACCAAATGTTGAAAGTCTGTTTCACGAAATAAATCTCGCAACACGATGTTATATTCTATGCGAAATCGGAATTTTCTTATGCGATGAATGTTATTCCTCTTACCACCGCCGTCGTGACATTATTTCGCGACAGGGATCATTTTATGTTAAAATGCAGCTATCTCAGAAAAGTTTAAATTTCTAGTTCATAGTGATTTACCAGATTAGTCCGTGGAATTCATAGTCTAACCCTTAGCTACTGCGAAGAAAATAACGTAGGTAACTAATGAGGTGAATCCACTGGACCCAAGCATTTTGAAAACTTTATACTGAATAAAGTAGAATAAATTCAAAAATAATTTTAGGATAATGAATAGTTAGTTCCATAAGTACTTATTTTATATAATATAATAATATGCAGAAACTAGGTCAACTTGCGTAAAGAAGTTTTACATGTTGTTTTTAAAACATACATAATCAAACATTCATTTATAAATAAAAAAAACAGCGTCATAACGAAAGATATTGGGAAGCTAGAAAGTTCAGTCACTTACATCGATTTTGTCTGGGACCAAAGGACCCGCCAACCTCATTAGTTACGGGTTAAATATTAGTGATTTCTAATCTAAATACCTAGTTTTAACGAGTAACACTCTTTACTGACACCAAAAAAGTCATACATAATTGAGCTATCAAAGGTAAGCAATTTATAAGGAATTTTAATATAATATTTAAATGTGGCAACACTAAACTGTAGATTCTTTGGAGGATTTGTAGGTTATGTTTACTGCATATTTTTGTCGAGTCAGAATTGATTGAATCGGTGGATTTCTAATTTGGTGAACAAAAGTTCCTGCATCATTGCAGTTAGAAGTGTATCAAAATGTTGTTGACCTTCAAAACTTTACAGCAGCTAACTTTCCAAATAAATATTGATCCTGAGGAAACTGTCAAAGCTCTGAAGCTCAAAATCGAAGTCGAAAAGGGTAAAGAATATGCGGCGGATCACCAACGGCTTATTTACGCAGGTAAAATACTCTTGGATGAAAATAAGCTGATAACTTATAATATAGATGAAAAGAAATTCATCGTTATCATGGTGACGAAACCGAAACCATCGGAAACCCCACAACAACCGCCATCAACATCCGCTCCCGAAGGTGAAAGCGCCTCTACCGAGAGCGGCGACGCTAAAGTCAAACAGCCTGCAGGAGAGACAGCGAAGCCGGCGCCAGCGCCCGCCGCTGCCGAACCGGAACCCGAACGTGCGCCGGAGCCTCAGGAAGCATCCGCCGAGCCAGACGCCGAAGCAACTATACAAAGCATTATGGACATGGGGTATAGCAGGCAACAAGTCGAACAGGCTTTGCTGGCTTCTTTTAATAATCGGGAAAGGGCAGTGGAATACTTAATTACAGGTATACCTGAAGAATTACTCCAAGAACAAGAAAGTGAAGAAGGCACCGAGGAAGACCCCTTAGCATTCCTTCGTGAGCAACCCCAGTTCCAGCAGATGCGAAGTGTAATCCAGCAAAACCCCAGCTTGCTAAATGCTGTGCTTCAGCAAATTGGTTCGTCAAACCCAGCTCTGCTGCAAGCTATCAGTCAGCACCAACAAGCGTTTGTCAGGATGCTAAATGAACCAGTGAATCCACAAATCAGGGGAGCCAGGGCTGCCAATGTTGATGCTTCTGAAGAGAGTGCAGATGCCGTAACGCCACAAGCAGCTCAAAATGTAATTCAAGTGTCGCCACAAGACAAAGAGGCCATTGAAAGATTAAAAGCACTTGGTTTCCCTGAACACATGGTAATTCAGGCCTACTTTGCCTGCGAGAAAAATGAGAACCTTGCAGCCAACTTTCTCCTGTCACAAAATTTTGATGACTGATTTATTTTCCATCAAACTATTACAGTGGAAATACACAAAGTATAGAAGAAAGTGCATTAACATAATAAAACATTTTTGTCAATAGCTTAATATTACTGCTTGTATTTCATGTGTATTTTTACACGAAATTGCAACATTCTTGTCATGATTTCAATGTCGAATAAATTTCATGTTAAAAGACAGTTGATTTTTTATTGTTCAAATTTATACATAATTATTAATTAGGTATATCTTTCCATAATTTTTTTTTGTGTGAATTATACACTTAGGATATTGGACCCCTAACCACATAATCTATGATTGATGATACCAAACACTTTGAATGATAGGTTGCAACAGAGTTGTATAGAATTTCAAGGAGTTTACGCTACACTTCTGTAATGCAGTGAAGCTAAAAGATTCATAGGTCAAAAATTAAATACCTTTTGGCATAGTGAAATTATTGTTAAATTTTGAGAGAACCACTCTATCTCTAAAGTACCTTAGTCAACAGTCCTTGTTTGTCATAGTGAATCTAATAAGGTACAATTTTATTTAAATCCACAAACGCAAAAGAAATTCTAACCAATGAATAGAAAATGAATGAATCTGAATAGCGCGCCTTATTTTTTTTTGCTAGTCTTATTTCTAAGAGCTTTAGTCATAAAAAATCATCTGACGTCACATTGTACTGTGCAGTTTTATTAAATGTCATCATCAACCCATATTGTCCCACTGCTGAGCACAGATCTCCCCACTTTCGTGAGGAATTTAAATGTCTCGTATCATCATCATCATCCACCCATATCGTCCCTCGGCTGGGCACGGGTCTTCCCTCACTATCGTGAGGAGGGTTAGGCCAGAATCCACCACAGGGGCCCGGTCCGAATTTGTGGATACATACCTACCTCCGCAATAATTCTCAGGTAGGTTTCCTCACTATGTTTGCCTTCACCAATGCTGATGTCTCATAACTTTTTCTAAATAAGGTCTAAGTATAAAAGTAGGTACAATACCGGTTTTTTCTTTGTACTGAATCGCAGAATAAATGATAGTACAGAACTGCCGAAAACCTGCTGCTGCTGATCCGTAAAATAAAAACATTCGTTTTTTATGTAAATTCATAGTATGAATATTATGATCAGAATTCCCTAGCAAAACAAGTAGCAATAATCCCATTTTTCATGCATAAATTCCAGATACCCACCTTAACCCCTTCAATGCTGAAAACACAACTGTTGTTTGTATGGAAAAACACTGGATTGTGCAGAGCCGCACCCGTAGCTAAACACGATAGCTCAGCAGTGAAGGTGTTAATAAAATTTGTCATGATTACGATTTTGTTACCAATTTTTGGGACATTTCCAATAAATTCAACGACGAGCACTTCCACAGTATCCAAAATCACAGAAGACAATAATATGTAGTACTACATACCAAAATTGAAATAACAAGTAGTATTCAAGGAAAATCATTTCATTATGTAGCAGATAAAATTTTCGTATAATATAGATTTCTTGAGTTGCTGGAGACAACTCTTTATTATTATCAGTGCTCCCAACTCTTAGATAGCCCTTGATGCAGTGGTTTAGGAGTTCGATCGATCAGATACAGGATTATAATACTTTGAAGTTAGAGAGTTTGATCCAATTAATTAAAAAAACGAAAGTCAAGGTACGCTCTGGCCAGGATATAGTAGTGAGGTCTATAAATATAAACGTGTCTGTGTGCGCGTCGTGACTAAGAGGCTCCGACCGAGCTTACTTACGCATTCTAAAACAATGTCGCAGAAGACAATAAAGTACTTCATAACAATAGGTATTTAACCATAGCCAGTCACAATATCGTAACAGTTTCAATTCTCGTTGTAGTAGGCCTAGACACAAAAATGTGACTGAGAGTAAATAAAAAGTGTTTTGCTGTTTCAGATGCAAATTTGGCAGTTAGCAATCTGCAAGTTATTTACTACGTCTGTTCTGTTTGGCTATTCCAGGGCGTGCTTGCCGAGTACGTGGAGATTATTACAGTAACTATGGATTATCAAAGGCAGAGTTGGTACTATTTTCCGTTGTTGTTCATCATGTTCTTCCAAAGAAACAATATTTTTACATCAAACAGTTAATATTTATTATTTTTATAAATAGCATTAACATAAAGAGCTATGTTGTTGGTATAAACTTTAATCATTCTAATTTTAAAGGCACTTTCCATAATGTCTAGATTTAATCCTAGGTCTCTTGCCATGATTGATATGTATACAAAAATAATTCATAACAATAATGTTAAATCGTCTCATCTATGACTGTTATATAATATAATTTATATTCATCGCTAGAAATAACAATATTTAATGCAACATTCATGTCATTTTTACATAATAATATGTTAACGAAATTCACAATCATGTCAACCATGGCAAACAGTTTCGTATCGTAATATCTTAAACTTAACTCTGATGAATTGTAGTCAACTAAAATTACCCTTTGACAACTTCACTTAGGATAACTCATAGAATGGTGGATATTAATTATTTACCTTCTTTGCATAGGTACCCAAATGGAAGGACATTCATTACTTACTTATTAAAATAACGTGACATTCACAAAATAAGTAAAACATATTTATAAATTGATAGATGACACTTTTTCGTGACCTCTTTTCTTTTCCACATAACTATATCCAAATATCGTATTTACAAAGGTTTATTTTATACATCTTTTAAATAGGTATATTATATACAATGTACAACGAAAATATTTCATTTGTGTTTTATATCTTCATTCATTAGATAGAGTAGAAAATATAGATAAAACTGTACATTGCAATATGGCTATTGCACAACAAAACTAAGATATTAACTTTGGCTTATCCATTACAAACACCCTGTATGGTGTCCAAAATACTAATGAACTTACAACTTCTATAAAATCTGCTTCCCAATCACAGACACTTCATGTGACTCATTAACTATGGTCTACTACCCAAAACCAGAACATTTGTAAAGGACAACATGACTAAACCAAAGGAGAAGAAACAACTGGTGCAATAAAAACTCTAATAACAATATAATTATATTATATCTTCGACTCTGTAACTGGCAGAAGTCTACATTATAGGTTCCAAAAAACTGTTTTGGAATGGCTGGCAAAAAGAAAGAAAGCAACGTTGACATCAGATTCTGTTGTCTGAAACTCTTTGGACATTGAAAGACGCGACAGAATCGTAGTTTCGAATTCATAATTTGAGAGACTCATTTTTCTACTGCGTAAAATCAAACAACGGAGATATTATTAACAATAACAGAATATTATAAAATAGAATAACAATTCAACATACCATCTAACAATACTTTAGGAAAAATAATTCTTATATTACGGATCAATGAACGCCCGAACCAGAGGCGAGATAAAATATTGCAAAATAAAATTATAATAGAAAATTACAGTTCAGCCATCGTTCGTGCCTTCGAGAGCTTTAAATAACACGCAAAGCCCGTCGGCACCGTTCCAAAGGGCGGCACGGGGGCACGAGCGTGCGGCACGGCTCACCCGGGCAGTGGCACGCCCGTTAGCCGGCTGGACCTCATTCGATTTTTTGTTGACAATATAGTTCCTTCAAAGATTTCAATTCCTCGATAAGGGCTTTGTTTTGATTTTCGAGTACTGCAACTCTGTTTTCGAGGCATTTGATATATTCTTTCTTCTTGCGACGACATTCCCGGGCGGCTTCTCGATTTTTAAGCAATCTTAATTCCCGTTTACGAGTTTGATCTTCTAGCATAGGCCCTGCAAGCATAGTACGAATTGTTCATTTCTTTGGCGAGGTAGGTAGGGTGTTAAAGAACAGGGTGTCGTTCGGATACCAACCCGGCACGTAGAACTGTGCGTCCTGGTTGGTGGTGTACTGCACGATGGCGCCGCCGCCCCCGCCGCCCGACACCGCCAACGTGTGCAGCCCACTCTCCGTCTGCAGCGCGCCCGCTGGAATCACTGATCAAAACAACCCATCTCGTAAATGTTTAAATACAACTCATCATAATATTCGCTATTCTTAACCACGTGAAGTCGGCGCAAAATATACCTTTATAATGTAGCGTTGTCTATCAGGGCTGATCCCAATATTCACGCTCATTTTACGCATGTCCTCTATTACTACCTAATTTATATAATGTATAACTAGATTAAACACCATTTTTAGTGACGTCAATATGGTTTTTCCTTACAATTATCTATAATGGATTCGACCAAAGTGAGCCCCCTTAAAATAAATTGTATCTTATGGAAAATTCTGTAAATTCTGAAAATTCTGGAGCCGTGGGTAAAATGATATTATGCGATATTTAAAAGAGCCCACACAAGGACCCATGCGCAGAGCGGTGCAAACCTACTTTATACTCTTTTTTTTCAACATAGGTGCAGTTCTAGGTGGCACTGTAACTGCTATGGGCAGGCGTAGCGCTTACCAAAAACGTAAGGTGACGCTTAAGGTGACCGACCTGCTCGTCTAATAAAAAAACATTAAAAAATATATAAAGATGCGAAAAATATGAAATTGATGTATATTCACCGATGATGGTAGCACAGAATACCTAATAGTACTGAGGTAAACGTTAACGTCAGTGAATTCAACTCAAAGCTGAGTTAGTTCCAAATTTTTGAAAGATATAATAGTTTTCCTAAGTGCTAAAAGAAAAGGCTTTTAATCAATGCCAATTGTATTAATATAAATCATTACAGCATTTCAAATATTTAATTAAATTCCAATGTCACATAAATTAAAACATAATAATGCATTGTACAAAGTAAAGATTACTATCAATTTCCCTTGACTACTGACAATGCAATGATAAAATAAATTTAGTCGACGTCATTTTTTTTTAGTGTTGATAGCCTTCCAAGGAGAGGGTCGTAAGTTCAAATCAAAGCGCGGGCTCACACCAATGTGTTACTTGTAAAACATAATTAATAATTATTAATTTCGTAATTTTATCACTTGGATTTTTCTTATAACGATATTACTTATTATAAGATAGATTTGTACCAAACCACGGTGGCCGGCTCGCCGTCTAAAAAATAACGAATAACTCTGTTTCTACTCGTTGGACTGATGATTAGACGTAGATATACAAGCACAGCTATTTACACAAGTCAGATTTTGAACTACCAAACTGACAGACAGATACAATCTTCAACAATTTTATATTCATGTCTAGACCATATTTTTATGATTCATCTAATGTACAGCCCTTTTGGCTTTCAATGGTTTATTATAAGTGGCTAGTTATCCCTTATGTTTTGCATACATTTTCCAGGAATAGTATGATTCTCATTAGCCACAAAACCAAGTTTTATACCAACTAATGCCACGTGAATTTCCTATTTGCAATGAGCATAACGAGCTTACGAATAATTAATGTATTTCATAATACTTTACCTAGATTTACTGGCACACACTCATGTACATAAGATGCATAGTTTTTTAGTACAGTAAAAAAATATGATAATAATATAACATAAAAACCGACTGTGAACCAAGCTGTGAACAAACATTTAGGAGGCCAACAAGATTTAGATTGATTTAACACCTAAAAGTTCAATCGCAGGCGTTGTAGTCGGTTGTTAAAATACTATAAAAATCAATTATTCAATTTATTTTCCCTGCAAACATTATAACAAAGGAGTTTTTGTCTAAGGTCGCAGGTGTATTAGTGTCAAGGCCGTTTATATCCACTGCGATTTTTATTATTTTGCCTAACTATTTAAGTAATTCTTTTTTTTAATATTTAATTTCTAGACACTCTTTTGAAGATTTTCCTTGTGTATTTTATATTCGGAAACACAGCGAATGCCATGTCCGCCGTAATTGTTGTTATTTGCTACTATATATTATAACCAAATATGCATATAGGTGCCAAGGGGCTCATGAAAGGTGCCTGACTTCATGACCGGATGTAACCGTTTACTCGTTTTCTCTAACGGATTCTCCGTGTATATTGAAATATATAAATAATCTTATTTTATCTAAAAACTGTATTGCTTGACTATTCCTGCATACCTTCCTAATAATGCTTATCAATCATTATTATACATGATACATATGAACACAATTAGTCTTATCGTCAAACTGCTGTTCGTAGTGAGTGTAGGTAGACAGACGATGTATCATAAAAGCCGAGGATACATGGGAAGAGTAAGCGGTAGAGTCAAATGGCTTACTCTCTACCTGTTCCCAGTCTTCAACTAGTTTAGGTAGAGTAACTGTCTAGACGTAAATTTAAATTTTGATAATAGATTAATTAGCGCTTTCTCGAGGTAACGCGATTAACGACAAACGTTATACGGTGTAAAAAGTTTCATTCTAGTTACCGAGTAGCCGCCTAGCCGGTCGAGTAGTGAAGTGGCGGCAAGTCGTGGGGCGATTTACCCTCAGTTCTAGCTACTTTACTCGGCCAAATTTTAGCACTCTGCGTACCAAAATATTTGTATACACTTAGCTACTGGTAGCATAGTTAGAACTTTACTAGGGTACTATACCATTAATGCCATTTACTGTACCCGTGTAACGCCTGCAACCACCTCAAAGACAATAAGGTAGGTAAGTTTTTATATTACGCCAAAAAACGTAGACTATTTTAACAAAATCGCGGCAATATTCTCCGCAAAAACATTCAGTAATATATTCAAAATAACAACGCCAAGTGTTCATCGCATGACGTCACCTGACCTCCTCGTGCCGGATTACGTCATCGAATGGAATACTAATCACGCTCATTCGCTAATGACGTCATCGCTGGGAACCACAATAACTTTATATAGCAGTTGGGTTTTATTTAATCATAACATTATCCTGTTTATTATGTACAATGATCTTTTTTTTCATTTTAACTATGTATTTGATATTAAAATATACTTGTATTCTAAAAAGAATTTCGTCTATGATTGATAGTGATTACCATCTAGATACGATAAATATTGAACTTCCTAAGAAAAAAAATAAAAGATTTTTTCAGTAGTTTATATGTTGTTGGTAGTTATTTCTAGTTTTAAGAAAGTTCTAAAGTTCACCTACTTGACATTTTAACGAATATTAAAAATTTATTAGGTACCTACTAAACTTTTAACCATTATACTTCAGTTCTTTTAAATAAATATGAGGCCCTTATCCCAAAATCATACTCTTTTAATCTCAGACCTTAAGTTAAGATTTCAGCGGAGATCTCTGTAGTTATCTCCAGTATAATCTAGGCAAATTAGAGACAGAGCATTGTTTTGTAAGCAAGATTAGCTACCAACCAACACCATGTAATTAAACTGTCTTTATTTATAAATTAAAGTATGGTTTTGGTTACGCAGGCTTCACTTCTATGTCAAGCCGTGCTTCATGTCATCTTAAAATAACACCCACAATGTTTATTAATAATGAAAATATATTTTTAATGTTTTAGTTTTCGCTGTTGGAAAAGTACAAAACAACTACTGTGCAAACGTCATGTTCTATCTAATACACTGGGAGGTGAAACCGTGAAGCGAGCCAAAGAACAGAAGGAGAATAGGCAAATCTTTGGATATCAATAGCTCAAGAAAGTTGTGAATGTTATTTTTTGTCGTTGGATTCCAGTCCAATGTGAAACACATAATGATGGTACTTCTAAAGCTGGTAATTATGATCCGTATGAGGCCACTGTGTAGTTATGTATGATGCATTGAACAGGTTAGTGACACATGTTGCACACAGAAACGAAGAGTGTCAACGGCTGCACATTTAACTGACCTGGTGCAAAGGACAAAGAAGATGACAGCGACACTTCATTCTCGCATCCCGCTTTAGACCCCATGCGATTGTCTGTAATATTATCATGCTCTTATACTAGCGAGTAATTCATCCGTAATTGCGAGTCATCCCAACTTTACCCGTTTACTAGTGTGGTTGCACCATATCTACCGCTTGGCACTTCATGGACGGAACATTCACATATATCATACAATTTAAAACACTTCACCTGGCACAGAGATTTGTTATGGATTCGATAATAAGCATGCTTCTGGCATGGCTTCTTTTTGTAACATGTACTACATTGTGTCACTTTTGAAATTGAAAGGACAAAGTTCGGACCTGTTACGGAGTACCAATATATGTATAATAGGATGCAACTCACCAGCTATCTCTGCTCCTCCAAGGTCATTAAGGATTTTTCTGTAGGATGGACGTCTAGTAAGCATTTCTCTGTATTTCCTCTTTGGACTCTCATCATCATCGTCACTGTCGTCACTGCATGATTGACCCTGGGCGCTCATCATTGTGTTTGGTTCCGGCTTAATCTGAAACATAGAATATTTCTAATTAAATAGTTTGATTTATTCATAAACGTAACTGTTACAAGTTACACAGACCATCACTGTCATGGTTATCATGTCAGATTACAATAAATCTTGTCTAAAATACGAGACAAGAATTGTGTATTTAAACTAAAAGAAATTTATTTTATTTATTTATAAGATGGAGTAGGTATTCTTTACGTATAAACACAGAGGATATATTGTTATGAGTTCTCTTTTCATGTAAAATTGGACTATGCTTTTAGTCATAAAAGGATTTGATTTAATCACAGATTCACTTAAACTTTTTCTTTTATAAATATTATCAGTTGGTATTAACTGTCTAACATATAATTTTGATATAACACACCTGCAATGTTTGCAAAGTTCCTTGTGTAGTGTGTATGACGGAGCTCGGTTTACTGACAAGTATCACATTCCCTTTTGGTAACTGGACTGACTGAATATTGGATGCAGTCTGAATCACAGACTGCTGGTTGGGTTGTATCACTGATTGCACCTGAAAACAAGCACTCACTTGTAGACTTTACAATAAATATTATCAGTATAGGATAGTACAGCACAGCTAGATATAATCACAAACATAAAGGTATAAATAAATACTTTTATAGGAATATACATTTATTAATAGATAGTGTTAGTGAATGTTCTCCATGGGCCTGACCTAACTAGGTTACATTAGACTGTGTTATTATGTACACAAGTGGTTTTTAAAAACAAACAGTACCTGAGCCGAAGGGGCCTGTGTTGGTAATGTGAGCTGCACAATACTGGTGACGGCTACGACGTGCGCCGGGGCGCCGCCCGAGGAGCTTGCACCCGCCAGGGAGTCTGCGGCGCCAGCACCGCCCGATGTACCGTTCTCTTCCACCATTCCCTCCATGCCTAGGTACTTAGGTCACCTAAAATTCAAGGTCATCTTTCTGTGTATTGTGATTATCTCGTTCGACGGACTAGAACTCATGATTTCTAAATATTTCTGTTCTCCATGAGCGGTGTTGACATGGAAGTCCTAAAACGATATCATCCCGTCAGACTCTGGACGCGGAAATCCCTATTGCGCCTCTGATTTACAGATATGTAAGCAACATAAGATTGAAGTCTCTGTAGTTGTCGAGTAGGTAACCCATTATCATGTAACATTCGTCTGTGAATCCAAATAGATACGACCGTGACGAGTTGGAAGTTTAGTCTTCACAAGCACTCACCAGTTACGTATTCCTCGTCACCGTCTATGCTGCGTCCGGAGTGGGTGAACGGGATGGTACGTAGTAGCCACGTCAACTGCGAGAAGACTCGTCACTGGCGGAGACCTCTGATCTTGTATGCGTCATAACAATATGGCCGAAATTTGTCAGACGCATGCGCTCTTTTTGCGTTTTCCTCCCACTCCTCTGGCTTTTTTGCCTTGTTGGGTCCTCTGTCCGCTGTCCTCTCGGACTGACAATGACAATAAATGATATCTGTCAACTTTGAGTACCGGAAGTCATAATAGTTTTAAAAAAGTGGAACTACACGCTCAGTTCTTATCAGTTTAGTCCGTAGTACACTACTACACTAGATAGTCTGTGGTACAGCGTTTGTCTTGAAAAATGAGTGTGAGTGCGGGATCATTTTTGATTTTGGGGTTCTTGACTGCATGAATTTAATATTATACTTCAGATTCATCCATGACTCGACTGTAGCACACTCCGGACACAGAGTATACAAATAAACGAGTCCGTTCTTATGTAGTGTTGGTATACTCGGTGGACTCTGTACCATCAGGATCAGCGATCGACCACTCTCGGGTATACAGACTATAATAGTGTAGTAACAGTACACAATCAAGACAACACTACGGATAAACTTTTGGTGGGTGGCCCTATCCATCTGTTATCTATGGCAAGTTATGTAAACGTCAGGCATGACAGTAGCTAACCGACATTGACAATTTCTTACAATTACAGTGTCAAATTTCAAAATAATTTGTATTTGTTTATATTAGCAATAATAAATTCATAATGATTTCCTAACAACAAATTTAAAAAATAGGAAACAATTAAAACAGCTAAATATCATATACATAAATTTCTACGTCACTGCATAAAAATAATATAAATGACTTCGAAAGGTTCTTTTGAAAACCAATATGATAACTCTCTATCCGATTCAGCAAATAACATACTCAATAAACTCAAGAATGGAGTATGTACTTATTTAAATGCATATAATTTACTCAGTGTGAAATACTTAAGCCAGTTTTATAATAGCACTACAATATTATAGGAAAAGAAAAGCCTACACGAGATGGAAAGTCCTAATCCCATACCGCTCTCAAGTACACACTGCTACTAGATAATTTGTACCTATTATTTTATTTATATCGGCGACTCGATATCGAACCCAACCCTTTATTTCAGTTATCGGAAAAGTTTCAATGCAAACTACAGCATTTTAAAACATCTAAACTTAGTTTGTTATTGGGGAGTGACATATTTTATGATGGAACAGTTTATACAGGTTCTGCTGGATTGGCTTTGTATTACTTTACATGTTCACTCAAAGAAGAAAATAATCAGGAGATGTTATTGGTAAGTACCTATGTTGATAGATTAATCGATGTCTCCTTGTTAACACTGACTGCTGACCCGATTTTCTTGTCTAGCCATGGGTATGGATCTGCACACACCATTGTTTTCCCGTACCGCTAACACAACAGTTGTGTTTTCAGCAGTGAATGTATTAAATATCCTTACTATAAAGTCTTTATTATATTATTCAGCTTCTCCAACTGACTCAGATTGACTAATGGACTCTAACTAACAATTTTTTAATTATTCTAGAAATCTTTGGAATATATTGACATTGATGGTCTAAAGGGGAAAAGAATTAGTTTTCTATGTGGTGATGCAGGTCCACTAGCACTAGCAACTGTCATTTCAAACAAACTGGGAAGCAGACGTCCTCCTGAATTGCCCGACTATAAAACTCTAGCACAAAGGTAAATGTCAAATGAAGTCTTTATATGTATAATACTAGCTGTGCCTACTGTTTACTGTTATTCTACAGAAACCATAAATTTTTACAGGAAAAAAGTATCCTATCTTCTATTGCATGAGCTAAAGTATCTGTATTCTAAATTTCATCAAAATCGATTCTGCCGTTTTGGTGTGAAGTGGGAACCAACACTTGTGCTGGTTCCACAGGTTCCACTTGTGTTTACTGTTACGTCTTAGCCCCCTTAAACATTATAAAAACTGTTATAAATATTTCTGACATAACATCTACCAGACCTACATAATATTATATTATTTAAGTGGCACTAAAATATACATACTTATTTTTCAGGCTTATGTCTTTAATATCAATAATGAATGACTCACTTGATGAGCTATTGTACGGTAAATCTGGATATCTTTATGCCTTATTGTTTGTCAATAAACACATACATGGAAAAATTGTGATTCCACCAAATCACATTGAAAAAGTTATTAATTCAATCCTAAAGTCTGGAAAGCGACTTTCTGCCAAAGTAAAGGCAGATTGTCCTCTCATGTGGGAATGGCATGATAAGACTTATTTTGGAGCTGCTCATGGAATGGCTGGCATTTTGTATATATTATTGCAAGTATGTGTATCTATTTTTACATATTTGTAAAGATCACTAATACTATTTAGTATTATATATTTATTTTAATCCTGCTATGCAAAAGGGTGCTTGTTTGTTTGTCCTTCTTTCACGCAGCAATGAAACAATGGATTGATGTGATTTTTTGAATGGAGATAGTTAAAGAACTCAAGATAGTTAGTAGGTGTTATTGAAATTCAAAATAATTTTTTTAACACTTTCACTGCTGAGCCGATTTTGTTGCACTCGCAGCAAGGTATGAAAAATACGACTGTTGTGTTTTCAACACTGAATGTGTTAAGTACGTACATAGTTAGTTCAATTTGCTATTTCAGGCACGTGTTCACATAAATATAGTTGAAATCCGGAGCTTCATAAAACCCACTCTAGATTGGTTGTTAAGTCAACAGTACTCAAGTGGCAATTTCCCGTCATCATTAGAATCCAATTCTCGAGATAGATTAGTGCAGTGGTGTCATGGTGCCCCTGGATTTGTGCCACTATGCATACTTGCCAGTCAGGTACGTATATCATACATAGGCACATTCTATTTAATAATTTCCAGATTAGCGTGATCAAGCGTGAAATGTACTTGCAACACCTCAAATGATGCATTAGATTTGAAAATATATAGATGCACTGCTGTTTCCCACTAAAGGCTCTGCTATACACACTATGCCACCGCATCACGCATGCGGGCATACTGCAGAAGTCTCTGCCATGCTTGCGGCATCATAGCGAACCTATAGGTGCCATTACACTGGTGGGGATGACTGATGGGAACTGGTGGATTATCACGTACAATGCCTGCATAGGGCCGCTCTACTGTACCCCAAATCTTCTTTTCAGATATTTGTAGATGATAAATACATGAAAATAGCGATATCAATGGGCGACGTCATATGGGAACGCGGTCTTACCACGAAAGGTTATAGCCTCTGTCATGGAGTCAGTGGGAATGCCTATGCATTTCTTCAGTTATATCAGGCTAATAAGGTATGTTAGCATATTTTATCTCTGAACTAACTTTTACCCATTACTTTGGCGTAAGTTCTTACAAAGAATATCTATAGTCCGTAACTACAATGTGCACACTTTGCATGAACAATGTACCTGTGTACAGTTTTCTTTTAGCAAACATTGCACTAGTCAGTTCAGTTTTTAAGTTACTTACCTATGAAACATGTTATAAGCTATCAAACGCCGAAAACCTCATAAGAATCCGTCCAGTATTTCTAGGATTCTTGAGTAGCACTGACAATAGAAAAAACAGAGTTAGGTTCAAGAAGTCATAAATAGTCAATCCCAATTAGTATTCAAAAATATACAAAGAATAGGTAGACAATCTAAGCAGGTTTTTTAAATGAAATAATTTAATAATATTATATTATTAATCTGAAGCTATTATTGATCTGAGACTTTATGAAACTAACCCAATGTAGATAGAGAAATGAACTTTCTTGTGAAATACCAAATAACAAAAACAAACTCACACTCACTCTGTTGTTGCACTTCATGATATGTGTTGATATTTGTAGAACCCAATGCACCTGTACCGCGCGTGTTGCTTCATGGAGTGGTGCGCCGTGGAGCGCCCCGGCACGGAGCTGCACCACCCCGACCGGCCGGCCTCCCTATTCGAGGGCATCATCGGTCGCATCTACTTGGCCCAAGAGCTGCCTCACGCCTTAGACGCTAGGTTCCCTGCATTCTGTTTGTAAATTAGATGATTGTATAGTTACATTTTTGGCAAGAAAAGAATTCAATTTACTGTAGAAATTATTAAATTATTTGGTTATTGTATGACTTAATGATGATTGGATAGCAAATGAGGTAGTGCCATTATCAGATATCAGAATTTGCCAGGCCACACGAGGGCTTCCTGTTATCAATCAATAACAACCAGCATAGATGGTTTAACGCACAGACCTCGTATCTTACTAATTGTCATGATGTTTTATAACTATCAGTCATGATGTTTTCCACTAACGAGTCACCCAAACATGTACCGCCAGGGGAGTCAGACTGCCAACAAGTTGTAATAATTTTTCATAAATCAACATAATTAATAACTTAATGACAGACCCTAATGAAATGAAAGAGTTGTGTCTATTTTGTCTTTCATTTATAAATTAATCTAACATTTAGCACATTCATGAGAAACAAAGGAGATATGTAATATTATAATGAGAACAATAATTATGTTTAGACACCTATTAATATACAATAAATTAAGAGTATTGACTCTAATGACAACATGTATTCGATCTAAACACTTAGGTTTGTGCTACAATGATAAAACTACATGTTGCATATAATTTTACCATTTTTATAAACATTACAAATACTACCACAATATTAATATAATTATAGTTATTATTTATCTGCGATATAAGATCGTAACTAGATACGAGATTGGTAGGCAATAAGTAATTTAGAAATATTACGAGTTACTTTTGAACCTATTTTATAAATAAGACTGGAATGAATACATTCCATTATACCTGAAAAGTGTGGTAAAATTTCAAGTATCAATCTCATCTTGTTATATTCTTATTATCTACTCGTGTACAATTGCTTATACATATACTAATTTCTAATAAAATGCAATTATCACACTACATAACACGGGCACAGAATAGATAGTACTACACGGGTCAGTACTGGATTTAATATAAGCACTGTCAACATCTTATCGAATTTAGATCACATAGATCACTTTACACTGTCAGAGTATGTTTCACAGCACGAAGGGCCAGGTGGCGACGAATATAAAAAGTAATGTGTCTCGCTACCACGCGAGTACCTATAAAAATAGTTTCAGACTCTTCGACATATATGTTGAAAGTACATGTTTTTAATTTGAATCAGCAATGTTCTTTATAACTTATTCAGTTGTCAGTCCGAGTACTATGAAACAATCACATAATTGTATAATAATGTACACACAATAACAATCACAAAACAATTACCTTATTTAATAAGTTTAAAATACCATTTCAGTTCAATCCGCTCTTCTGGTGGATTATGTATCTGTGTGTGTTATAATCTATTGTTATTTTAAAATAATTATCCTTGATTATGCGGACGTCTTGACATTTTTGCTGCAACCAGTCCATTTAAAATTTAAATTGATCGCAACAATAGTTGTTACATTTAGAGTCAGCGCCACAAAAGAAGTCCCGCGGCGAAACTAGGAACTAAAATGAAGAAGAACGTTTTCCCAGTCAAAGCCCGGAAGAAACTCCATAGATCCTTTACCTATCTTTGAATTTCTCGGTTTACACGTTCAAGTCAGACCAACCCAATTAACCAACCAAGTTACCCGGACTAACTACTTAGTGAGCTGGCAACATTCTGTCTCGCCACTGCAGAGCCGCGTCTGCGGGACTTCTTTTGTGGCGCGGTCTCTAAATCACTTCGCCGATGTACTTTCAATGGATGTTAAAGCGTTTGAACCCCATCGAATCTCGATTTATACATCGGACGGGCGGGCACGCAACGACCGGCAGGGGACCTCGAGTCCTCACCGCTCGAAGGGTAAGTGATCATCGGGAACAAGCATCAGAGCATCGCCGAGCCGGCCTCGGAGCGCGAGTGCGGCAGCGGCGGGCCGGCGCGCCACTGGTTGTCGCGCGGCGAGTACACCTCCACGGTGGCCAGCGTGGTGCGCGCGCGGTAGAAGGCGTGGTCGCCGCCGCTCTCGCTGTCGCCGCCCGCCACCACCAGCGCGCCGTCCGCCGCGCCCGCCGCCATGCCGGCGCGCGGCTCGCGCATCGGCGCCACGTCCTCCCACAAGTTCTGCAACCGACCGGCGATCTTTCGGCACTGTCTACGGTACACTTACTGGCGCGTACCTACCTATTATTAGATTTGACGAAAAGCTGTACAGCACCTAAAATACGGACTATAGACTAAATCGCGAATCAAACGACGAGAGCTTTCGTGTTCTTGAGTGAGTATGACGAACGCTTCACAAATAAAATTCAATTCGAGGTGCACGTCTGCGCGCACGACGCGTTCAAAAAACATTATTTCATTCTTTTTTATATATTACCAAGTAATGAGACAAGCGAGTCGTTCACGCAACGCAATGCGCGCAACGCCTGACCATAACAGCAACAGAGCCACCCAGACTATCTGTTAAAAAAAATTTTGAAGCACTGCATGGCGCTGGTCACCTTGAGACAACGGTTCTAAAGTCATATGCCCAGTAAAGAAAACGGTGCCCTTCAAACCGGAACACAGTAAGATTGCACATTACTGCTCGGCGTATAAAAATCTCGCAAAGGTACTAATTTCCCAGGCGGACTCTTGCAAAAGAGACCTACCACTGCAAGCTTCCATGGAAGTCTACTTTAGGCAAGTTTCCATTTTGTGTCTTTTATTGCATTTAGCTGTCTCGGTCCCGTAATTTGGTACGTAGAGCCCGGGGCGGCACACTCACGTCGTGGAAGGAGTAGCGCTCGACGGAGGCGCGCACGGCGCGGCGCGGCGCGTTGCCGCCCACGGCGTACAGGTGCGCGCCCAGCACCACGGCCGCCAGCTGGCTGCGCTCGTGGCGCATGGGCGTGAGCGCGCGCCACGTGTGCGCCGCGGGCGAGTAGCACAGCAGGTCCCGCGTGTGGCGCCACGCGTGCGTGCAGCCGCCCACCACGTAGATCAACCCTACGCGGACAAACGTGGCTGCAGATATTGAGTCTACGCGCTTACTTATTGTGCCCTTCTCTCCGCGAATGTCGGATGGGCACGATCCGTCTGTCGGCGTCTGGGTCACAGATCAGACTATACAATACTATTATCTACGTGATATTAAGATAGGTATGGTCTGTGCGGCCACGACACGAAAGATACGATGATATGACTTCATTTATAGACAGCCTAAATATGCTTGCGACAGCATATATCTGATAAGCTCGATGTTTAGACTTGAACCGACCTCTAAAGACGTCGTTATATATCAAGACGGAGTATTGACAGAAAAAATCTCTGTTATGAAACGATAGACAAGAGTGAGACAGCTATTCTGTTAGAGTACCTTCATAATTGACCACTCCCATGCCGAAGCGCGGCTCGGGCATACGCCCGTACAAGGACCACTGGTCCGTGAAGGGATCGTAGGCTTCCACGGAGGCGCCCATATCGGCGCCCACCCAGCCGCCGAACGCGTACAGGCCGCCGTTCCAGCTCGTCAAACCGAATTCGCAGCGCGCCACGTTCAGGGCCGCTATGTTGGTCCACTTGTCTGTCTGTGGAATAAATATATATTAGATTTTCAACAATAAATTTTAAAAAATGCATTTGGTATTAGCGGCTCCACGATAACATGACCCGCGACTACCGGGCAGACAAATGATAAACGGTAACGATCCCAACTGGTCACTGGTATCACATTTTTCCGAAACTCTATCCCTTTCTTTTGCTCAGACCTCACACGGTTCGCTAGGGAGATATGCAATGTAAAATGCGACTGCACTCGATCGCATCCAGTCTGGCCGCACGTTTTAGACCCACAAGATAAAATATAGAGCTACGGAAAAATAAGATTCTGTGCGAGCAGATGGAGTCGAATCTTTAAGTTCTTGAAATCCTCAGGCGCGCTAATATCGGGTTGTTCCGACTTGTACTCTCACCTGAGGGTCGTAGCACTCTCCGTTGGCGAGGATCTGGCTGCCCTGCTCGCCGCCGACGGCGTACACGCGTCCTCCCAGCATGGACACGCCGGGCTGTATCCTCTCTATGGTCATCGGAGAGAGTTCTGCCCATTCCCTGTTGATAGTGCCAACATTAAGAGTGTTAAATAATCCTTATACTCATTTTATTTCATGACTACCCCAATCTACACTAGTATTATAAAGAGATCTCTCTCCGAGGAAGGGAGGAAGGGAGTCTTCAAGTCACGAGTGTATAACTAATTTCTAGGTAAGCGAGTACCATCGTAGACTGCATTGTCGCTTATGAGGTAGTAGTCAAACGCGAACCTATTTACACATACAAAAAAACATAAACTGTGTTTGTGAGTTTGTAGGCGATAAGATCCAATCAGATTCTGCAAATTCTTTGACTAATAGGAATCTACATTATCTCTAAAGTCAAGAAGGCCCTAATGCATAATATGTAGCAGGGCATTCACATCGTAGAATACATTATATCCTTCCTCCTAGAAATGTACCCTACATCGCATCACCATAATCCACCAGGCGAGATAGTGGTCCATCGCGGGCCTGTATGTGGATATGGTTAACCAAACAAAAGAAAGAGTAGAATATCGACTGTGTGCAGTGTTACTTTTTATGCAGGTCGTATTTGAGCACGGAGGAGAGATAGTTGTCTGTAGTGAGCGGCGGCTGCGCCTTGTCGCGGCTCGAGCCGCCCACCACCAGCAGCATGCGGCGGGCGCGCGCCCGCGGCTCCGCGCCCAGCGGGACCAGCGCGCCGCGACCGCTCTTCTGGAACAGAACAGTCGGCCCGACGGTCAATCATCGACGCTGAAGTAATAGAAGTAAACGCTAACAATAGTAATAAAAAGAATAGAACAGAGTAGAGTCCTATTACTTCTAATATATTATAGACTGAAGATTTGCCGGGTAAAAAGTAATGTTGTACGGGAACTAAGTTCGCGCTCGGACACTGTCCGCATCAGTTAGCAATAAATGGTAAGAACTAAAATCAAACTATTTGTACAAACGAATTATATTAATTAATACAAACGAACGGCATTACTGTTGATGATTTACTACCGACGCGGCGCGATGCGACGCGAAAATAAACGAGAGGGCGTTACAATAGTAAATCTCAAAATATAATATGATAGAATGTAATATGTAAATTAAAGAGATTTACAGTTGTCGATACGACGTCGGTGTGGTTCTTGTTTATTGTGAAATCGTCTTTACATAGGATGCTATTGGCGGTATAATACTTTAATAAACTTACCATATCAACTCTGACAGTTTTTAAAGCAACGGCTAATGACGGATCTTTAACGCCTTTTATAGCCTCATCCAGAATTTCTGAAGGAATTAGAGGCAGCCTTATGTAACTCAAAATTTCGAAACAATGCCGTCTCCGCCCTATGGAGTCGTGTTCCAGCCATCTTAGGGCTGGGTATAATACCTGTAAGTTAATTATAATGTAAGTTAAGCTAACTAGCTAGTTTGTTTGTTTATGAAATTTATCATGGTACTGAACATGGTATTTATCACTTTCACTGCTGAGCCGATTTGCTTGTCTAGCCACGGGTGCGGCTCTGCACACTCCATAGTGTTTTCCCGTACAACAAACACAACAGTTGTGTTTTCCCGCATTTGCGGCATGTTATGAAAACCACGACAGTTGTGTTCTCAGCCCTAAAAGTGTTAAACACTAAAATAAAACTGAGCTTTGACATGTTCAGATTGAATGAGCCACATCAAGTACTGGAAAACTATAACAGTGTTGTTCTGGGTTGAACATACAAAAAGGTAGATGACTGATCTCACCTGAGACTCGGTGTCAACCTTCAGTTGCTCTGAAGACAAGAGGGTGATTAGCTGTGGTAAAGGCAGTTCCAATAACTCATCTCCATGTGCCACTACATTCCAGTTTGCTTGCGCATGC
The DNA here is from genome assembly GCA_912999815.1 of Campaea margaritaria. NCBI lineage: Eukaryota > Metazoa > Arthropoda > Insecta > Lepidoptera > Geometridae > Campaea > Campaea margaritaria. The sequence continues at coordinate 6,578,437 of OU538792.1, forward strand.
TCCAGTGCTTCTTTTAAAAGGTCGGTGCAGTTGTGTGCTTCAGCAAATCTGTTGATTTTTGTTATATTTCAATATTTTTTCAGGTTTTGTATTTTATAGTGCATTTATGTGATCATGTTCAATGTAATCGCTAGAAATAATAGGCCACTTCTGATAGATTTAAATGGAGAAATGGCTAGTCAAAATTCTTAAATGAAGGGTAACAGTGAGTGCATCTTTACAAGGTAATGTCCATGCTCCACTCAAAGCTATTTGATGATGTCAGTGTTGAATATTAGGAAATCATAATAATGTGTCATAATGGTTGCACAGCTCACCTGAAAATTCCTAAGCAATTGGTAGGATGCAGTTCCCGTTTCAAGAACTCTCCGCATCCTGAAACTAGCTCACTCAGCTGCAGCATGTCAGCGGCAATGAGCAAATGTTGTACAGTTTGTTTATCAATCACCACTTCCCCTGAAAATTCAATTAACAACATTCATAGAGGGAACATTAAGACATGGATGAGATTCCAATCAGCAACCATAATTCCTTTCCATTGATCCTAAAAAAACACACTGTGCACTGTTTCCACCGAAATTACTGGGCATATGAGACGTTAGAACCGATGTCTCAGGGTGACATACAGTGCAGTGCCGCGCAAGAATATGCTATGCAAAGTTCTGGGTGGCACTGGAACTGTTATGAGCAGGTATAGCACTTACCACCAGGGAAACGATTTGCTCATCTTGTACCTCAGTCAAATTAAAATTATTAATTTATTATTAACAAAATAGTTATATTATAACTATTGAATTCCTGTTACCTGTATATATAAAGTCTATGATTTTTGGCAATATGTCAGGTGGCACAGTAGGTAATGCCACATTTCCTTTGAGACTCTCTTCTAGCCCTGCACTGAACATGGCATCAAAATACTCACTGCTAGCTGCCAGTACCACGCGATGAGCCTGAAATTATCACATTCTAATTACATTACATTTCAAAAATATGACGAATCTGTCACAATACAATTGATTTTAATGTGATGTTTAAATTAAAACAGATAACCACATTTTAATTCATTACACTATATTCATGAAATACACAACTAATTTTATATGAGGTATCAGGAAATTTTAGATATACCTATACACAAAAACGGATTTCACATAACATTTCGGTAACAAACCCAGGATGTGTCTTTATTTTTGGTTTTTAGAGAAGCAACTATTATTCCTGAGTTGTATATAAATAATGCATCAAGGAATGCAGGTATGACCTCCATGGATACAATATGTTTATATGTGTATACTAGCTGCACCCTGCGGTTTCACCGGTGTTAACAATTATCCCACATTAACATTAACCTTTATTTTTAACGGGATAGTAAGTATATGTTCCAGTCCAGAACCTAAAGTATCAATATACTAAATTTCAACAAAATCCAAACTCACACACAAACTTTCGCATTCATAACATTGGTGAAGTGTAAGTCAGGTATTGGTAGTCACAATAACACTGATTGAGATGGGCAGAGCACTGAGGTGATGGAGACAATGGATGGTAGCCATGAATAGAGGAGCCAAACTGTGGCTCTCTGTGTGGACTCCAACCAAAAGCGAATTAGAAGGTGACCCAGAAAGCGATGGAAGGACTGTGTTGAAGATGATCTAATGAAAATGAAAATTAAATAACTTCTCGGAGACGGGAGGTGAGAGACAGCGAAACAGAGGGAGCTTGTTGCAGAGGCCAACACCCACATAAAGTTGTAGCACTGCAGGAAGGAAATAAATAATATGTGATAATGTACTGAAATGAAAAACGGTGAATTTTTAATGCACAAAATTACAAAAATATATTGTCTGATGGGTTGACGACTGACGACACTAAGTGGCGTAAATGGGCTATCATGTTAAGCTGTAAATTTCCATAAAAAAACATTTTGATTCTAATCATACCTTGATTCTAGTACTTCCTGATATCAATTCTACATCACAAAACCTCCCATCTCGTTTTAAGTGCAATAAATGCAGTGATATTTTATTAGTGTATTCGTAACATTTATACGAACGGGATCCATCTTTATTAGCAGGTTTATCGAATGAATTCATTATTTATGATATTAAGGTATAAAGGTATATATTCACTCCTACATTAAATAAGGGAAATTACTTAGTACTTGGTAGAAGGAAAGGAAAGAAACAAACAAATACATAATACAATAGTGACGAGAAACAGGAGGACATTGATTTTATTTGACAGTTGACTGTTGACAGCTGTTGACATATAGCGTAACAGAACAGCCAAGTCAGCCAGTTATGTGGCATTTCATTTATACTTTCGCCACAGACTGGATATCATCGGAGATAGTCGTAAGCAAAGATAGAACCTGCGCGCACTGCGCACTGCCTTGCGTTTTGAAAACGCAAGGCAATGCAAGGCTCTTAGGCTTAGTGAGGGTCTTTTTTCTTTCTCGTAAACAAAGAAAACTATAAACTCGGTCACACAACGGACGTGGCCTAATGAAGTAATGACATAGAAGACCATTCTGCACTGTGATTCCGCAATTATTCCATTCATTCATTCATTCATTCAGTCTGAGCATGGTTCCGATGATGGCCATGATTCTGTCTGTCTGTCATACTTGGTCATCTTTTATATCCGGTGCTGCCAAATCAGAGGGTACTCTCCCAGGTTTGAGGGGATTCGTTGCCTTTGGGGAGAGAATGTGGTGAAGGATATATGCACATTATTTTTAAAGGTTTTCTACCTACTTCTTTTGAGACACGTTTATAATCTACGGACCTTTATCAACGTTATTTTAGAACATAGTGTAGGAGGCAGACAGAAGCAAAAAATTGTGTTTATCTATACTTAATATATAAAGCAAAAGAGTTTGTTTATTTCTTTGAACGCTAAGATCTCAGGAACTACTCGTCGAAATGAACAATTCTTTTTGTGTTAAATATTCCATTTATCTAGGAAGGTAATAGGCTATATAACACCACGCTACGACCAATAGGAGCGGAGCATCAATGAAGAATGTGGCAAAAACGGGAAAAAAATATTGCTTTTAAGCGCTTTTGTTGTCTGCGCTGCGTGAACGGTTAAAGTTACGCAAAAATTATGTTACAGCATATGTTTATCCTTTAATTCCTTGTTAAGATAATGTTATTTAACCCAGGAAATGCAGAGTTATTGTGGAAAAACTGGAATTATGCGGGTGAAGCCGCGGGGTGAAGATAGTGTATAAATAAAACGCTTTGAAAATCTTCGGGGTTATTTCTGAAAACCCTGCGGGGCTATGCAGCACGGTGCGGATCAGCTCTAGTTCGTTTCATTTTGACGTTCGATTGCCACGGGATCCGAACCGTGCTGCATAACCCCGCTGAAAGGGGGATACTAAGTTTTGAGGGAAAACTCAGACAGCCACCTGGCAGCACTGTTCTCAACTCAAAATCAGTCAAACAAAACAAAAGTAAAAAAAACATACAGATAATCAAAATCAAAGAGATTATTATTACAATCTCTGCTATAATAATTTATGTACTTTGTTGTTTGTTTATTTGCGATTTTTACTTCAGTTTGTTCATGTTGAATTCTTTGTTTTGGTTCGCGCGCGTAAGCATCGAATACAGAGTTCTTTCTGTATTCTGAGCGCGTAAGTTACATTATTGGATTTTGCTAGTTTGATCAAGTATAGTATAACCCAAGTAAAAGCACACAGCTCTAGATTTATGAAAGCAAAATGTTAGAGAAAGTGGAACTCTCTTCAGATGTAGCTCTTGTGTGCATGCAACATGCTTTATCTACTGAAAAAGAAGAGATTATGGGGCTTCTGATTGGTGAGGTGAGTTGTCTTTTATGTTTATTCTTAAGAATAAATACACGTGCCCATTTCTTTTGTACCTACCTGAATTTACCCTTGGTAAAGGCAAATAAGGAACTTTAAATAATCTCTTGGGAACAATACACAAAAATGTATGTCAAAAAACATTATTTTTAAACAAATTTTCATGTTGCAGGTCAATAATAATGGTTCTCTTGTTTCCATTGTGTCATCTGTGATCTTACGTCGGCTTGACAAAAAACCAGACCGTGTGGAGATATCCGAAGAACAATTAGTTCAGGCCACACTAAAAGCAGAAGAACTAGCATCAGAGTTAGGGAGACCATTACGGGTAGTGGGCTGGTACCACTCCCACCCACACATAACAGTTTGGCCGTCACATGTTGGTAAGTTTAACAAACTATCATGTTATACACCACAACATTATTTGAATTTTAGTAAATGGCATTGGTTGTAAAGTTAAATAACAAAAAATGAGATGTTATAAATTAAAATGCAAGACTATATTCACAGATTTTTGAATGTTAGTACTTCATTGGATATTGAATTAGGACTGCTAGGTACATTATGCCTGTTAGTTTATAAATTTTGCATTACATTTCCTTCCATGCTTTTCAGATCTTGCCACCCAGTTCATGTACCAGAGGATGGATGCCAGCTTTGTTGGGATTATATTTGCTGTATTTCTTACTGATCAAACTACAAAAGCTCCTTCGGTAATTATCTTTATATCTAAACTTAAAAGGCTTAGCATTAAGTCCTCCTTGTATATTTTATTACTGTGCTAAAGTATAAATCAGAGGTTCCCAGACTTTTTTCTCATGGACCACTTTCAAAATTTTGCTGTTTCCGTTAGACCTCTGCAGCTATATTTTTACCATATTCCTATTTATTTCCATATATTATTTTTAGTCACACCAACATAGACCCCGTTGAATCTCCCGTGGACCCTTGTGGTCCACCTGGGAACCACTGGGAACTAAGGGTATAAATAAATGAATTGACCACCAAGTGCAATCAATAATAGCTATAGTAATTTTGTATTTCAGGTCCAAATAACTTGCTTTCAATCAGTAAATGAAGGCTCCACGCAAAGCAGAAAGGAAATTCCAATGGAAATTATCTCTAAGAATGATTCTCTTCTAACAAACAATTTTGAGGTACATTTATTTGAATTTGACCGTAAAGCCTGCCACACATAATGGTGCATGACTATGGCTACTATTGGCTATGGCTATGTACACAATTTCATTCAAAAATGAAAGATGTCAGATGTATGTTTGATGTTAGTTCAAAGAAACTGCACATTTTGTTGTGAGTGTGTGCTGCTGTGTGTGGCATGCTTAAGGCTTGATGTTCCATTTTATAAATCTACTTAGAGAATTAGTTTTCTTTATACCTGCATGTAAAATTTTGGTTTATGACAAGCCTTTATATTTTATTTTCAGACATTAACCCAATTACCCGCTATATTGAAAGAGGAGGAAGATGAAGCCTTCAACAATGAACTCAGTCAAAGCGAGACAGATGACATTATCAACAAACAACATAATGTTTCAGTCAGGACTATTGCAATAGGTCATATTGTAGACAAGGTACATCACCTTCAGATTTATCTTATTTTACCTATTTAAACCTGTTGTATGTATTGTCAAGGATCCTGCCAGATAACAAAGTGTTTGGAAATGAGATGTACAAGGAGATAAATTATGAAGCTACTTTTATATGAATCGTATGATAAGAAATAGCCAAAACAACTTAGGAACTTCCAGCTTTCAAGAGGCTGTTTACTGGACTATTCCTAAAAATATATTGTTAACTAGCAGCGCGCCCCAGTTTCACCCCTGATAATAAGCATAATAAGTATCCTATGATATAACCTAAAATATCTGTATACTAAATTTCAACATTATCTTTCAGAAGTTTCGGCGTGAATTGAGGATAAACACACTAACACACAAACATATGCATTTACAATATTAGTGAGATTATTTAGTTTACATTTAATAAGTATACCTGCAAGGTTTCAAAAGGTATTTAGCAGTGTAATTTATAACATACATGTTTTGTCTTTTTACAGATGTCAAGGCCAATGTTGGAAGGTCTTGTAGCGCGGAACACGCTGAACAGTATTAGGCTTAAAGCTTTAAAAATTCAGCACCAAGAACTAATGGCGAAGTTAGAAGACGTGTCATGTCATATTTAAGGAAAACAGAGACTAGTGACCAACAAAATTATGTTTAATTAAGAATAAATACCATCCAAATAATATGACTTTGATTATAATTATATGACAATTTATCACACAAACTGTAAACACAATTAAATGATATGTTTTAATTCAGTTCATTTTTATCGATAATTTCGAAGCCATCTGAAGAATCGGCACTGGAGATGCGCTTTCGTTTATTGTCCTTGTCTGTCTGCACCATGTTGGCAACAGCACCAGTGATGTTCCAAAATGCATTATAAGCACTGCTTCCCCAAGTACCTGAAGGTTCCGCAACTTCTAAGGTAGACTGTAATTGCTCCTTGTGTTGCACTGAAAAAGAATATTACTTGTAATTATTTTAGTCAGTAATTATTATTACCAATAAATATTTTAAAGTAAAATGTACGTAAAAGTAAGAAAAGTTCTTAGAAAATTAAGTTTGTAAAATACATAGTACTAAGAAAAACTAGAGTAGTAAACTTAGTCAAATGCAATATGTAAGTGCTTATGCATTTCCGTTTCACCAACTACTCACCAAAAACGATATATCAAATTGGTTGGTACGTAAATCAAAATGGTTTGTGATAAATTGATAATGATGACATGGGACATCGTATTATACATTTAGGTATGTATTCTGGAGCACAGCATGGTCTATTTTATGTACCTACCAAGAGGTATGTATTCATCTTCACTGGAGTCTGATGTCTCTACGTCTTTTTCAAGTGTTTCTACTTTTTCCATTGAGAAATTTGTTACAAGTGAGCTGCTATTTTCAGAGCTATCACTAGCTTCTCCAATGGCTAAATCATCCGGTTTCCAATAATCTGTAAAAAAAGGAAAGCAAATTTCCCATCTATTAAATTATTTACTGATTAACTATTCCAGTACATTACGCTTTTTCCCTCTTAAAGTCCAATCAAATTCCAAAGGAGATTGGCATGGGGCTACAGCGAGTCTGCGGAAATAGCATCTTTTGGTAATTGTGTGCAACTGTCATATTATAACTAACAATTTTTTCTTTTTTATACACATAATCATAGTTACCTAAGCTTTGTTTTTCATCAGTTAATGGGTTTTTCTCTGGTTCAATATTGAGCAGCCTTATATCTATGTCTGAGGCTTCTGGCATGAGACCTTCCAGCTCTGTGTCAGATTCTGAAACAGAAGTGTTTTTAACCTCTGATATTTAATTTACAAATAATTTTCACATAATTTTTACTGACAATTCTTTTTCAAGATAAAAAGATATTGTTTCTAAGTCTCCATTAGCCATTTGTCATCATACTTTGATGAAGGATAAAAATAAAGTGTAAGCTAATATGAATACAAAACAAATAATTACCTATGTCTTGCAAAACATTTCGGAATAGTTTAACCACTGGTGGAGCAAGTTTAAAAGAAACACAGATAAACATGCTTATAAGATATATTAGTAGGTAGCCACTAATATATTTTCCGAGGACAAATGTACTACCCAGTACAATATTGACCATTAAAAATGCCTGAAAATGAAAATACAAATTAATAAGCAGTATGTACACATTCACTGCTGAAAACACAACTGTTGTGTTTTTATAATTTGCCACGAGTATAGGAAAATACAATTGTTGTGTTAGCGGTACGGGAAAACAGTGGTGTGTGCAGATCCATAACCGTGGCTAGACAAGAAAATCGGTTCAGCAGTCAAAGTGTTAACACATTATAATACTTTTTATCTAGTAAAAATTTACAATTCCTGAGGGATAATATGTAAAGAGAGTGAAACCACAGGGCGCAACTAGTATCAAAATAGAATATCTATAAAGTAAAGGGACGGTGTCATACTTACTTTTGTATGATTTGTTTCTCTTATGAAAACAAAGTCAATCCAACGTTTTTTTACCCATTGGTTAAGATTGTTTAAAGTTGAATTTAATTTTACTGACTCAATACTGGATATTCGCTTCAAAAATGTCATCCTATGTTTGTATTTTAACCAAGCTTCAAATGCATCCATGATAAGTATTGTTATGGAAAAGCATATAAAAAACTGAAATAAACTTATTTGTCTTTGTACACAAACCCTGAAATAAATAAGTAATTACATTAAATTAAAAATGTTAATTAGTTATATAACAGGTTAAAGTTACTAGCAAGTGTAAAAAATAGACACTAGTAACTTTAGGATTGACTTTATTGTTCGACTGCTATCAAAATGAAATGCTAAGGAACCTATAGAATTTACATTGCACCAGCTAGGGCGAAGGGTTAAACACGATAAAATTATATACGATTTGAAAAAATGCTTACAGTATAATTATTTGTAATACCACAATAAATGTTAATGAAAGCCACATTGTTTTCCAAAATAAAACTTCTTCAAATATTCCAGCGAATAAAAGCATTAAATGAGATTTTTTATTTTCCATATTGTCGGAAGGTGTATGTGGACCCCACTTTAATTTTTTTCTTAATGTAGCCAACATTTTGGAAACTTTGTAGTGATAAGACTGAACAATGAATGACCAATTATTTTATAGAAATATCAAGCGCAATTTGTTTTTGGTTAGGAGTTTTAGGACTTTTAGGACTTCTGTTTTGTTTGTTTCTTTGTTGCAAAACTTGCAGATATTCTATCACTGTCACATTGACGTTGATTATTGTATTCACTGGTCTTATTTTTTCGTTTCGGCTTCACATAATTTGTGAATTTAGCTAGTATCTAATATTAGCTTTAACTAATAATATAACAATAGTAATGTCATAATTTTTTTGGTAGTTTTGACTTCGGCTAGCCTACTAAACTTAATACATAAATACTGACTGGTACTCAACGTTTTGACTATTTGAAAACTATAAATATTTGAGACCGGCTAAATAATTAATAGAGCTATGCCAAACGTAAAAAGATTGAATTTTTATTTAGCCTGTATGTTGGCTGTGCGACCTGTGCATAAACTATCTACAATAATATTATATTCTGTGAGATTGATTTGCACATAGGCAATTTCAAAATTCAAAATTCAAATCACTCACATCACACAGTCGACAGAGACTAGGCGTGTTCGGTTGCTCTGGGTTTCTAATATATAATATTTTTCGATTCAAAGTAAGAAGTATTCGTCCGCATTCCGAAATTAATTTAAACACTCTTAGTTTTTGCTTTAATTCCGAAGTATAAACTTCGCATTTTTCACACCATAAATTTATTGTAGAAATTCGCAGTGTTACAATACATCCTCTTTTAGTAAAAATATGTAATTGGCGTAATTGCAGTTGGGGGAGTCGGAGGATCCACTTGGGTCACTGTCACTGCAGGATGTCTATGTTACGATCGTACATTTTAAAAAGAAACCTCTGTTTTACATGTAAGTATTTATAAAAATATTAAATGGTAAAAAAACTAATAATGCCGTTTTGTACCTACTTAGTGCATGTTTTCACCGTCTTCAATCAGAACTCAATGGGTTTATTGATTCTCTGAAATATGGGTTGGTAGGTACATCTGTAAGGTCATATTAATAAAATAGTAATGGAATAGCAATTGACGCCCTCTGAGTTTCAATCAACAGCGAATAAATTGGCTTATGTTAGTAAACTAAACAGTTAGTAGGAGCCTAGGTCGGCATAGTAGGTATAATTATTATGTACCTAATACCTATATTGGGGTGGCCAACTTGATTAGACCCAAGATTTACTGTTTAGTGACGAAACCCTGTGTGATTTACCAGTTACATTATGTACTTCTTACAAAAAAGCGACTACGAAAAAACAGGAAAGACAGGAAAAAAAATTTAAGAAAACTGAAATAATGAACAAAAAATAGTAAAAATAATAGATTAATAATTTTAACTTAATTCAAATATATTTATTATCATTTTTAGGTATGACAAAACAAAAAAAAAAAATTTTAAAAACTAAAAACAATTAAGGTAAAAAATAGTAATAATATTATACTAATAATTTCCTTAAATCAAATATTTTTGAATATCATTTTTAGGTATTTAACTTGTATGTTTTTACATTGTCACAATCGATTTGACCAATAGCTGCGATCAACCAGTTGATAGTGATAGATTGGTTGGCCATCCCTGCTATACATTATAGATAGTAGAATAGAATAGAAAATACTTTATTGTACACCAGTACAGAAATACACAAGGTTCAGGAATAGAACTTACAAAGTAGGTTGGTACATAATTATACCAAAATATAATAATATTTCCAGCTTAAAAAAATGGTTTATATTTTATATTTAAGTGGGTATAGGTACATAATAACACCTTAAATAATCAGGTGTGTAACACTGTATATTAAATAAATACTAATAATGCTAAGGCGACTTTAAAAAAATTGTATATCTCTAATTCACAAAATTTACTTAAGTACTGGTAAATTTTATAATATTTCGAGCTTTCAACAATTAATTTTTTTATTAAATGAATGTTGGACTGGCTACTGGCAACGAAGACATTTACTCTCTGTTGACAATCCGTATAAATTTGAATCCGTATAACTGAGGTCCGGATAATTGAGTCTCTACTGGACTGACTACTTTTATCAATTTACTGATATTAAAATGTAAACCAACTCGCAAACTATTTGTTTATTAACATATTATTTAGATGCCAGAGGTCTATCCACCACTGTGCTGAAGGAACCCTCAAAGCCTTCACTGAAGACCGAGGTCCCCGGTCCGAGGACAAAGCAACTAATCAAGGAATTGGACTCTCTGCAGGTATAATTTTTTTTAAGTTCCTTTTTCATTGCAAACAGGTGAAATATTAGACAGAATTAAATGAGTGAGGTAGCTAATTTATTATTTATTTCCGTTTAGCAAGCTGGATCAGTCCAACTGTTTGCTGATTACGATAAATGCATCGGAAATTACTTTGTGGATGCAGATGGGAACGCACTACTGGACGCCTTCACCCAAATATCTTCAGTGCCCATTGGATACAACCACCCTGAGTTCTTTAAAGCTTTTGATGATCAACACAATCTGGTTAGTAACTGCAATCATTGTTACCAATGCCATAGCTTGCGTCATGGGTACTTATCTTATCATATGGGGGTCTCAAGTGTGATTGTTTTTCTTGCTATTTATAGTTTGTCATGCATGAACATGACATATTAAGATATTTGCATTTGCATTATAAAGATAAGATTTTTGATCTTGTGAATTGGTAAAGTTTTGAGTAATTAGTAATAGCACAGAAAACAATAGTACTAGCATTCTAATAAAATATCTCATCATGATTATGTTACAACTGCAATAGCATGTGTATGTATGTCAATTTCAACCTTTTAGCACAAAACTTCTTTTCCTGCATAAATCTGTCTTTAGGAATCATCATCATCTTCATCATTTGCTCTACTAGTTATGTAACACTACACTCACAGGCATAGCTTGCACAGTTCACGGATTCTAGAGTGGAGACTCAATAGTAATATGCACTGTTATTTTTACAGAGAACGATAGTGAACCGCCCTGCACTTGGAGTATTCCCTTCCATCGAGTGGCCTGACAAACTGAGGAATGTCTTGCTCCCTGTCGCACCCAAAGGCATGGCGAACGTATCGACAATGATGTGTGGTTCTTGCTCCAACGAGAACGCTTACAAGGCAGTTTTCATGTGGTACCGCACTAAGCAACGTGGTGGCGCTTTAGAGTTCACCCCGGAAGAATTGATGTCGTGCATGGTTAATATGCCGCCGGGTTCGCCTAACATGTCGATCATGTCATTTGAGGTGCGCGTAAGACGGGTGATATTAAAAAAAGCTATGATTAATGATTGGCTTCGATCCTTACTTAGTATAACACACCATTTAAAAACAGGCGACACCCATATTTGGAAAATCGCATGCAACACGGCCTCCGTGGCTTTGAGTCTGGTTGTTTGTAGGACCATGGTCCTCGTAGTTTCCGATTCAATAGATACTGGGAATTCTAGTTAGGGGTCAGGACCTATGTATGTGATCGTGACGCGCTATTTAAAAGAATACGGCGTTTGCTGGAAACAAGATAGATTGTTTCTTTTAAAATTCATAGCTAAAAAAACCAGTCACGATGTTGTTGTGTTTATGCCATTTCAGGGAAGTTTCCACGGACGTACATTCGGCGCTCTGTCCACAACAAGATCGAAAGCTATTCATAAATTGGACTGCCCTGCTTTTGATTGGCCAGTAGCGCCATTCCCGAGATATAAATATCCTCTTGATCAGTTTGAACGTGAAAATGCTGAGGAAGATAAAAGGTATGAAAAAATATACTAATAATAAAATGTTCGATGTAAAGCAACTGACATTTTGGGCGGTTTTCACCTGCCATCATAAATGAAACTATAATGTTAATTTATTGTGTGGTACATTAACTTACGATATGAGTTATTCTTATTATTACGGATACCGTTAATGCTTTATATTGAATCGCTATCCATTGACGAGTATGAATGTAATAAGTACGTACAAAGGGGCAGCGGGGCGCCAATGGACAATTATAATACCGCTTTTGCGTAGCTGTCGTTTAGCTGTGACTGTTTAGATACCGTATAATTAGTTCTTTGATTTAGAAGGTCGAGAAATCTCAGAAATTCCCCATGTTGAATATCGTGAAAAAGTAATATTTTCGTCGCAATAGTTGCGTTGCATCATTGGCACCTTTATACAGGGCCTCGCTTTTCTTTCTATTTTCTACTAACTTTTTATCTTTGTTCTTTATTTCAGTATTTTTTTCATTTGATTTCACCGAACTTCACTTGGAACCTTCAGTCATTGTGTACCAGGGAGTTGAAACCAGATGACAGTGCTTGGGTGCAGTACCATTTCATTTTCACTGTATTACACCCGAACCTCGCTTGTTAGCTATTGAATCGCGTTAGTTACCGCTGTAAAGGCCCGCAGTTTTTATAGACGAAAACTGAAAAAATTGTCTATTTTGACACCATCAACACGATTTTACCTAGTCTCATCTCAATCAATAGCTTCCAGGCTGGGGCCCAGTGCTTTTGCTATTCGCTTGCCAGTTATTTTTACTTTATTTTGGGACGTTTTCTTAGCGATTTGGCGTAGTTATATGATTTGTTTGATTATGAACCGTTATTATTTGTGTTTGCGTAGTTTAAATGTGAGTTTTTCGTTTTGTGTCTTGTTTTTCTAACCATCACATACTGTATATAAAGCTAGTGATGATGTAGCCAGACCTAATGTCACGCTGAGATGTAATGCCAGAGCAATCCTACGCCACAGTTACTACAGAATGTGATGCTTTTTGTGTGAGACAATGTTAACAAGCAAAAAAAAACAAAAAACACTAGCATATTTTCTTTACAGATGTCTCGCGCAAGTAGCCGATATCATAGAGCAATACAACAAGAAGGGTAACCCAGTGGCTGGCATCATTGTTGAACCTATTCAGTCCGAGGGCGGCGACCACGAGGCGTCACCGGAATTCTTTCAGGTTCTTCAGAAGCTGTGTAAAGAGGTTTGTTCTGTAATTTTCTGTTTTTAAGATAAAGTAATCTGCATTACTGGTTCAGTACAGTGTGGTAGATCGTTCACAGTTTCACACAGATACGACGAAATGATCGCAAGACTAAAATATGCGAAACAGAAGTCAAATAATTAAGAAAATAAATGAAGATCTTTGTTAACAGAAAGGGGTGGCCCTCATCATAGACGAGGTTCAGACCGGGTGTGGCCCCACAGGAAAGATGTGGTGCCTCGAGCACTTCAATCTCCCCTCGCCGCCAGATATAGTCACTTTCAGCAAGAAGATGTTGACTGGAGGATTCTACTTTAATACTGAATTCAAGTACGTATTTTTACGAACAGGTTGCGCTACCTAATTATATGGTCAGCTGTACACGGATAGCTCGAGCTATTGATCGTCGAACAACATGCATGGACCGCCCAAGCAGTCGGCGGCAACTGCTGAGTCTGTAAACTGAAACAAAGCGCGGGGTCAGACAATACTTTAAAGCAGTGGACAGCGCGAGATTAAGTCCAAAACATTTAGTGCTTGTCTTGCAACAACTCTCAAGTTAAGCAGCTGACACCAATTGATCCAGCAATCCGTGTATGTCTATGCATGGAAAAGTGTATAAATAATAAATATGCATGAATTTCTTTTACAGAGCCCCTCATGCGTACCGTATCTTCAATACATGGATGGGCGATCCAAGCAAGCTGATTCTCTTGGAGCGCGTATTGAAAGTGATTGAGCAGGACAAGCTCCTTGACTTGGTGAACCAAACTGGAAAGGTCCTTAAAGATGGTCTCCACCAACTGGAGAATGAATTTGGAGGCATTATACACAGCGTAAGAGGACGCGGCACTTTCCTCGCATACAACGCTTCTAAGACAGAGATCAGAGACAGAATTAATAATAATTTGAAAAAGAACGGTAAGATTTGTTTTCTATGAACTGCTTAGTTTTAGAGAGTGTCATTTAACTGGAGCGAATTCAATAATGTGACTGAAATGTACCTATTCCACTGAACTGAATACATTTCAGTCCCATTCTAGGATTGAGGCTGAAAATATTACTAAAAAAGTTACATTTTTCTTCGTCACTACTAAACACCTTTAGCGTCTCTTTTCATTCACATTGACTTAGCTAAAAAAAACCTTTCATATGGAATGGGAGTTTATATCCTGATAGTAAATAACTTTTTTCAGGTGTATTGAGTGGGACATGTGGTGAAAACGCGATTCGTCTGAGACCAGCGCTAGTCTTTGAACCAAAACATGCTGCCATATACTTGGACACGCTAAAGAAAACCTTGAAGGAATTGTAAAAAGCCAAGAGTTCAAGAAAAATTTTCCTATTTTTTTTCAGTATTAACTACTCTTCAATGTGCCATATTAATTGAATCTACTTTAAGTTTGTAATTACTTTTCTTAAAAGTATTGATATGCTAAGATAAAATTTATGATTTGTAAGGCTTAAAATTTAATCATCGTTGTAGTAATGTATGTCTAAATCATGTCTTCCAATTATACTACAATTTTACTCTTAATTCAGTTTTTAATTTTTATATCTATTTAATCAACGTCCACGGAATCCTAATACTGAGCTAGCTACTGTTGCCGGTCTGCCTGTATACTGACTTGTAATTGACTTTATTGGTCACCACACCATACAATATATTATTATTATATGGCTTTAGGCTTGGGCGCGTAAGTTTAGTCACCGCGCGCCTTGTTTAGGTGGTCGTTGTGGTAAGGTTCTCTTGAATGGCGGTGACTCTATAAACTACCATTTACCGTTGACCGATTTTTCGAGGATAAAATGTACCATTTCGTGTTCTCGACAAAACTCACAGGAAGTTTCAGTAAAAAATCCACCATTTTTTTTACGATCCTATATCATTCTAAGTCACGTTTCTGTAATATATGAACCAATTTAATCCCACTAATATTATAAACATAAAAGTTTGTGAGGACGAATGGTTGTTTGTTACTCTTTCACGCAAAAACTACTGAACGGATTTGGACGAAATTTGGTACACATAATATATGTCGCCGCGAGGACGAATCGGGAGCTTTCGGGAATCTCTGGCATTGATCAAAGATACTTCGATTTATTTTTAAGTTTGATCTCTTAAGGTTTCTTAATTTGTAACCTTTAATAATGTTAAACCTTAACATCCATTTTAATAGCGTTTTGTCAATTTACAATCTCTAAGTTAATTTATCAAGCTAAAAGAGTTATGTTTGAGTATATCCGCCGCCGCAATGATAAATCAGGCACCTACGTCATCGAGTCGAAAAGACTCGATTAAGTTAAGATTTGTTTTTGAATATCAGTAATCTGTATGCTTGAATGACATCAAATCTAAGAGTAAATTCTAATTGCGTTGTATCCAGTTAAAACCTTCAAAATGATTACCTAACTTAAAATAGTTCTCAGTTCGATCGTTTCCTATCGTCATTTCAAAGTAAGTTTATTGCTATTTAAAATTATGATTGCTGTAATGCTTATTTACTAGCCGTACTAGGCTTCATAATCTTAGTAATGCTTATTAAAAGCTTCTGCTTAGTAATTGCTAATTCAATAAGCTAGTTCTGATAGTTTGAAGCCGCCATGAGCGCCATCTATCTTCATATCTTGTAAGTCGCTACCATCTTATTGGTTGGCGCAAAAAATGGTGGCTGGGAACTATCGGAGCTAGTTTCTTGACGGCACTTTGAGTTGGATTCTCGGTGCGAAAACATTGTGAGTAAATCCTTGCTAAATAATTCAATAAAATAATTATAATTTCAGTGATTCATCTGCTTTTATTTCAAACTAAATTCCAGGGTGTGTTTTGTTAACCTTGTGAGTAAAGTTAACAACTAGGTAGACATTTACATTGCAATAGCAAAGCCGGTGGTCAGCAGGCCAGCGGTTTTGCACTTTTTAAAAAGGGGTGGTCTACCATAATCACGATATCAGAAGTGGGATGGAATTCAACGATCCTTTTCTGTCCGTTCATAATAATTTTTCAGGTTACCCTAATCACACCCCCGAGAGCAGCGACTGGGCTCCAGGATGGATGCCTCTGAGCCGAACCATGCAGCGCTGGTGCCCCAGCGAGTACAAACGTGTCTACGACATGCGAAGCGACGAGCGGACCTGCCATGGCCCCGATTGCAGCACCACCGGCAATGTTACTACAATCTGGTAATGTACCCCCAGATTTTTTCTCAAATATGATGACGATGATGCAGCATATGAGTGATCGGTTATTAATGCAACAAACATCCGTCGATAAAGTCAAGATTACGGACGTATTTCTGCCTTCGTACGACCCGGACGGTAACGTCGGAGTTCGGGAGTGGTGCAATCACATATCTACAGCTAAAAGCACGTATAACCTCACCGACTACGACATCCGGATGAAAGTAACCGGCTTGCTAAAGGGTCGTGCCAAAATGATAATTGGTTAGTCACGACATCAAGCTGTGGAGGCGGTGATTGGAACGGTGAGTGACGAGCGTCTCCGTATTGAATTAATGAATGCCAGAGCTATCTCAGTGCCCGAATTGATGACTGTTGCCTCTTCTATTCGCGTGAAGCGCCCGATTCAAAGTAATAACAACCAACCACCGTTGAAACGTTCCAAGGTTAATGTTGATTACCGAAATCCCCTTTATTGCACTTTCTGTAAAAGGAGCGGCCATACTTTCAATATTTGTCGCAACAGAAACGATTCAAATGCCCAGCCGACCGATAAAAGTTCCACGATGTCATCCGCTACAATGCCTAGGCCGGTTAGTGATAAGATTTGTTCATTCTGTTCAAAACCAGGTCACACGTTTGACACCTGCTATCGTCGCGAAGAACGGGTAGTTTCTAACGTGAATTCGGTCTCTAACGATAGATCCAGTTTGAATACGATGCGTATTTGCGTTGGTGACAAAATTCTAGATACTGTGTTTGATAGCGGTGCGGAATGCTCTGTGATGCGAGAGTCTGTCGCAAACAGATTGCCCGGGCAAAGACGTCAGGCCATTCAATATTTACGTGGAATAGGTCCTTTTCCTGTTGTTTCAACAAGTACCCTCACTGCGATCTGCATCATTGACAATATAAATGTTGAAATCATGTTCCATGTCCTGTCAGACTACGAAATGACGTCAGACGTGTTAATTGGTGCGAACTTACTTCACGAGACCGGTCTCAGTGTTATAGTAACAAAAAATAGTGCAACTTTGTTATCTCAGCCCCGCGTCTTGCACGTGCGATCGAACTGCCCTTTGTTTGAGAACATTAACCACGACTTGACGAACACATCTGAAATTGACGAACTGATGATTTTGCTTAACAAGTACTCGCATGTTTTTACCCGCGGTTTTGCTAAGTCTCGCGTCAACACTGGTGAATTGGAGATTCGATTAAAGAACCCAGACAAATATGTTGAGCGAAGGCCTTATAGATTGAGCCCGGTCGAGCGCGAGAAAGTTAAACAGATCGTCAGTGAGTTAATTGAGAATAACATTGTCCGTGAAAGTAAATCGCCATATCCTAGTCCAATTATTTTAGTTAAAAAGAAAAACGGCGACGATCGCATGTGTGTAGATTATCGAGAGTTAAATGCCAACACTGTACGCGACCATTTTCCGCTTCCACTGATCGCGGATCAAATTGACCAACTGGCAGGCGGGCGGTTCTATTCGACGCTTGACACGGCATCCGGCTTTAACCAAATACCGATTTCTGAACACAGTATTGAGAAAACAGCCTTTGTAACACCTGACGGGTTGTATGAGTATCTCACGATGCCATTTGGTCTCTGCAACGCACCTTCCGTGTACCAGAGATGCATAAATCGCGCCCTAGGGCCCTTGTTGAACGCAGGTAGTGCAAATAGTGACGCTGATAATAATAATAATAATAACGACGGTGTAGCGCAGGTTTATATTGATGATGTCATCAGTAAGTGCCGTAATTTTACTAGTGGATTGGCATACTTGGAGCGAATTCTGATTGCGTTATGCGAGTCAGGTTTCTCGATAAATATTGAAAAATGCCTCTTTTTCAAGCACTCTATTGAGTACCTCGGTATGTGGTAGAAAACGGTCAGGTTCGTCCAAGTCCCAAAAAAGTCGAGGCCCTTCTAAAAGCTCCCGTGCCGACTACAGTTAAACAGGTGCGTCAATTTAACGGGCTTGCGAGTTACTTTCGCCGTTTCATTCCTGATTTCGCCCGAACTATGGTTCCCCTGTACGATCTTACTAAACAAAGCACTGGGTGGCAATGGACTCATGTTCATGAGGAGGCACGTCAAAAGATTATCCATCATCTCACCTCTGCGCCTGTCCTTACTATATTCCAAGAAGGAGAGGCTATAGAGCTATACACTGACGCCAGCAGTCTCGGATTTGGTGCGATTCTCGTCCAAGTCATCAACGGCAGACAACATGTGATCGCTTACTTCAGCATGCGCACCACGGACACAGAAAGTAGGTACCATAGTTACGAACTGGAGACATTGGCCGTAGTGCGAGCGATCAAGCACTTTCGTCACTTTGTCTACGGACGTAAGTTCAAAGTGATCACAGATTGCAACGCCTTGAAGGCTTCCAAACATAAGAAAGGCCTGCTACCTCGCATACATAGATGGCGGGCGTATTTACAAAATTTTGACTTCGAAATAGAATACAGGAAGGGCGAGCGGATGCAGCATGCCGACTTTCTCAGTCGGAATCCAGATCCATTGACGGTCAATACCATGACAAACAATCTCGAATGGATCAACATAGAACAACGACGCGACGGCCGGCTGCGGCCCATTATAGACAGCCTACACAATGGAGATGACATCCCCGGATACTTCCTCGAAGGTAATGTGCTAAAGTACGAAAAGAATGACCTCATTCGGGGCCCTCAAAAGCTGGTAGTAGTGCCTAAGTCTTTTCAGTGGAGTCTCATAAACACCTTCCACACTGCTCTTAAACATCCAGGCTGGGAGAAGACTCTTCAGAAAATTCGGGAGACCTATCATTCTGACAAGATGTCATCTGTTGTTAGAGAGTTCGTGGATAACTGTGTGATATGTAGAACTTCAAAACAAACGTCTGGAGCAACACAGGTCCAGTTGCATCCAATCACCAAACCAACGGTACCGTTCGAAGTCATTCACATGGACATCACTGGCAAACTTGGCACTTCAGAGGAACACGAGTACGTAATTGTAACAATAGACGCGTTTACTAAGTATGTAATTCTTCGACAGAGGACGAGCAAGAATTCACAACTTTCAGCGAGGAGATTTCGTTCTCATAAAAAACAACCCCAGAAATCAGACTTCTCTCGATTTGAAATTTAGCGTGCCTTATGAAGTTTACAGAGTCCTAGAGAACAACCGCTACCTCGTCAAGAAGGTGGTGGGCCACCATGGGCGGCCCCGCAAAGTCGCGCACGATCAACTGCGGCGCGCCCCTCAGCCGGGAGACGTCGCCCAGGCGGCCGTGTCGCCTCAAGATCACTAGCAAGCTGCTCTACCCCCGGTGACGCTACAAGCGGTTGACGACACTGATGGTGACGTCGCCGCCACTGAATAACACAACATACATTGCGCATCACTACTATAACAATCATGGTGAGCACGTTTCATTCTACTCTGCTACATCATTCATACACTAAAACACATCACACATCCATTTACCTATCTTTGAGAAGGGTAAAATAATATTTTCATTTTGTGGGTAAGACTGTACACTGTGACTGTGACTGTACTGTACTTTCCTGGTATCCCTTCCCATTTCTGTCATTTTCAGAGCCTCTGTGGACCACGGTCATAATACTTAAGGCCCAGACCACAGCATCGACCTAGTCCCATTTCCTTTAGAGCCTCTGTGGACCACGGCGTACAAGACCGCCCAGACCACAGCATCATCCCTGTCTACGAGTACCTATATAAAGTAATGCAATTATGCGTGGAGCATTTGCATTAACATAATAACAAAACTACTTGTGCAAAATGCGTGGAGTGTTTGCATCAAGCAAATCATCAACTCAGCTCATTCCTACGTACAGCACTGCAAATCAATTTTATCTATTCCTTAGCAAGACAATGAATGCTTTGAATACATGTGATAATCACTTCATAAACATTGCTTATGGAAATATTTTATGGTACTAAAAAGTTGGCTGATAACTTTGTCATTACCTTAACACTAACAAATAACGACAATGATGTCCGAGTATTATTCTCAATACAACGTTATAACAGGCGGAAAATAAGCGATCGTAAAACTTAGTTATCAGCTAGCGTTCCGGTGTACGGATGCCTAGCTCAAATGAAAACTTTAAATTCCAGAAACCGCGGCAGGTGCAGAGCACGCACCGCCTCGCAGAATGGCCGTGTCGCCGCGAGGACGAATCGGGAGCTTTCGGGAATCTCTGGCATTGATCAAAGATACTTCGATTTATTTTTAAGTTTGATCTCTTAAGGTTTCTTAATTTGTAACCTTTAATAATGTTAAACCTTAACATCCATTTTAATAGCGTTTTGTCAATTTACAATCTCTAAGTTAATTTATCAAGCTAAAAGAGTTATGTTTGAGTATATCCGCCGCCGCAATGATAAATCAGGCACCTACGTCATCGAGTCGAAAAGACTCGATTAAGTTAAGATTTGTTTTTGAATATCAGTAATCTGTATGCTTGAATGACATCAAATCTAAGAGTAAATTCTAATTGCGTTGTATCCAGTTAAAACCTTCAAAATGATTACCTAACTTAAAATAGTTCTCAGTTCGATCGTTTCCTATCGTCATTTCAAAGTAAGTTTATTGCTATTTAAAATTATGATTGCTGTAATGCTTATTTACTAGCCGTACTAGGCTTCATAATCTTAGTAATGCTTATTAAAAGCTTCTGCTTAGTAATTGCTAATTCAATAAGCTAGTTCTGATAGTTTGAAGCCGCCATGAGCGCCATCTATCTTCATATCTTGTAAGTCGCTACCATCTTATTGGTTGGCGCAAAAAATGGTGGCTGGGAACTATCGGAGCTAGTTTCTTGACGGCACTTTGAGTTGGATTCTCGGTGCGAAAACATTGTGAGTAAATCCTTGCTAAATAATTCAATAAAATAATTATAATTTCAGTGATTCATCTGCTTTTATTTCAAACTAAATTCCAGGGTGTGTTTTGTTAACCTTGTGAGTAAAGTTAACAACTAGGTAGACATTTACATTGCAATAGCAAAGCCGGTGGTCAGCAGGCCAGCGGTTTTGCACTTTTTAAAAAGGGGTGGTCTACCATAATCACGATATATAGTTTATTACCTGGATCTTTTTAACCCGCAAAAAATAACAGTTCCTGTGGGTGAAATCGCGGGGCGCAGCTAAAAATACAATATTCTAAAGGATTTCTGCCTCTTTTCAGTTTCTATTGCAGTCTGGGTTTTTTGCTTTTGTACTTATATACCTATTCATTTATTTTTATCAAATACTTTTTAGTTATCTCCCAAAATTTATTCGCCCACCCGCTGGCATCAGTTATACACAGACAGCTCTAGTAGTTGATCGGCGAATAATACATACGGACCTCTCGAGTAGTAGGCAAACAACAACAAAACGCGTGGGCACTAATGCTAAAAATCCAGAAGTTTGTGCTTATGTATTCTTCACGCTGAACCGACTCAACGGATTTTGATGAAATTTAGTATAAGTAGGTACAGATAATTTAGGTCCTGGAGTAGAGCATAGGATATACTTTTAATCCCATAAACATTTTCTGTTAAACGGTTCCTGTGGGATAGTAAATAACGCGGGTGAAACCGTGGGGCACTGCTAGCGCCTACCTTCATACTGGCCTGCATACCAGTTCTTCCTGCAATGCTAGCAAGTAACCTTTACACGAACGCCGTGAACGCGGTTGATTCCGTAGGTACCTATATTTTTTCCTTTATTCTGACTGGGTGCATGCATGTAAAAATATTTCTACGAATTACTGACAGTGGGAAAAAAAATATAAATTGTAAGATAGAATTATGCTTGTTTCTTTTCCTAATGAGGTTCTTAGGTACAGACCTATTTGTTTCCTAACATAAATAATTTCTAATCTTATGAACAACAAGGGTTGATTCATTATTACTTTATAATGTATATCTCAGAGCAAAACGTTATCATTTGCCATGGAGAGGTAGCCGTTTGCCAAACAAAGGCATCAGTATGCACCTGATGATTCATTCACACGGGCGACGCGACGCGACGTGTCGTCAATGAGCGCAATGACTGGATGCTGCGGATACCATATCTATATTTTTCTCTGGATAAGACCAATTGGATAAGCGCATGTGGGTTTGCGTGCAGTTGAGTGGTCAATTTTCATACAAATGACAAGCGCGACCGACATACGCACCGACACGGTCGGTCAAGCACTAAAACCGGGCTTAGTCTCAAATGTATTAACAAGACATAAAATTATGTAAAAGTACCTACCTACTTACACAAATTCCTTACGGAGGGTGGTGGTTCCCGTGATACAGATTTAACTAGGTAGGTACTTCAGGCACCAACAATCCATCAAAAACCTAACAGTCTTTATGTATTTACCTTCATAAGGTTCGGGTAAACCACTACACTTGAGGCGGCGCGCGCGGTGTTCCCCCGCGCCACACTCACAAAGTTAGACGGAGTGGAGCACTCCTCTCCACTCCTGCCAACGGGATGGGGTTCTCCCTTGAGGACCAACGCCGTCGGGGCCGCGGAAGTCCACTCTCGCACCCGTACCCGTAGCCCCGACAACAAAGGCGTCCCGGTGGAACACCCTGGGGTTTAGTGGGTATACCCGTCAGACTGGCGGGGGAGTCCCACATAACCACCCGGCCCTCACCCGGGTCTGGTGGTATGCGTAATTGCATTCCCCAGGTAAAAAAAAAAAAAAAAAAAAACCACTGCACAATTTTAAAAGTTCTTTCACTACTGGAAAGCTCTATTATCAGCGAGTAGCATAGGCTATATTGTATCCCCGTATTCTCACAGGAACGGGAACTGCGCGGATGAAACCGCGGGGCGCAGCGAGTAAATCATAATAATATCTTACTTTTTGCCTAGTCATAAAGCACTTTTCGAAGCATCAAATCTTATTACATTTTATTTGTTAGAACAATACCTATACCTACTCTGAAATTTTAGTTGGAGATGTGTGGCTACCCGAGTATAGCAGCCTACGTGTTTGCGTACGTAACAGGGCGTAGGTAGGTAGTCATAATTATTATTATTCACGAGATAGATACTTAGGGACAAAACAATATGGACAAAAACTCTAGGTTAATTTTTTTGGTACAAAGAGAAAGTTTACTAGGTACCTATTTGGTGGTATTGGTGACTCATTATATATATTTTAGGGAGCTTATTATTATTCTCACGAATTATTATTTCTTACTTACTTATAATATAACATATAGATACTTTTTTTTTACCCGGGGGAATGCATTAGGCATACCACCCGGCCGGGAGGGGGGGGGTTAGTTGGTTTACCCACTAAAACCCCGGGGTGTTCTCCTCTCCGCATTATGGAAGTGGTCGCGGGTACGATTGACGCTTCCGCAACCACCTCTGCGGCCGCCCTCTCGGGCTCGCCTCCTGAGGCTTTGGCCTCGTTCTCCGCTGGGTGCGTCCCGGAACACACGAGCCGCACCTCAGCTCGGGACTTCTAGACTTGGGCGTTGGACCCCCCGATCCGCGGCCCAAAAGTCCCCGTTATTGGTCCCTCGCTGTGCCTTCTGCTGATCAGAGGGACACGCGAAGGACCTCCTCTCGCCAGGTTATTTGCTACGGCCACCAATTCCCCTAGGAGAATTACTGACCGAACCCTAGGGTGCACCGTCCCAGCTGCTGCCCTTCCCTCCGGATGCAACGCATCAAGAGGGACGAACAACAGCCGGGCACTCGTGGAGGTTACTTGGCCCGCACCCCAACATATAGATACCTGGGTGGACATATCTAAGTTGCTACTCGTATCTTGACTGCTGAGCCGATTTTCTTGTACTTATGGCCACGGGTACACTTTGTGTTTTCCCGTACTCGCGGCAAGCTATGAAAAATACCACAGTTGTTTTCAGCTGTGAACGTGCTAAGTATGGTACCCATTTATCTAGATTTGCCAGGTACTACCTACTTGAATAAAAAAACACATGCGTAGTAGTTGCGTACCTATAGGCACCTAGGTACCTAGTTAGGTTAGTACCTATCTACATTTTACGTATAATAGGAATAGGTACTGTTTGACATATTATTTATTACTTAAAGCTGTGCCTATAGCAAGAAGAGTAGGTACTTACCTAAGTAGTACTAGTTAAGTGTAGGTAACGTAGCAAATAGAAAGTGAAAAGCGTTTTCTAAAGAAGTCATAACTAACCCGGTTCTTCGCAGTCAAGTTTAGATGTTGAATGTTGATGTACCTACTGGCTTCAACCACCTTCAACTACCTACTTAAATATTTTCTCTTGTAAATAAATGTAATTAAGGTCTTTATCGCAGCTGTCGGATGTTCTAACTATACCGTGTCAAGATGCTTCAAATGAAAATGATGTGCGATTTCACTTAAATTGACACGCTCTTCTTTTTTTCTTAGCAAGTGTGCCACTATCTAATGGCATAGGTAGGTACCTATGCATGATCTGTCGCCTATTGCGAGATTTAGGCGGAGCGTATAATATATAAAACGAAGAGATTTAACGGAAGCGCTACAATATAACGGATGAATGTGAAACGATTCTTTCACCAGCCTCGATCACGCCACGCATGAATCAACCATTGAAATTGGTGACCCGAAATTAAAAATTTGGTAGGTAAGTACCTACCTACTACTCAATCGAAGTAGGTAGGTACCTACCTAATTGGTTGGTAGACCTACCTAATTGGTTGGTAGGTACAGACTTTAACTTCAGTTTTGTATTTATAACTTAAGTTTGTGCCTTCAGCTTCAGCCGTTGGTGTAGAGTAGAGAATGTGAGTAAAAAAAACAAAGACAACAACAATTGGTACAAACCACAGAGATCGATATTATATTTCATGATCGACAAACTTACTAGTACTACTACCACAGAATAGATAGCACTACTTCTACTTTAGTAAATAATTGGCTTTTGCTTTACTGACATATTGTAAGTTCAATATCTGGCCGGTGTTTGTTACCTAACACTAGTGGATAACATAAACAGAAAATGACGCTACGCTCGTGCATTATTTTTGGAATCAGTAGGTAGGTACCTACTTACTTACCTACGTATA
The DNA here is from genome assembly GCA_912999815.1 of Campaea margaritaria. Taxonomy (NCBI): domain Eukaryota; kingdom Metazoa; phylum Arthropoda; class Insecta; order Lepidoptera; family Geometridae; genus Campaea; species Campaea margaritaria. The sequence continues at coordinate 6,604,196 of OU538792.1, forward strand.
TTTGTCTACTTCTATAATTATAACATCTCATGCAAAGTGCAAAAATAGCACCCAATGCGTCTACATTTCTTACGACATGTTCGTACACCTACATATTTGAAATATTTAAATGTAGGTACCTAATATTATATATTACTCACTAAATAAAATATTACCAACGATCTATATGTATTAATATATAGCTCAATGATTACAACGTTCATGCCTAGGTAGAACAAACACAAGTAGACATCTTATTTTAAAATTAGTTCCCAGTTATCTACTATAATAATCCGATTATATAACCTATCTTATTTTATTATAAACAATAATAAAGGACGGATAACGCAGGCAAAGTAAGCAGCTCAATTTCATCCAACCCAAAAACAACATAATAATCATGTATTTTTTTTAAGTTTTGTTACAGAAGTTTACAGAAAAATCTAAATATTATCTGTCAAGTGTCAGCACCATTGAGCTTTAGTACTACTTCGTTGGTCGGCACGTAATAAACTGTCGGTAGGTGGGTATACTACCTAACTAGATAGAGGTACGTAAATTCGATAACAACGAGAGAGATCATAAGAAGACCTAATATTATCCGTTAGTTACATCGCAATTGCTCTGATAAAGATGTTAATTGATAAAATTGAGTCTCTGTCTCAATCAGTAAGTACAAGGTAGTAGGTGATAAACGTAACTCTACAAAAAAGAGCGTTTCTTCGCCCACAACGACAGAACCGCGGCGCTATTTGCGCACTCCAATGATTTAAATAGATCGCCACGGAGATATTATTTTTACGCCCAACCAGTAAAATCATACAACTGTGTCTACTAAAATTTACAATTTTTCGCGTGAGGAAACTGCTCGTGTAAATGGTAATTAAATTACGTAAGTATAGGTATACAAACCTAGGTACTTCTTAATAATTTTTCAATAAGTCAACCATGTATAACCTGCCTATTAGATAATCTTTCAAATTGATTCCTGCACACAAATTTTATTCAAGGTTTTACTGCCAAAAAGAAAAATTTTAAATAATATAATTATTATTAATTAGCTGTACCCTGCCACGCTTCGCTGTGGCACATTCAAACATTCGCTGATATGTCACTGATGAAAAAAATAGATAAAAACAATCCTTGGTGCGGATTATATATCATGCCAAAATTCCAACTCGATCGGTGCAGAACTTTTTGAGTTTTTGAAGCGTACACAAACCAACATAACATTTATATATATATAGATTATAAATTATAAAAATTAAGGTAGCCGCGCCTGAATATTGGTAGATTTCTCAAGTCATCATTTGAAAGTATATACTATGGGTAAGAAATGAGGTAAGTTCGGTATAGTAACAGTTGGGGTGTAACTAACTAACTGCTATCCAATCGTACTAATACTATAAATGCGAAAGTTTGTAAGAATGGAAGGATGGATATGTTTGTTCCTCTTTCATGCAAAAACTACTGAACGGATTCGAATGAAATTTGGAACACAGATAGTTTATAACCAGGATTGAGTAATAGGGTACTTTTTATTCCGATAGTATGTTCCCGTGGGACAAAACGGGATCTACGCGGGTGAAACCGCGGGGCGCAGCTAGGAAGTAATAAGTATGTTAAATAGCTTGGTTCGTAAATAATGCAACTTGTTGTCTTTTGCTAGTTCGCTACGTGTATCGTGTCAACAGATGAGGTCTTTTTAAGAGCACTTACAAGCTTTTGTTTTACTCCCAGTGCTAGTTTACTACATCTTGTAAGGCAATTTTGACCCGGTTTCCGCTCATCTCATTCCTATCAATTTTTGATGACAAATAGTAGATTGTACCACAAGGGAACAAAATAATGTATTTACGGCGAGAGCGATTTTTGAATCCAGAGCGAAGCGAAGGATCCTATAGTAGAATCCCGAGCGTAGCGAGGGGTTCTAGAGTAGAATCCTAAGCGTAGCGAGGGAGTCAAAGTACTTCGCTCGAACTTAAATAATTTTGTTACCGTGTGGTACACGATACTTTTCATCCCAAGCTATGACAAAATATACATCATACGAGAAAAAAATCTTTTGACGTGACAACGTCTAATAAATTGATGAACGCCGGCTGCTTGCACGAAAAAGTTGACACATTGTCCCGTTACGCTCATTGTACGCTTGCGCCGCATTTATCTCTCTTCTCGTCTTGACACGTTAATTATTTTTGCATTTTATAAATATCTTTACTAGTATAATTTTAAGTAATTTAATTTAATTTAATAAGAAAAAACAAAAAAAATTAATAATAAAAAAAACAAATTTAAAAAATATATAATACCAACAAAATAAAAAAAATTCGAAATATGTAATAAAAACAAAATGAAAAATATTTTATAAGAACAAAATAAAACAAAAACAAATAAAATATTTATTGATAGTAAATTTAATTTTTTTTTTGGCAGTAAAAATTCATTTTTATTGATTCATTCATTTATATTATTACCACTCTTTATTGAAAAAACTCTAAAAATGTAGTTCGCGGAAATGACCTACTTTGCTCGCACTTAACGAGGAGCAAAATGCCTCTTTTCGAATACATGGGATGAAAACAATATTACCGACAGTGAACTGTCAGTGATTTACATTACATACCTACATAGGTAGGTACCGAAAATACGTATTTTACAAAAACTTGGCTGGGATATAAAATTATGAACTAATTAATATTTTGCGGTTTGCGTGTATTACTTGGTACGAGGGCTGCACTAAAAGTATCGGGAATGGAATGTTTCCACTGTTCCTGTCATATTAACAACTTTTTAATTGAAAACTCCTGGGTTTTAAAAATAGAATACCATTTATTTATTTATAAAAGATCCTCGGTCTTGTCACAAGGTTTTGTCAAACTTGTTTAGTCGTTGAGAAAATGGAATTGACTCGAGAAAATTCAAGAGCGATGATTTATTATGACTTTCGAAGTGGTTTAACACAATAATAGTGTGTTGACCGGATGATTTCTGCATTTGGTGATGAAGCCCCATCCAAAATCACAATTTATCGCTGGTTTGCTGAATTTCAACGTGGACGTGTCAAGCTCAGTGATGATCCCCGTCAAGGTCGTCCAAAAACTGCAGTCACCCAAGAAAACGTTGATGCTGTGCGTAAGCTGATTGAGGAAGATCGACATGTGACATACCGCGAAATTCAGGCAACTTTAGACATTGGCATGAGTCAAATACAAATAATCTTGCATGAACAATTAGGTGTAAAAAAGTTATTTTCCCGATGGATACCGCATTCGCTCTGTGAAGAGCAAAAAGCGGCTCGCGTTACTTGGTGCGTCGGAACTCTCGAAAGATTCTACGCAGGATCCTCAAATGCTGTATACAACATCGATACAGATACAGGTGACGAATCCTGAATATACGCGTACGAACCCGAAACAAAAAACCAGTCTCGAGTTTGGGTGTTCGAAAATGAGTTAAAGCCAACAAAAATTGTTCGTTCACGGAGTGTTTCAAAAAAAATAGGTGGCCACGTTTGTCTCCAAAACCGGCCATGTTACGACTATTCCTCTTGAGGGACAAAGAACTGTTAATGCAGAATGGTATGCTAGCATTTGTTTGCCACAGGTCGTTTCTGAACTCCGTAAACAGAACTGCAACCGCCGCATCATCCTCCATCACGACAATGCGAGTTCTCACACCGCGCACAGAACAAAAGAGTTTTTAGAGCAAGAAAACATAGAATTATTAGACCATCCGCCGTACAGCCCCGACCTTAAGCCCTAATGATTTCTATACTTTCCCTAAAATAAAGAATAAATTGCGTGGACAGAGATTTTCATCACCTGAAGAAGCTGTGGACGCCTTCAAAACGGCCATTTTGGAGACCCCAACTTCCGAATGGAATGGTTGCTTCAATGATTGGTTCCATCGTATGGAAAAATGTGTCAAATTTTGCGGAGAATACTTCGAAAAGCAATAAATACATTTTTAAATAATAATGTTGTGTCACTTCCTTGATTCCCGAAATTTTCAGTGCCGCCCTCGTAATAGATACAAAACTTACGGGCCAACTACCTAGGTACTAATATATAGCAAAAAAAACATAAGTAGGTTGATGGTCCGTTCGCATCTGTGGCTATAAATAATTATAATATCTTTGAGTTCAAGGTGGCATATCTATTGTAACGGTTATAACTACGTTAATTTTAGGATTTTGCGCAATTATTTCAACTTCACAACAATTACAGTTAAGCTGACCTACAAGTATTAATTTAAGCCAGTTGCGTTGACCTCGTTACCCAGCGAACTGTTGGGATGGACGTGGATAAACACAAAAGCCTCGAAGCCTCGAACAGCAATTGTAGCGCCCTACGCCTATCGTTTTACGTTACAGTAGCTTTTTAGACTCTAGGTATACTTAGTGTTTTTAGGATGTCCTTCATACTGTAGGTACGCCATGAGGTGCGCATATAATTATTATATGAAAGTAGATCAAAAATATAATAGGTAGGTTCATACACAATATTTTTTTTACATGCACAGATAGATATTTATATATATATATACGTACTACTAATATTCAAAAATCAATCATAAATGCATCAATTTCAACATCAAACACATCGGTTTTTACTTGTTGGATTTTGATGTAATTTATATCATTGTACAAATCAGATTCTAATCTAATAAACAGTGTAAACTGCATTGCAATCGGTTCAGTAGTTTTTACGTGTGCGAAAGCAAAAACACACTATTGAAATTATTATGAGCAGATCTGATTATAGAGACGGAAGGTAGACACGGAACATTTCAGTGACTTACAGTAGATTGATTGTGTTTAGACGTGTTTTTTTTTTATCAGAAGCTTATTATTTTAAATACTTATAATATTTTCAATGTTAAGCTTTACTTACACTTTTATCAGAAAGATTTATTGTTAGTTACGTATGCAACCTTAAATTGGACACTAGGAAATCGATTATAAATTATACTTTCTCTTAGTTTCTTCGGTATCTAATCTTTAATCAAAGCAGAGTAGTAGGTTCAGTAATGTTTATTTTATGCAAATGAGAAGTGTGGGTTTTGTACATAATATGAAATTACTAGTTACTGGACTCTGTGAATGTTGTGTGAAACTCTAATTTCACTGAATCACGAGCACGACTGGTTTCAATGGTCTCTCGTTTATAGATTATTCGATATCATGTATTGCTATACCTGGCTACAGAATTATATTATAGCTACACCTACGTCTTGAATGGCAAATGTGAAGCCGACTAAAAGCGCTCACTTTGCAAAAAATAGCCGCATCATCGTCCTATTCGGATAGGTATAGATACTAATTTAAGTTAGTGTAATTATTGTTGATAGGAGTATTTTGGTAAAACTCATGGAAGTTGTAATATAATTATGGATGTTTGGGAACAACCTATATTTCGTTTATAAATATTACTTTAGATCTTTGTGAGATAGGTATAAGGACAACCCCGAAATTTTATATAGGTACTTAGGTACTTAATTATATTCAACTGATGATGATTAATTTTATGAATCACGCGCACGGTAAAAGGATACCAAATAATAGGTACCTATCCAGTCACATTAAAATGTAAAAAGAGCGAAGGAAAAGCCGGTGGCGTTGACGCGTGCACCGCCTACCTAAGCCCATATATGCACAGATAAATGACATCATAATAGACCAAAATTAGGAGCTTATTTAAATTATCTTATTAGAAAGGATCTATAACGGAGATCTAAAAATGTTGATCCAGAATTTGGATGTATGTATTTTATTATTTAGGCATTAGTTGCGTATTAATTGGATTCTCACACTGATAAGAAGGTACTTTCAATATAGGCTTAAGTTCTTAAATTAAACGTACTTGCCTACTAATTTATAGGACTAGGTATTTTTAGGACTTTGGCAATTGTTTCTATTTCCTAATCCCTAAACAAAGTAAGTACCTACTATGTAGGTGTCCTAAATCGGTTATACCTAGTTAGGATAATCTACGCAACTAGGTATTTAAATACATTTACGATACCCTACATCCTACATCTATGAACCTTTTTCTAAACAATCAAATCTATATCATTGATTGTTTAGTGTTCGTTATTTTAAACAAGCTGCACAAGTGCATTGAGGACTTTAATTAAATTATCGCCACCCAAGAGTCGTGAGCGTTATTAACATAAAATGACGCCATTCATTGAAGGCTTCTTTTGCTTAACCGTCTACTTCACTAGACTTGCATATTGCGGAGACCGACCGGTTCACCGAAGGCCACATGGTAGGTTTTTAAATGGCCAGAGGAGTTGTTGTAAAAATATCGTTTCACTATTCAAAATGAAACAATGTTGATACTTTAACTTACCTAACTAGGCACTTAATTTAAATTGTATAGGTATAGGTCCGTTAATGTGCTAGAGAAAAACTTGTTGTAACGGCTATTGGTCGTAAGCGACCAATAGCCGTTACAACAAGTTTTTAGCTAGCTATGCCATTCTAATCTAGACTAGACTGGATTAAATTTCTTTTTGTCGTTAATTCCGAATGTTTGTTCCTCACATCGTTGTATCTCAGCTGGGTGCTGTGTAATTGATGCTACATCCCTCCGCTCCCTAGCTATCATTTGTTGTGATTGTGACGTGCCATGTCGTCACGTCACAGCTCCATTCTCGTTCAACTTCACGGTCTCCGAGTTCGAATGTCAGTCAATAGAAAACGCGCGCTCGAACTGCTTGTACAGACAGAAGGTGCGGTAACATTTTTACCGCTGCTGCTACCTACGCTTTGTCTTATCGAGCCCACACAACACCTAACCCCGAACGCATGTTTTATTGATTTTGTGTACAAGAATTTTCCATTTAGTACCGTCGTTTCACGAACAGCGCAATGGTTTGATCAAAGTGTTATTGATCGCATACTTATTTGCCTATGTAAATCAATACATTGTCATTGGATTTTATTGAATTGGAAACATATTTGATAAACCAGACATCCATATTATAGGTTTTTAAGAAACAAGTGTTGAGACAAACGATAATAACAGTGTGCGTAACAACTAAAAGGAATATTATCATGATAATATTTTGTTGTGTAATAGTTAAACCGTGATACTTGTGATAATGTTGATTTTGAATAGGAAATAAGTGACTTAAAATCAATATCTTGTGGATCTTTCTGGATTACCGAGCCTGAAGAAGTGAGAGAATTTGTTTTGCTGTCCGTGATTGGCACGGAAAAGTCACCAGAGGACTCAAATGTTATTTTAAGGTGCGTAACCATTATCTAAGTATATTACACCGAAGGACGGATACTAGTACCTAATAATTGTGTAAAATATGATATTATAATTAGATACAAAAATAGAGTTATTCCCAGACATCCACCATAGTGTAATCCTAACGCATCCTCGAGTTTATTTAGGTATATGTGTCAATTCCTTAACATCCAAGAAATACACAGTAAGTACAATAAACAAAACCAAAGTTTTTAGGAATTGTTAAAAAATTTATACTTGTTAAACATAATTCTAATTTCAAAATGTAGAGTTGAAAGAGGTACACTTATTTTTATACTTACCAAAAGAGCTTAATAAGGAGCTAAATAAAAATGAATTACGATTATAATCAGCTTTTCTTGCAAACCATTTTTAAAAACTCATAAATGAATGTCGAGAGAAAGAAAATAACATTTGATATTTATATTTAAAATGGTCGTGGATGTCGGTAAAACGAATATAGGATAGTTATTTTTCGGAAGAATGGTCTGAAAAAATATACTAGCTAACGTATACCCAACCCACCCATGTAGGTAGGTAGGTTATTATTTAGCAACCTATTCGCCTGATATAGCTCCATTATATTTGACTCTCCATAACTTGGAGATTATTCACATAATTATTATGCTTAGATAGTACTCAGCCGGTATCCCATCGGGTATAATCTATGAACCGCACCCGATAACGGAAACCATAGCAGCTGTTTCTGTTTGAACAGGTAGGCCAAGGTAGGTGTACCTAACTCCGAAATCTACCTTTTATAAATACATGAATACATAAAATTAAAGATTGTTTCTACGCCATGTGCATTACTCGTAGACGCTACCAATCTATCTATACATATAAATACATGTGAGCAAATTATCACATAAGAACATCTAACCGTACCTATTAGTATACTATTTTTATAATACTGTCTTTTGTGGCAACGGAATATCCAAATGGGCAAATATTCATTTAACTCTTCTTTTCATTTGAATTAGGTGTTACAGAGTAAAGATTACATACTAATTAAGATTTATGAATAATATTGTATCATAAAAATCTAATTATAATTAAATACAGTTCAATGCATAAATCATACATAGCCAAAACTTAAAAAAAGTATTGTGACAGCTGTTTGTCGTATGATTTTGACAGTTTTAAGCGCGCAGCGGAGACTGCTGGCTAGCCATTGAATCATTTTTCTTTTTCTGAATTTTTATTTTGGTTGACTGACTGATTTGTATCAGACAAAAAAAATAATATCGGTAAACACAGGCTTAAATGTACTATTCCTGCATATATTTTATCAGACATCTGGATCCAGAAATTACAGGCATTGTCGTGAGTATTGAATGCAATTTGTTTATTTTGGCAATGGTCGGATAGAGTCAAATGGAGCTTCACCGTTTAGAAATGTAGAGTAATACTGAAGGCTGGTTTACAATAATCTTATCACACCCCAAAATGAAGATACAGAAGATAAACAATTAACGGTGAACAACTTTGTACTACATGTGCTCTAGTCTAGTCAAGGGGTTGAACTTTGAAGGGTCTTTTGCTATAAAAATTACCCTGAATGTTTGTTTTTTCACATGTAGTAATCAATAGTTAATTTAGTCTTTTAGGCACACCACTATATCAGTGAATATGGGACATCAATGATAGGTGTGTATTCACGTATGTAGTTGTTAGACTAGAATTAAAATAGTTCTGTAATATAATATTAATTTAATCCGTACTTAATAATGTTAATCAGCCAGGCATGCTGTGGCACTGCTGAGCATAGGTCTCATCTAACCTTCATGATAATAGGCCATAATCCACAATGGGGACCTGTTCCGGATTGGTTTATTTCCTTTGTTGTAATATAATTATTCTGATTTTCGCTATGTTAGGTGATTTGTGGTCTATGATATAATGTAGTTTTTGTTTCCATGCGGTCCATGTCATGGGCAAAAGCTAGTATCAATTGTACAAATGTCAGTAACCTAAATGGCCAGTTTACTGCTGATGAACTTGCTTTTACACTCGAGCGTTTATTTATTAATGATTAACATTTACTATAGTAGAATTATTATTAAGCATATGTTGTAGTTTCTACTTGTTATTATAATTTAGTTATCAATCATGAAAGTATTCAGCAAGTTTGATTGTATTATCTGAACAAACTGATTTATTGGGCACTCATTTTCATTTTCACACACAAATGCTCAAGTATGTACTGTACCCACTATAGCTAAATATTAATATTAATTTATCAATGATGAAACATAGATTACAAATGATTTAAAGTTTTTTTTTTCATGATAAGTTTGAATAATTATTTGGTAATCAATAACTTGTTACTAGTAATGATTGACTAATAAATTAAGGTTGAATAATTAAAGTTTTTATGTGGTGTTCGTAGACACAAAGAGCGACAAACACCATAAATCATAACTGCACTAAAATGGATTAAGTGAGAGTCACTTTTTCATGCTAAAGTTTTATGAGATCTCTTGAATAATAATATACTATTTGCATAATTAATATTGGAAAAAATTGCTGTTTTATATTTTAGGAAATGATTTGTTATATTACACAAATATATTAAAATGAGTTTAACAAAAACAACATTTTCCTATATAATAGTAGATAAATTTATCATAGCTGTTTATTTTAGCATCACTTAACACTTTCATTGCTGAAAACACAACAGTGGTGTTTGTTGTATGGGAAAACACTGTGGAGTGAACAGAGCCGCACCCGTGGCTAGATAAGAAAATCAGCTTGGCAGTCAAAGTGTTAAAGACTACTAACTCAATTGCAATATGGTTTTCACTGTTTCATAGATTAAAATCTGTTCATCAAAATCTGATGAGTAGAACACAAGCTACTTATACTTTGTATGCTGTGCACAGGAATGGGCCATGGATAATATCTTGGTTTTTGGTGGTTAATCGAAAAATATTACTATGAACAAAGTCAAGATAACATCTAATACTAATATAAAAACCAGGAAACTATCTAGTATGTATAGTAAACATTTCATACTGGGAAGTGACCTGTCTGCGGTACTGTGGTCAATCAACCTATATTTTTCCGTGTCATTAGCCTTCTCTGAACTCTCATTCTAGAATACTTTACAATGAATTGGCTACTTAATTGTTGTTTTGGATAAACTTAATGTTTTAATTGCTTACTTGTATGAGTTCTCATGAAATGAAAGCTTGTGTAAGTACCTAGTAGGCATGGCTAATGCTGACATTGGAATATAATGCTGCACAATCAAGTAGAGTTTAGCAATAAGCACATATGCATAGTTGTGTAAGCTTGCATTTATGTGCACTAGCTATTTTACTTGTATAATTATTAATGCAACATGATTGGGTATGATTTATTTTGTCATAAAAGAATGTATGATGACTAATGACAGGTGCCCTGCAAAATTAGGATGTAACACATCACTTCATTATTTAGACTCAATTATCATTATTGGTATTTATAAGTATAGAGTAAAATGCGTTTTGCAAAACTTTTAATTTTTTGAAATAAATGAGTGTTAGATATTGACTGAACAAACAGGCTCTAATGGATTAAACTTAAAACAATTTTATAAATTCTTACTGAATACAAGTTAACCACACCATCAGCAGAAGGAATTCTATAGAAAGACTATTAGTTTGTTTCATAAGGTTGGAGTTTTAAATTTGTTATAAATACCCAGCCATCTGCTTAAATTGCTTAAGGGCCTTAAACTTAGAATAATAAAAATAATGGAAATAATATAATAAAACTTACAATAATAAAAAAATCTAATTCCAGATTACCTTACACCTTTAAAGGTGGACCAGCAATGGTGGACTACTACAAGGTTCTAGGAGTGTCTCGATCTGCTACAGATGCAGAAATAAAAAAAGCGTAAGTTCTAGTCACAGTTGTATTGTAAAAAATCTTTGGCTTTTGACCATGTGTAAATGGATAAGTTATGTTCAAAACCAAATGTGTACAAAGACCATACATCCTATTTCCATATTTTATGTTAAAGGCAGCAACCATATAAATTCCATTTACCTTAAACCCATCTTCTTCACATTCGCATGTTGGGGTTCGATATTTGAAACTCCCCAATTTCGTATAGGAAATTTGTCATTTTGGTGAAATTTATCACCCAATAAGATTAAAAAATCGGTGCCATGCTGTAATTATATGTCAGTCTAAATTATGTTTATCTTTTACAGCTACAGAAAATTAGCTCTAAAATGGCATCCTGACAAGAACCCAGATAACGCTGACGAATCAAACAGGAAGTTTAAAGAAATATCTGAGGCATATGAAGTCCTGTCTGATGGTATGTACCAATGTCCATAAATGGTGTTCGAAAGAATGTGAGGACACTTGCTAATTACAATAACACTACAACAACTACAGTACGAGTAGCTGAGTGGTAACCCCAGTTGCTGCTCAATGCAAAAATGGACCCGGGTTCGAATCCCATTCACATAAAAGTTTACTAAAACTGCTCAATATTTACTTTCTTTTTTTAATTATTGAATTTCTTTAAATAATAATAATTATTATAAAAACACTCAACTCGGGTTGTTGTGGGTATCTTATTCATTTATATCAAAAATAATCAAAATTAATAACAATTGTTGACATATATTATAACTACATTATAAAACAAGCATACTCATTTTATGCAAAAACACACATAATGTGTATCTATAAATTCCAAAAATTATTCAATTTAATCGGCATATCATGACAGGTACAAAACTGATAATATCAATAAAATATTATAAATTTAATAATCATCATTGTGATCAATATTTTCCTTGTATGTTTTGTTATGTACTCGGTCCCGCCGTTTTGTATGCAAGGCTGTAGGAATGTAAAATTTGATTTTATTGTTGGGTAGAGAACAAGCGGAAAGTGTATGACGCTCGGGGCAGCAGCCATCACAGTCACAGATATCAAACCAAGAATGGAGTCAATGGCCATCGGCACTTTAGCTTCAAAGGGTTTTTCGGAGAGACGCCATTCCACCGCTTTTTTGGTAGCTGTCCATTTCACGTAGGATTGGATGTTGGTTCAGGAGTTATGAATATTATCATTCCTATTTAAAGATATTTGTAAGCAGACACGATATTCTGAAGTTCTTTAGTGCATTGTTTATGTTCCTATGATAATATTCAGAACAAATAAACCGTATTTTGGAGTTGGTTTTATTAAGTGCTTTATATTGGCATCACTAACAAGTTTTTTGTGTGAGTAACCACGATCCTACACATTTCGCATTTCCTGTATTTATTTGGTTCAAGTTTTAACACTTTTTAGTGCTGAGAACACAACTATTGTGTTTTTCATAACTTGCCACGAGTACGGCAAAACACACTGTTGTGTTTGTTGTATGGGAAAACACTATGGCGCGCGCCGAGCTGCACCCGTGGCTAGACAAGGAAATCGGCTCAGCAGACAGTGTTAAAATGTATATGGAGATGGAAAGATGTCTCCAGAATTAAGATACAAAACCCTAAAGTATCATTTAAATGCATCGTATTACACGGTTATCGGTTTATTATTTGGAAATTGACACGGAGAGCGGTATATGGAAATCCTACGTAAAGAATGAATCATCTAACATTTAAATACGTATGATGTAGGATTGTCTTACCTTGTTGAGTCAAGTTATTTTCTGTAGGTATTTAGTGCCATCAAAAGTTGTAAAGTCGCATGAATTGAACACTACTGCTAATTTTGCAACAGCGAGCCTATATTAAGAGGTCAAGGTTCTGTCTCGTTTTAAACTTTACGAGCGATTACTGTTTTGTTTGCATGCTGACTAAAACCGATGTCGTAATACGACACCAGTGCCTTTGAATTGTTTAATCTTCTTAATTCTACTGAGCTACGGATACTGAGAAGATGCATTAACTAGTTTTATTAAAGACAATAAAACAGTGATATTACAAGCAATGGCGATGTTCTTATTAGTTTGATTCATATCTAATTGTAACTAGATTTAAATGAACAAGTTTCAGAAAATTATTGCAGCTAATTACTGTAATTTTTATTTATAACATTAAGTTTTTGGATGCTCTGGGGTTGCTTGTGAAATATTAATTGCAGTTCATTAAAGACATGATACTCTGTTGAATATAGTAGTTGCCTAACAGAACATTAACCGTCAATTTTATAAATAACGAATTAAAAGTGATTAAAATAAATTTTTAAACCTGTTGCACACTAATTTCGTAAGTTTCGTAATAAAGTTTTTACATAACAAACTTGTGTAATATAATGTCTGCAATGCGGGCCCGATTTAATGGCTTATCTAACTACAATGTCCTAATAAATAATCACAATTAACTTTATAATTGTATGTCTTCAGAGAGAAAGCGGCGCGTGTACGACCAGTACGGCAAGGAAGGCCTAAACAGCGGGCGAGGGCGGCGCGCTGCTGCTGACGAGGACTACGACTTTGGCTATGGCAGCTTCCCCTTCACATTCCGCGACCCGGAGGATGTGTTCAGAGAGTTCTTTGGCGGCTCATCTTTTGGCGATCTTTTTGCCGGTAAGTTCAGCTAGCTAACCTAAAAAGCAGAAAATATATAAAATGAAACCAGCTTCCTAATCTTTGTAAAGTGGGCGTCGCACTATATAGAAATACCAGAGCCCTATTAATAGTTTCCTATTTTTGTCTCACCTTCATTCAGTAATACTCTGTCTTTGAAAAGTGTATTTGTTTTGAACCTACGTAATTACTAACGAGTAGGTGTTTAAATAGACAACACTCACTTAACTCACTTATCATTAAAATGTAGATCATTGTCTACGCCATATCATAGCTTCAGTTTTTCGGTTCGGTACCATTAATTTAAGCATAATAATATACTCGAGGCGACCGCGCGAAGTCACTTTAGTGTTTTTTCGTCTGTCGATTCGGGTTCGATTTCCGCGCAGACCAAATATTTGTGTGAACCACAGGTGAATATTTGCGTGCTGAGTCGGGTTATATAATTGTTTTTTTAAACTCGGACACCAGGCCTGCGCTACTTCATTAGACAAACAAATAAACCCCGAATTGTTGTTTTCAGACAGGCACAGCCGCCGGAGTCACCCGAGCACGTCGCTCACCTCGTCCATGTTCAGCCCGTTCGGGTTCGGCATGCTGGGCCTGGACGACTTCTTCGCGACCTCCGCCTCCAACGGCAACACGTTCACCTCATTCTCGACGTTCAACAGCTCGCTGGCGGGCCCCGGCAGCGCCAACATGCGGAGTAGTTGCACCACCACGCGCGTCGTCAATGGGAAGAAGATCACTACTAAGAAGTAAGTTGGGCTCCCTGATCTAGGTATATGTATGCATATAACAAACATACCCACACACGAATGTACACTTTTGTCTCTGATCTGATTGATTCTCGCCTCTTGACGCTGTAAGCCGAAGAGTAAGTTATTGTACATTCTCTTTTCGGTGAAGAGAATGAATTGCCTGAGAATTATTCCGGAGGTATGTAATCTACTAATTCTTACGAGTATTATTATTATTACGTGGATGATTATTGTCTATGAATGGGCGTCTTTATTATATCTCCCCGCTGGGCAAAAACAAAATTTTATTTTCCCTTTTTAGTGTAACTTGGGACTCTTTTCATTTCGTGGTTTTTCGCCCAATGTAAATAAATACCTGATGCTGTTCCGGCCCTTACAAATATATTCATTCATCCGCTATTTTTGGTAGTCGTAATTGTGGTGTAGGTCAGTAAAAAATTATGCATGTATAATCTAGAATTGTAGACATAATAATGGTTTGCTCACCCTTCAGACTGGTGTGTATGATTTATCGTTAATATACGTAATACTAATTGTGCTGATTCACAATTATTGTAAACCAACGTGTGCTTGCAATATGAGTTAGAAGAGTTGGTCGAGTATAAGTTGAAAGCTGTTTGCAGGCAAAATATAAGAGAATTCGAAATTTTATGAGCATGCTTAAAAAAACTCGAATAATTCAGTCTTTTTACGAATAATTTAAACTTTTTTGTCCACAGGGTTACGGAGAACGGCCGAGAGACTGTAATGTCTTACGAAAACGGGGTCCTTAAATCAAAGACTGTCAATGGCAAACCTCAATCACTAACATACAGTTAAATAAGCTAACATTAGCCTTTTAACCAAACACGATCCAAATGTTAATTGTACTCGACAAAAAGCGCGATGAGTTCCAACTTTTATTATAATTTTCGCTTAATTTAAATTAGTAGTTTTGAACACTTGTAAATTATAGTGTTGGAATAATTTCTTAACTACAAACGTCTAATTTTAGTTAATATCTTTATGTTACTTATGCTTTAGAAACTTTACTTTTTAAACAACTACAATTTGAATAAATTTTAAATAAGGGAGTCGTTTATAAGTCAATAAGAATTTTGTGTTTGGTATATCGTCGCTCACACATTTTGATCTCGTACCTAATTGTAACGAGTATATTATCTTATTAATTATACATCCTATGTCGACTTCTATCATCCTTCACTTAAAGTGTGTCGCGTCGATAAATATCTTGCTGCCAACTTTAGTTTATTTCTTAGCGAATTACAATTTATTATAGTCGTGTAATCACATTTATATTTTAATTATAAAAAAAACTAACTGGTAGGTAATGTAATACCTTTTTTCAAACGATTTGTCGAGTCACAGTCGTCGGTTATTTTGTTGCGAAATGGTTAAATTGTAACTTGTTGTTAATAAAACGGCTTTAATTCCTAATAATTTGTTAGGTTTCTTTGAATACTTTCTATTTGAGCTATTATTATGATGATTGAACCCACCCATTGGTCAACTTGTCTAAAATTTTTCAAAATATTGTTTCAACAGAATTCCACTTCAATGATTTAAACAAATATAAATATTTGACTGAAATTACTCTACTTATCTAACGATTGAAAGTGGAGCTACCTGTATCTAATGACATATTTTTAAAACACAGTTAAATTTTAGTTAGGGAGCTTGTAATATATCAATTTTTGCATTCTGCTAAACCATATTATATTAATAAAATAAAATTTAGGTACATTTTTTCAATTATTCAATGCTATTAGTGGTTATTGTTAATATTTGTCATTCCTGAATTTAACTTTGTATATATATATAAATAACTTTTAACTTGTGCCGTTTTATGAAACCTATGCCAAATATTGCTTCATGATTTGATTTTCATGTATCAAGTAATTTTAGGTTCATAGGGTCTTGTAAACAAAATATAATTGTAGCAAACTATGCAATACAAACTTTACACATTGTTCATGTTATCATTTTGGCTATGCTGCTGTATGTACTTAATCCATTTGTCGTGCACTGTATAACTATCGATAGTACCTACGATTAAGTTAATTTAAGCACTGGTACCACCTCGAGCGTGTAGTGCTGTTAATGAACCGAAGAAAGCTGGCGTAGCATAATCTTTAAGATCTCGTTTCATTATTTTCAATAATTAGAGCACTGCAAGTGGAATGAATAAATAAAAATTAATTTGTATCCATGTTTATTTCAATCTATAACCTCCTGTCACATGTTACGATTTTCATAACTAAAATTAAGTACCACTAGTTATCATAATATAACGTCGAGTGTATTTAGTTTTATAAATAGATTTTCATGATATTTACATAACTTGAAATTTTATCAAATTATCAATTTAAACTATTTAAAATTGTTTTATTTTATACATTATATATGAATTCAGTAAATATTGTGTAAATATTTAACTTACCATAGTAGGCCGAGGTGAATCCGATCACCAATAGGAGTTTCGGTCATATTTCAAAATCTGGGCTCACTAAATGAAAACATTCAACGCGTTGACTATGAAGTCTTTAATCTTTAATTCAGCTCAATACATTACAATACATTGCGTCCAGGTGAATAGGAATCCACCTGAACGCATCGAGAATGATTTAGCTTGACATTTCTTCACGGGCCAGTCTGGGCGACGCTTTCAGGCTTCCGAATCGCCTCGGTCTATTACATATTATTATGTAGGTACTACAAGATCAAAACATAGATTGTAATTAACTTTCTGCCCTCAACACTGGTGCAGTACGTACTGTATTTGTGGCAAATAAACAAGAAAGGAGAAATGGAGAGATGGAGAGATCTGGACGAGGAGGCATAGAGAAAACCTTTTTAAGCATTTTAGATGAAAACTAGCCCCACGAATTCGTCCGCGTACGAAATATCTTCTGTGTTATTTCAGGACCAATATTGTAGGTTGTATAACAAATTCAATCATTTAATGCCGCCATACGGGAATAGCAACAACATAGAATGGATTTGACTAAAATACTTTAATAACTTTAGCTTGCTACGAATGGCTCTGTATGAACTCCCAACTGTTCAGTTGTATTCTTTAGTAGTCTATAATTTTAATAAAGTAGAAAAGTCTAACAAAACTCACGAAGGTGAGGGGAGACCGTACTTAGCAGTGGGCCGATATGGGTAGATGATGACTTACTAAAAAAAAAAAAATTGTAAATATATATATATATATATATATATATATATATATATTTACACTCAATTCTCTAGTCTAGAAGATGTTAACACAACACACATTACAATGTCACATAACAACATCTAATAACATTTATTTATCAAAATTTTCGGAATCTTTTGAACGCCTAACAAAATATTGAATACCCGCTGTTTGCGCAATAATTCTCACACTTTCAATATATTTGCACAAAAACGACATCTTCAAAATTTTGGCAGTGCGGACACTTTAGAAACGTTTCCTTAACCGGTTAAAAGAGGCGGTCAGTTTGCATTTAGCTAGCTTGGCAAGGTGATCAATAAATTGAGTCGTTTTAAAGATATTTTTGCACAGATTGGATCCAGAGTCGCGGTTGGTGAGTTTGTTTTACAATATATCATAGTGATTACATTATGCTTATAACAACCTGATTCTACTAATATAACATAGTATACATTACGTATTTACGTTTTTTTATTTGTATGATTAAGAGACGAGCAAGTCGTAACGTAACGACGTTATGCTGGATATAAATAAAATGCTTTTAAAGATAATAATTCCAATATCCGCAATCTAACTTTGTAGAGTCTGTAGATCGATTTCTATACAACGTGTTGGCGCGCGTTCTGTAATGCTCCAATACAGCCATGTCCTCCGGGTACTCCCCTCGCTTGTGAGAGTTGGGTTCGTACGCGAAGCCGTTGAAGTGAGTAAACTCGCTGGCGATGATGTCTTCCAAATGGTACAGCCGACACGGCCGCGTAACGTCGGCCAGATGTTCTATAATATAATACAAAAACTTCATAGCAGTGAATGAACCGAAAATGGAGAAATAAGTATATCAGTTTGAATTGAATACGGGCCGTATTATACCGTATATAACCGTATTATACGGTGTGACCTCACCTTGGGCGATGTATCTATGGGACTGATCGACAGCCGTCACGATGTAGTAGGGTTGCCAGCGGCCAAACTCGAGCGGCTTCATCTCGGGAGTCGGCCCCTTGTCATCCCTGCAGGAGAGCTCCCAGCCGCGCACCACGCACAGGTACTCGTACAATTTGTGGTGCAGTATCATCCCGACGGCATACTTCAAATCGCTACGGCGGACGTTCACCGTGATCTAGTGGAGTAATAGCCAGATTTGGAATAGTAACAAACAGAGTTAGAACCTGGTTTGAGTTTCACAACTGGTTCAGCAATTTAGGGCACCAAATTTTAAGTCAGGCATGAGAACTGTTGTGATGGTGACAGAATAAGTCCCGTGACACGATTCGTTACAAATATCCAACCGCCGCCCACGAACTAAATAATAGTAGATACAAGCCTCTATTAAAAAGCAGTAATTTTGAAACTGTTCTTACCTCTTTTCTGATGAAAGATGGAGAATTGTTGCAGAATGATAATAATGATATTATTTTCAGATGTTCGTCAGTTAGCTAGAAAGAAAATGCATCTCATCAATCATAATGCAAATATCAAGGACATCAGGGATCAGACAACCGACCCACAACGGGCCAGAGTGTGGCGATTATGAACCACCTTCTCACTATCTCTCTCACACACACACAGATGAGGCCCGTGGGACTAGTAATTACTATCTATTCTGTGCCGTGGGTTCGTTGAGATTATAATGTAATATGGTGATTATGACATTAGTACGACTATATTAATTTTCTAATACAACACTAACCCTTTCAATATTAATTGGCGTACTCATAGCAGGTAAATGGATGTGGTCCATCAGAAACGGCTGATAGCTATGGTATTTCATGGCACTATTTCGACTGCGGCGTAGGAAGTCCATTAAATAAAGAGCGTTTTGCATATACCTGAAAATAAAAGTTCTTTAGAGAATTCGATCAACTTTATTTATAACGGCAATAGTTTTTCTAAACTATGCATACCATGTCTTATAACTTCTCATAGGTACTAGAAACGTTTTAACCACATACTGAAGTAACGAGACCGGGCTGTAATTGTAACCGGTTTGAACTACATTATTTCTTGCGAATGGACAAGTGCGTTTAGGAGTCAATGTGCCAGTTTCTAGTTCGATTTTGTATACACGCATATCGTCTGAATCTCGCAACTCTAAGATCAGGTGGTTTGGGAATACGATCAATTCGCACCGGATGCCGAACCTTTTAGCAATCGCATGGTATATGGCTGCAATAACGACATGGTGGCCGCAGGCCATGTTGATAACCTGAAATAGTTTTAAATTTAATTTAAAGATTTGTGGGGAAAGTCACTTTGGGGAGGTCCTGCATTTTTGAGTCGGCACATTCGACGCGACATTATTGTGGAGTGAAACAGCTGATTTGAGTTGAACATTAAAGTAGGTAAGTATCTACTTAATATATTAATAATGTTACACAATCATCTTTGGCCAAGCTAAACAATAAAATCATTCCTAATTTGGGGGTTCTATCTACTACTTTGTCTTGCCGATTTATCAACCATTGTGCCCCGAGATGAGCTACTTCGGCTGAAACGTAGTGGGGACATGATACAGTCTAGCTGCTCAAGGTGCGGCGCCGGGCGTTAGAATCATAAATAACACTGATCAGGGAGGCTTGTCATACTGGACGGAACGAGAGATGAAGCCTCTTCGAGGGGGATGTTGACCGTTTCCAAAAAAAGGGCACAACCAAATATTTCAATACAGGCTGGTGACGACTATTCCAACCCTTTTTTGGAAAGTATCATCCCCCTGGTAGGGACAACTTGACGGGGGTTATGGGAATAAACCCCTAATCAAAATAATCTCAACCTTTAGTTTGCACTAAGTAATTTGCGGGCAGGCCATGCGGCTCCATTCTGGAAACGCCTTCATCGTTCAGATATTTCGATTGAGGCGATTCCTACCAGTCTGGAAAAACTGCACCTTAATAAGATTTCCGGCAATGTATATTAAATAAAATGTACGTACTCTTACGATGTCAAGTGTTTCCATATTAGCAACCGATACGGCCGTCATTTGTTTTTTTTTGTATAAAACATATGATATTGCTGCAATTATTTGCACCGTTGTGATCTTTCTGTCTGCACACATTTGTTGAATAGATTGTGACTTCAGTGGATGGATTTTGGTAAGTTCTGTTTCCACCATATTAACCATTGAGGTTACCTGTCAGAAACATTAAGGTACTTTTACTTATGATAATAATAATAAATATGTATTCCATAACACATTCGACTGATAAACCGGTTTTTACATTTGGGCACTGTTACGGACCACGTGTGTTCCCAGCAATGGCGTGCTGTCCGTGTGAGCCGCACTGTAGTAGCGCCGCGTTATACACACATCTGTTTCGCCACACAGCCGGCACGTATGGAGCGGTAACACAACAGGTGCGTTTTCCCGCACCTGCGTATATTTATAACACGTCTATTTTCAGCAGTGAACGTGTTAAATGTTCGCCAGTTAACACGTTCACTGTTGAAAACACAACTGTTGCGTTTGATGTGTGGGAAAACACTATGGCGCGGGCAGAGCTGCACCCGTGGCTAGACAAGCAAAACGGCTCAGCAGGCAAAGTGTTACGTTCAATGTTAAAGTTACAGAAATAAATAGACACTTTTATTGTTTTCCAAATAACAATTTGTTACTTGTTTTTATGTATATGTTTTTTTATCCATCTTTACTAACCTCTTTTAATCCTTAGAAATTTTATAAAGAACTCAAAATGTAAGACTAACCGCATCCTCAAGTTTGTCATCTGTATGCATGTTCACCGGATCAACCCATTGTATAAAGAAGTTCAGGACAAGGTCCGGAGGTAAATCTTTTTTCACATGTCCTTGCACCCATTTAATGCTCATGTAAGAGTGAAACAAATGCTGGAGAGCAATTTTTGAATAATACATTTCCGTTAATGTATATGGTCTGAAAATTTAACCGTAAAAACAGACTAGGTAGTGTAACAATCACAATAATGTAGAAACAGAAAAAGAACAATGAACTAAGAAAGAAATAAATAAATAGGGCTTATAACAATGTCAATTTTCATCATACAATGGAGGGAAATTGGATTCATTTATGGACTTGGCCCAAGAGTCCCTTGGGTAACCCTTAAAGTCCGGCGGACTCCCTGCAGCTACATTTCTACCATATTCCTATTTATTTCCTACCATATATTATTTTTTGTCATGCTAAGCAACATAGAACCCCAATGAGTCTCTCGTGGACCCCTGTGGGTCTACCTGGACGACTTTGGGAACTAGGGTTCTAAAGTGCATGCTAACTAGTATACCACATAATACTAATATATCCTATCTAGTATGTATATTACTTAAATGTTTTCGAATTTAAAATCAACAAGGGTCAAGGAGTGTTGTGTTGTGACTTGTAATCTCAGTTTTTAACTGACTGCCAAAAGGAAGGTTATGTTTTTCAAACATATGTATATATCATGATCCTTAGTCACAACCTACAGCTGAAACGGTTTGATGGACTTTGATAAATTATGTATTCTTCGATTTATCTGAATCACAGGAGTGACATTGGCTATATTATAAGACTGTCAAAAATCAAAATGGCAGCCATATCGGATTTCTGGAGGAAAATTAAAATTACTAAAGCCTATTGAGTGAGGTATCAAAGTAAAGGTATTTAAAAAGACCATACTAAAAATATTAAACACTAAATAGCCCTTCATGTAAGCAAAAAAACTAATAAAACTAAATAATATGAAACCTAAAAAACAATACTACAAAGTAAAATACCACTGTAGGCATTACAGTCAAATACTGAAATGAAATGATGATGTCTCCGACTGCATTTCATGATCAGTACAGTTTGCAGTTGGGGTTTTTTATTAATTACAAAATATCAACTTACGGATAAGCAGACTCCACTAAAACCTGTTCATTTCCTTTCTTCACCAAGTCTTGAAGAATGGCAACGGTACAATAATACATGAGGCCGTTAGAAAATGACTTATTAAAAAACTTTTTTACACTGCCTAAAGATATTTCATTATTACATCTGAAAATTTAAAAAAATATTTATTAACATGTATTTAACTTAATAGCATGTGAATAAGACAAACTTTTTTCCAAAATAACTAAGTCACATTGAATATTCAAACTTTTCAGAGTTTAAAATAGATAAGAACACTCTTCTCTACAACCAAACGTCAATACTTCTAAACAGATTTGTATCAATGAAATTGTATTTTAATGAATATAGTATGCGTTACAGTTTCATGCTTTTACCAATTTGCGATATTAATAAATTTATGGCGCCATTTTTGATGGAGCAGCAAAGATGGCAATCCTTAAGAATACTAATTTCCAAAACTCCTAAAAACTTTACATGTAAAACTACCCAATGGGTCCCCAATGCCAAATAGATTGTCTAGTAAGTATAGAACCTACAAAATCAAACCTCAGGACCGAATAATAAATTAATATCTAAAGATCACAAAGTTGTTAATGTATTTGAATATAACTTTAACAGATTTTAATGTTTGACTTTGAAAAGCGCAATATTTTTGCCTATTTACAATAAATGATTAGAGTTTTGAGTTTTTGAGTTTGGATCGCAGTAAAATACAGGAGTTTTATGTGACATCGGGTCTCAGCTAAATCGAAGCGGCATTGCCCATCTCCCCAAGATTTGTGAGGCACATGCAAACTCATTGATAGACATACTTTTTTGCAGACATTTTGAATTACTTTTTACTTTATTGCTTCTCAATGGACTATTTTAGATTTATTTCAATGGTGCAATATGAAACTATTTAAAATTTTAAACGGTAGTAATGAATAGTGCAAATAACATTTATCTCCAAACCCCTATTTTTAATAATGGTACTTAGTAATTTGTTGCATTATTGTTTTGAAAGCTAGAGGAACTATTTTGCATCAGGGCTTATACTAGCCATTGAAGTAATAGGTAATAAACTTACTTGTAATAACAGGTTGCCATGTCCAATATGAGATTATGTATTTCATGTTTTAAGTTGAAATGCTGCTTCAGTGCATTGAACCAGTTACCATCAGCGACTTTTTCAATTTCCTCAAACAATGTTTTATTAAAGCTGTAAGAAAATATACACTTTGTATAACTTAACCTATGTATAACTTCATTTATTTATAAACAAGCACTAGGTGAGACAAGAAATAATTCTGGGACCACCAGTACGTAAGCAGCCTTTAGGTAAGGTTGCTACACACTATACCACTGGCACAGCCACCAAGAATATCTTTGGCCTTACCCACATTGTGCTGTCGCCACAGCCAGAAATCAAGAGTTGGAGCCCACACAACATAAACAGGTGGGCTGTATCAGTAGCATAGTGTGTAGGAGCCATAGGATGGTTATGAGTTTAGTATGTAAAATAATGTAAATAGTTAATTAGGTTTTTCAGTTTTGAAAATCATGGCAATAACATATATCACTGAATCTGCTAACTAACAGGCACAATTGAATCTGGATCAGCTGTGTGTGGGTTGGTATTTGAGAGAAGTAACATTTAACACTTTGATTGCTAAGTCGATTTTCTTGTCAAGCCATGGGTGCAGGTCTGCACACACCATAGTGTTTCTCTATACAGCTAACACTAAGGTTGTGTTTTTCCACACTCGCTGCAAGTTATGAAAAACACCACAGTTGTGTTTTCAGCAGAGAAGGTGTTATAAATAAGTTAAAATTAAGTTCTGACTATGCAAAAGTCGTAAGCAAGCCACAGTGCCTTGTAGGCCAATGCCAAATAACTGATTTCAACATAAAATTATACACGTAGGTACCTACTTAGTAATTTAGTAGTTGGATGCCTGTTGAATGGGCCAGCCGGTAGGTGTCGATATAGGCGAAGAATCTCGATCAAATTGAGGATGTACTAAAGAAAGGCCAAGTTCAAAGTACCTATATCCAGCAAGCATGTATGAAGAGACTCATGAAAGTGGAAGAAGCAAAGGAGATGTGTCAGGATCATAGAATGTGGAAAAATTTAGTCTCTGCCTACCCCGACGGGAAAAACTCGTGATTGTATGTATGTATGGGAGGCCTTTGTAAGGAGTATGAATTTGTGCAAGAGCTATCCTAGCAGAACTGAAACAAAATTACACACTCAAGGGAGCTTGGCTCTCGTTTTGCAGCGCCAGTTTTATCCAAAGATTACCGTCATCTTGTCATTAAGGCAGGAGGTGGTAGCCTAGACGGTACTTAGAAATAGGTAGCTAATGCGATATTACTTACATGTTTCTTAACTTGGACTTCCAAATGGTCGGGCTGTTGTTAATCAATTCGTGAAATTGTTTACATGTCGTCCCAAAACGAATTGTATCAATGATGGAGGTATTGTCAAGAATCTTTAGTAACATTTCACAGGGCAGCAATTGTATAGGAGCTGGCTTATCATTTTCGTTTTCCATTTTACCCTTTATATACGAAACACCTGATCAATACGGTTTTTTATAAATCTTCAACATCCATTTCTTTCTTCAAGCACAGACCAAGTAGAAGGGCGGGGACCACAGACAGAGTTCAGTCAGATCGATAAGACAGAATCAGACAAATTCAGTCAGTCGTAGTCTGACTGAGCTGAGAGCAAAGAGAAGTGTCGATCTGAGAGTTTACTTCGTTTTTCCATCAGTGCTGCCAGATGGAAAATTAGACAAGCTAACTGTGCAGTAAGGGCTAGATTTTCGGAATTTATCGAGTCATTAAACAGCTAGACTAAAAGCTTTATTGACTTGAAAATAGAAAAAAAAACATAAAAATGTACAATACTACATAAGTAGCATGGAGGGTAGAGATAAGGAGGACCTCCGTAAGGAGTATTATATTCTGTGAGGTAGACGAACTTTTATCTTACTATGCAAAAGCTAAGCACAAGTGTCCGTCGAAACGCGTTATATTCATGTGACGCTACAGTAGTATAAAAATACAAAAAATAACTAAATAGAAAAATCATTGATCATTGATCATCAGGACTAATAACAGTTCTGATATTTCAACTGAATAAATGCAATTTTTTGTTAAATAAGTAACTTGTCTTATTTTGCTCCTTAAATTTACGAAAAAAATAATAATAACGGGATAGGGACTCGCCTGATAATTTTCAATATTCACATTATGTTTCAATTCCGTATCGATTCATTCACTTTCATCGATGTTTTTAAGTAGGTCACCTCACTATGAAGATAAAACTGACAGACGTCAAATGTTACCTATTAAAATGGCCTGACTTTACTTACCTACATCCCATTATGTGATAACGCGTCTTTCTTGGCAGTCGAGTGAAAAGCTTTCCACATAGAGGAATGGCAATAGCCTTCTACCTAAGTATAGCTTTCCACCCCTCAACCTGTAATATTATCCTATTAAACAATAGCATGATGATAATAATTTACCCCAATACCGGCCTTTTCTTCCTAAGCAATTACTAGCATACCATCCAGTAAACACGAATGAGGGTTGTGTAGCGATTGTTGACGATATGGTAATGGATTGACAGGGCTGGCCGCAGTATATCTACTATATTACTAGTAGCCGCAGTAACCGATGGCTATCGTGCCTGTGCCCCGTGTCGCCGTCATGCGATACGATAGCATACCTACCGTACGAAAGTAAACCATACCACCACAAAATAAATGTCTAAGTTAGACGTGCAAATTCCAATAGTGTAATTTTCACAACAATAGGGACTTACCTACATGAAAATGTAGCATAATTGTGCTTACCTACTTAAGTAGGTAACCTACCTAGTCTTTTACGATTGCCAAAGTTTTTCGTTAGATTATACCGACTAACTTATAAACTTTTATTCAGTAAATTAGTAATGAAAATATTTTTATAAATAAGTATTAATATTAATATAGGTACCTATTAGTGGATAAATTAAGTAATGTTTAGGCGAAATCTTGCTAGTAGATTTTGCTAAGTCCCAGCTTCTCAAGTTCCCATAACAATAAAAAAATGGTGACAGCGAGCTTATATGATGATAAACTGAAACTAAAGATCGGAACTATTCAGTGATTAACAGTAAATTGATGGTTTGGGCTCATTTTGATCAGCTTGCAATACCAAATAGGTAGGTACCTACGTAAAGTATGTTTTGAAAGCCTGTCTTGAAAAATATAGTTTTTAACAAAAAATGTTTTCTTATTTAGACTTTCACCTAGGTACAGGATAAATAGGTTTAATAATAGTACTCAGGTCTAAGGGAAATTAACACCAAGCCAGCAATTTCGTAGGTACCTAACCCTTATGCAGACTCTGGACTGCTACTTAGATTAAACAGTTGATAGCGAACCCATTAACAAAGCACCGCGTGCGTGGGACATGTCATTTTATGGTGTACTGCCTAAGCTTAGAAAAATTATAGTAGGTATAGGTCATATCCAGCGTCCATACAATAAGTAAGAAAGTGCTTTTGAAATGGCATTAGTTTATAGCTGTTGTTTCTGGTTTTCTTTAAGATTGGGTGGAATACTAATAGGAATATTTTCTATAGTAAGTACCTACCTATCTACAAGACTGAGAGCAGCAAACTGAGTTTACATTTTGACTAAAGTTAAAGTTCTAGTTTCAGGCAGTGGCATTTTTGATCGGTTCCTGCGTAGCTTTCACTCATTCTCAAGAGGTGAAAGATCAGTTTTCTGAATGGAACGAACAATTCAATCTCATTTATTCACGGGAATTTATAGAAAATTTACTAGAAGGTAAGTAATACCTTCGGAGACAATCGTCCGTTTGTCTGACACGTGTGAGTGAAATATTTTGCTTGCAACATCCAACCCTTTTTTTTTTACCCGGGGAAATGCATTAGGCATACCACCCGGCCCCTGGGGGGCGGGGTGGTTATGTGGGACTCCCCCGCCAGAACGCGGTCTGACGGGGCTTACCCACTAAAACCCCGAGGTGTTCTCCTCTCCGCATTATGGAGGACGTCACGGGTACGAACGGCGCTTCCGCGACCACCTCTGCGGGCGCCCTTTCGGGCTCGCCACGTGAGGCTTGGGCCTCTTTCTCCGCTGGGTGCGTCCCGGAACACACGGGCTGCACCTCAGCTCGGGACTTCTAACTTGGGCGTTGGACCCCCGATCCGCGGCCCAAAAGTCCCCGTTATTGGTCCCTCACTGTGCCCTCTGCTGATCAGAGGGACACGCGAAGGACCTCTTCTCGCCAGGTTATTTGCTACGGCCACCAATTCCCCTAGGAGAATTGCTAACCGAACCCCAGGGTGCACCGTCCCAGCTGCTGCCCTTCCCTCCGGATGCAACGCATCAAGAGGGACGAACAACAGCCGGGCACTCGTGGAGGTTACCTGGCCCGCACTCCTGCAACATCCAACCCTTTTTTTTTTTTTTTTGCCTGGGGAAATGACCTTATTCATACCTCGACCTCGGGGGAGGCCGGATGGTTATGTGGGGCTCTCCCGCCAGAGCGCATCCTAGGGATGCGCCTGACTGGGTGTACCCACTAAACAACCCCGGGATGTTCTCCTCTCCGCATGTTGGGGTGGACGCGGGCTCGCGATTGCGCTTCCACGACCACCCCTGCTGCAACATCCAACCCTATCATCTAATTCTACAACTGCATATTCGTGTAGGTAGGTAACCTACCTTGTAACTATTTAACGATATACCTATGTACTTATTTATCTTTTTATTTACAGATCCGCAGAAATACATTTCTTTAACCATCATCTGTACTTGTATTTATTTGATTGCATGTATGATTTATATTTATGGGGCGTACATTGTAAGTATTAGTACCTACATTGTAGCAGTAGTAGGTACATTGTACTACTTTACTATTCTGCGTGCTCCCAAGTGAGATTAAGGGAGCTGATCTCCCACACTTAATACTTAATACGTCTTTACAGTGCAATAATATTTTAATGTTCCCGTTCATCATCCTGGAGTTGCTTCGCTTAATCTTTATCTTCGCGATGGTAGCAACGGGGCTGCTGCTGCTCAAAGAGAACACCATGGATATCGGTTCACTTATCGGCGCTAGTGTAGTAGGAGGATTCTTTCTTTGTAAGTTGTTACTAATTAGGTATTTATTTGGAAAGTAAGTACTACTTACATAGTTACATTATTAGCTGACGATCACTGTTGGTCGTCTTGGATCGCATGCTGCACGGCGAAGGTTCGAAACCAACTGACCGTAAAAATAAGCATGATATTCCGATGAAAGAACGCGTAGTAGGCACAGTATTAAAGTTAACATACACAAAAAACAATAAAATATAATAAAATATCTATTTAATTTCAGTGGGAATGTTCTACCTTTGGGTGTGTGCTGCCAATTTGCCAATCCTTATAAACGAGATGGAGCGCGACGAACAGACGGCCACGATCGCCAAATTGCAACAACTGCTTGAATCTAATCCAAGACCACGACGCGGGTTCGACAACGTTCGATACGCGCTCTCCGAAGATCCGTCCCCCGATAGAGATGTGTTTGTCATATCAAATAAAAATAAAGCATTCGAAAGGTCAGTTATACACCGCTCCAAAATTCCTGTTCCTTATTAAACGTAAGTCGTAGTCAGTCACGAGCTGAAAATAATACAAACCTCTATAGTGTCATACACATGTAATTATTACAATATTGTGCAAAATAATATATCAATTAGATATGTTTACTTAATTTTTAATAAGTTGTAGTTTTATTTCTCAGTAGTTTGGTAGGTAGTAGTTATAACGGGAATGAACAGTTCAATCCCACATGTCATTACATATTGTAATAGTGGTTAATGTTTTTAATTTATAAGTTATAACATAGTTACACAAGAGAACTTTAAAAATTATGTGCAGGTAAAGAACCTATACAGTTAGCAATAGCATTTAGTTTGGAAATATGGATCGAAATGGTTCATTCAAACATAGACTTCGACACTATAGTCCAGACGGCTGCCGCGCTCGCTCTTGAACCGGAGGTTGACATAAGAGAATCCAACACCGCCCGCAGTAATTGTAGGACTGCCTTCAGTTTGGGACGTCTCTCTGACTATCAAGCCCTGAAACACGAATTATGTTTACGAAAATGAAATTTCAGCGACAGAGCGATTGAAAACCCTCTACAGCAAGCCCTTTAACTCTGAATAATATATTGAGCTACAAATTAATGTTGAATCTAAATCAGACTTATATAATGATATTAGCCGAATCCCAAATACCGCGTCACTCCGTTCTACAATGCTATTGCTCCGCTTCTAGTTTTGTTATTTTATAAATGTATGCTATTGTATATGGGCATATTCTCAATAAATTCGATAACATAGTTTTACAGTAGCTAGTAAAATATCAAAAACTTACTTTAATGATTTGCTGAGCGGGGTCCGTGTAAAAGACTTCCTTCACACGTTTTTTGAAAGGTATTCCCATGTATTCCACCTTTTGTTGCCAAGTCAAACGCGCATTATAGCTGTTCCCTACCATGAGATCTCTGGCTACGCATGACGATATACAGCAAAGAGCCACAACACTCAACACTAATAACAATTTCATTTTACTAACGGGATAGCGGTCGTGTTTGCGGTGTCATTAAAAGCCGCTTTGTGAACGAGTATTGCTTTAATAGTCAATCTTACGACAACACTACAGCTTGTGTGGGGTTACACTTTGATTACAAGAACCTAAGGTCACGCAACGCTGATAAAAGCTGATAAATATACATAGCATATACATAGTTCCAAAACGGGACTTTACATTCCTCCTCAAATTCTTTACCTACCTACCTACCTTCTACAAGTAAATGATAATATCCTATCTATTAACTATTCCTTGTCGAATTATTGGGAAGAACAATCTTATACATTAAAAAAAAGACATTAAAATAAAGATTTATTAATAATAAAGGTACCTAAATTATTTTTATGTAACTCTAATGGTTGACAGATAGAACTTGTTGGTGACTTTGTTTAATGATTATGTGTACCTATAAGCATACAGCATCGTAATACTGAGGGAAATTTACCTTTTTTTATTTTTATTACTTAACACGGAATTTATACGTAAAATTATAATAGGTATATAACATCTCCATAATTTCAATCAAAGTATAAAGTATAATGATAATGGAATTATTCATAAACAACATTGGACAAGTAATTTTAACAGATCACAATAAGGAAGCTAATTCATGACAGCAGACGCCACCACCAAAATATACGTATACATACCACAAAGATAATCTCGACTAGATTTCCTACACCTATACCTTGCCTTAGAGCATCGACTATTAGAAGAAATAAATGAATTGGTGTCGTTCAAACGGAACTGACTTGCATGGCGGCGAATCGAGGGGTTGTCTCTAGATCCATCGAGTCTGTGGTGACTTGCGAACGAGTGTCCGAGTTTTCGGTACTATTTAGCATTGAAGACATGGACATCTTTTCGTCTTTCATGCTGCCGTTAGCGTCGGAGGAGCTATCCAAAACACTCATTTTCGGTTGCGCATCCACCATATCCCCACCGCCGCTGCTGAGCGAGTTCCATATACCTTTCGAAGATTCTTTCAATGTGACCTTTTTCTCGTTCGAGATCCCAGCTTTATCTTTGGCGTCTTTCGTCTTCTTACCGAGTACGGGGAAAGAGCTCAGTTTGGGTTTGGAGCTCCGCACGTTCCCGCCGCGTTGCATCGGCGTCGCGTCTGCTTCACCCTCCTCTGTGATCGAGGTGAGCATGTCGGTCGACTCGGGCGGCACGACCTGGCCCACTTGAATTGGAATGTCGTCTGGAAATTGAATACATTTTGTTTCATAAGTCGTCAAAGCTTCTCGGCTCCTTTTTCTAATAAGTGCTGAAGTGCGCTTCATATTAAAACAAGATTTTATTAAGCACTCGTTACAGAACACAATGAAATATATTATTCCATGCGCAACACATGTTCCTTTCAATGGGAGTATAACAACGACCCATTCTTTCAATAATTTAATATTTTTTTAAAAGTGGCTGTGATCAAGCAAATAAGAAAATATAGGAAATTTAAAAATGAATTTATGACAGCAGAAATGTGCAGGTAGAAAACACCGACTTCTTTCATATTGTATCGATCTAATAATTCATATAATTTTGTAGCTAGTTTCTAAAATAATTATTAGAAAAATGTCTAAAGCGTGACATGTTTTACGTGCCATATGATTTAGTTACAGTATGACATTTTGAACGAACGTGTTTTACGTGTTATTTTAATTTTTGAGTCTAAATCCTACCTGGTTGTGATAAATCTACTTTCAACAAGGATAATATTACTGGCATTCACACTTTTCTGATATAGTCTCATCGCGGTGTTTTCTGTTACCCTGTGTTTTGCGGAAATGCCCGTCAAATGTATCAGATATCCATTGAGGAAAAGCGTTATCCGTAAATGTTTTTGACCCAGTTCTATTATCACTTTCATTGCTAAGAAAAATACCGTTAGTCCAAGAACTATTATCCAAACAATGATGCGATGAGCACGAGTTAGGCAGCATGCAATTCAATTCATCTGTATATAAACGGAAAGAAGCATATGATATTGGGACACAACGACGTAATATGAGTAGGACTTACTCCAACCAATGTCTTTGAAACATTGAATTATGTCATACTATATAATTTTTCAATCTCAGATCAACTTGATCCTATTGTCTAGACTAGAACTAACCATCATAAACGTCCAGACATTGTTATAATTAATGCAGTTGATTCCATAATTTTATAGGTTCATCATTAATTTTAGAATTTTTTTACCTGGTAACTTCTTTGTTCGGAATGATGCATTGGTAATCATGGATTTAGACATGGTGACCGTAGTTGTAGCAGGTGATAAAGCAACACTAATTCCCATGGGTCCATCACACGGTTGTCCTGCAACAGTTTAATTTGATTAATTAATTAATTTCAATCCACAAACACCAACGGCACTGGCTGGGGCCCACTATTGATAAATGCCATCAATTTGAATTATGTACCTCATTCATATTACTAATTAAATATGCAAAATATAAAGATTACACGATATATTTGAGCCTGACCAGAACAATGTGCTTAAGTATATTTTATGTAAAAATATTTCTCTGATAATTCTTAAGTACATATTGCCAAAATCGTCTCATCAGTTTCGGAGAAAGATGGGTATTATAAGTATTATGATAGCCTCTGACGCCACTCACAACAGAGACGACTATCTCATTTTGATAAACAAACAAATTAGAATTATCATTTAAAACAAATGATAACGCTAATGTCAGTGCCCATGCATAACAACCATTTGAGTTGAGACTTTGTACAGCTGTAGGCATGTGTGTGAAAGTTTTTGAGTATCATCCAACTACAGTAAATGACACGCAAGTCGTTTTGGATAATTGACTAATTGTCAATCTTTACACATCAAATGAAGTGGAAACTTAATGTGAACAAAATCACTTGTAACAGCTAATTAATTATATTGCATATACCTTCTCCATTCCATCTTGAGTAAAAGGTAAAGAATTGTGTCATTAGTACTCATCTTCATCGCTATTGGATTTATAATCTATAAAAGATGATTTATTCATCGTCAGGAGTTGGCACGACATTAACGCAAAGAGACTAGAGAATTTATTAGACTGTTTTCATACTAGCAGAAAAAAGTGATAAGTTACAGTAGCTGAAATGTTTTTAGCTTACCTGAAGGATTATCTTTCAAGGAGTTCATTACAGCACTTGTTACCAGCATAACATCAGGATAGAGTTCATACTGTGCTCTCTGGTCTATGTCTTTAACAGCTTGCAAGGCGAGAGTGTAGAACTCGTTAAACATGGAGAAATAAGCACCCTCTACCATTTCTAGAAGTAAGTTTGGGGATACTGGTACTCTGGCTACAGATTTACCACCCTTTTTGTGAAATCCTTGTGTAACTATCCTGTGAAAATAAAAACATATTCATTCATAGACTATTATAGACAAATAAAAATGTAAAAAAGTAAGGCATGGTGCCAAGAACACTGGCTGTATTTTCATATTGTATTTTTTTACCTATTCTCTGTGCTAGAAATGAGCTAGCTCTCTTATCACCAGCGGTGACGACTAACCAAGGAAACAAGACAAATTATTAAGATGTATATCTATCCTGGCATTCAACACCCATCAATTTGTCCTTCACAAAAAGTAAGATGAACTTTCATACCAATGAATATAAAGAAATTTTTGGGTCCATTTTTATATTTACCTGGATGCAGCTATACAGAAATGTCTTAGGGCAAGTTTGGGCAGGAGACTCAACTGGCGATTGTATATGAAGAATAGCGCAGACATAACTTTCAAGCGATTTTGGGCATTGATAACATCAACCTGTGCCATTGGGCCCCAGCTTACAAGCTTTGTATTGCATTCTTCCCATCGCCTCAGGGCACTCTCTGTCAGGAACTGAGGTCCCAGTGATAATGGCTGAAAAAAAAAAAGTATCAATACCATATATGCTTTTTTACATGTTTAACTAATCTCTACCGGCTTTATTGAGTGCTCACTATTCATCAGCTAACGCACAGGATATTAGGGGCAGCGAAAGCTTAAATAAATGAGTCACAAGATCATACTTATCATTGTTTACCATTTCATCACTAAAAGACAACAGATTTTTCTAAAAGACCTATCATGTACAGTATAAAAATAAATAAATAAACCAGCAGATAACATACCTCATGATAAATAGAAGATTGAGCCAATGAAGGAAGTCTGAAGGATACAACTTTTGGCTTACCAGTGTCATCAACCACTTCAAAGTTATATAGACCTGTAATCATTTACAAGGACGATCAATTTAGTGATGCTCTTAATACTTTTGTATCAAACATGGTTGAAGTTTGATTTGATATAGCAGATGATGTGTATTGGAATGATTTAAAATATGTTGTTATAATCAACACATGGGATAGGCAGATCTTAGGCGAGAAGGGAAGATGGAAGATGGACTAGGGCAGTGACTGAATGGTGGCCAAGAAATGTTTGGAGGTTAACACTTTGACTACTGAGCCAATTTTCTTGTCTAGCCACAGTTACAGATTTGCTCACGCCATTGTGTTTTCCCGTACCACAAACACAACATTTGGGTTTTCCTGTACTTGTGGCAAGTTATAAAAAATACAAAAGTTGTGTTCTCAGCAGTGAATGTGTTAAGAGGCAGACCACTTGCCCAATGGTCACATGACAACATAAAGGTTGCACAAAGGCAGTAGATCTGTCTGGAGCTAGACTGGAAAGAGTTGCGTGCACATAAGGAGGCCTATATAGATAGATAGATAGGATCACTTACCAATAAGTAATGTTTCTATACATCTGTAAGTTTTTTTATTGCTCTGCGCTACTGAACTCAAGTATGTATAAATGAGAGTCGGCACAAACTGCAGAGTGAACCTTTGGAGTTGCACCTCCTTTGACCTATAGAAACTGAAAAGTTGTGTGCAAACATTTTCTAGCATCTGTAATACAACAAAAAACTTGAATTAAAATTATGTTTAAGTATCAAAATAACATTGATAAACCAAATGTAGATCCTAACTACTAAGAAATTATTATATTTATACTCTATCTATCTATATATATAAAAATGTTATGTTGGTTCGTGTACACTTCAAAAACTCAAAAAGTTCTGCACCGTTGAGCTGAAATTTTAGCATGATATATAATCCGTATCAAGGATTGTTTTGATCTATATTTTTCATCAGTGACATATCAGCGAATGAGCAAATGTGCGAATGTGCCACAGCGAAGCGTGGCAGGGTACAGCTAGTAATAATATATAAAGCTGAAGAGTTTGTTTGTTTGAATACTAGGATCTCAGGAACTACTGGTCCAAATTGAACATTTTTGTGTTGAATAGTCCATTTATCGAGGAAGGTTATAGGCTATATAACATCACGCTACGACCAATAGGAGCAGAGCAGCAATGAGGAATGTGGCAAAAACGGGGAAAATATATTGCTTTTGAGAGTTGTTGCGGGAAAACTTGAATTATGTGGGTGAAACCACAGGGCGCAGCTAGTTCTTATATAAAGACATGGCAGAAGGCAATTATACAAATGTGGAACAGCATAAGATAAGCTAACAGTAAATAGCCACTCTGTATTATGATTGTAAGCACATACATTTACAACACTCATACCTGTTCATGTAGATTGTCAGAGTCTACCTTATTATTGCTGACAAGGTCATCATTTTCATCTCCACTATAGAACAGGTTGAATATAGTTGTTGCAATTTCATGGTTGTGCTCATGTTCTGCTGCAAAACTTTGTATTTCATTCTCTTGTAATGAAGCATATTCATTTAGCCATTCTCCAATTAACTGCTTCCACTCGGACATTTTTTACAATTTTTTTCCTTACCTGTAAGGAAATGTAAATTTGGTCAATGATTTTGTACTCTTGTGGTCATTAATATTGTAAATGTGAAACCATGTCAGTATTCTTTGCTGAACAGATTTCGATGTCATTTGATATACTTCATGGCTCGGCACAAATCCTGGAATGGATAACATGAGCAGTATTCGCTATTCTTTTTTTTTCTGACTGAGTGACGAGACGATCATGTCGTTCACCTGATGGTGAGCGCTACGCCAGTTACAGTGCCACCCAGAACTTTGCATTGCATAGTCCTGAGCGGCACTGCAATGCGCTTGTCACCCTAAGACATCAACTCTAAAGTCTCCTAGGCCCAGTGATCTAATACTTAGAAGTACTTACAGTGAGTAGTTGAAGGTCACAATAAAATAACTATTGAATGTTTCTGGACATCATTCGACAGTCGTCGTTTTTTCTATTACAAAGAGCATTCAAGGAAATCCTGTACGTTCTTTCAATTTGTATTTTTTAACTTGGTTTGTGGCATATTTTAAAGAAATCAGAATTCAGAAATCTCGAGACACGACTTGTCTTGTTAGTTTCGTAATGACTTGACATTGACAGTTTAAAATGATGACAAAGTCACAATTAATGACATTAAAAAACAAAAGATCACATCATGACGTGAAATTCACAACGTATCACTGATTTATACTACCTTTATGCTAGGTTCACATTTGTCTGACGTGTCATGTCGTGATGCCTCAGAAGGGCTATGCAGCACGGTGCGGATCAGCTCGAGTTCGTTTCATTTTGACGTTTTATTGCCACGGGACTCGTCATTCGTATTGAAATGACGAGTTTCATGGCAATCAAACGTTAAAATGAAACGAACTCGAGCTGATCCGCACCGTGCTGCATAGCCCCGCAGATATGTAATGGTTTCATACATTTACACAAGCCGTCACAACACACTGCATCAGAGAAATGTGAACGCTACCTTATTAAATGTATGAAACCGATTCCCTTTCTGATGTATCACGACACGACACGTTAGACAAAAGTGTCGGCGGCTTTATCGGCGCAAATTCAACGTATGAAAAGGCCTTTTTTTCCACACATCGGTGATTGTTACGAGAATAGCATTTTGTTGACGCAGTCATTCTTGTCATTCTTGTGCCACGTAATTTTACGTCAATTAAATGTCAAAACTATTGCTGTTGGAATAAAAGTGATTCTTCATTCTTCAGAAAATTGAATAATTGCTGGTAAAATTCAACAAATTACCAAATTGTTATAATAGTTGCTGCAAGTGGAGTATTTCGATGG
Organism: Campaea margaritaria; assembly: GCA_912999815.1. Lineage (NCBI taxonomy): Eukaryota > Metazoa > Arthropoda > Insecta > Lepidoptera > Geometridae > Campaea > Campaea margaritaria. Next base: position 6,641,543 of record OU538792.1, read on the forward strand.
GATCCTCCCAAAGTACAGGAGTGCCAGGAGGCGGTTCTGAAGGATACCACGTATTGCGGGTTCGTGTTTTGATTTTCATTCGATATTTTCTAGTATTCTCAAAAGAAAATAATACATCTTATAAATTCTGCCAACAGGTGCAAGATGGATCTCCAGGACAGCAAGCGAACCTCCAGGCATTTTTCGATTTCATAGTTGCCATAGAAAACGTTAGATTGGACCAAGATAATGACACTCTCAAGGAATTGCTAAAGACAAATATCAACAAAACAATTAAAATGCTTGTATACAGTAGTAAAACCCAGTCTGTGAGAGAAGTCATGGTCACTCCCAGCGAAAGCTGGGGAGGCCAGGGCCTACTGGGTGTTAGCATAAAATTCTGTTCATTTGAAGGTGCTAACGAAAACGTTTGGCATATTATGGTAAATATTTAAAACCTAGGTACCTATATAATACTTAAAGATACATTTATTTGGCATATTTTTAATCTATGTCCTTTGCAGGAGGTTCACCCCTCGTCGCCTGCTGAAACGGCTGGCTTACGTCCATTCTCCGACTACATCATAGGAGCCGACTCTATCATGCATGAGAGTGAAGATTTGTTCACCCTCATTGAAGCCCATGAAAGCAGATCGTTAAAGCTTTATGTGTACAACGCTCATGATGATACATGCAGAGAGATACATATAATACCAAATCATGCCTGGGGTGGGCATGGCAGCCTCGGCTGTGGCATTGGCTATGGCTACCTGCACAGGATCCCACTTAGAAATAACATTTCTACGCCAGCTCAACCTTACGTACCAGTGGTATGTACCTACCCATTACAATACTATCAATTGATAATGCTTACGTAAGATTATAACTCAAACATAGCCCAGTAAGTTATGTTTGTTTAAAATTGCAACAGTTATCTAAGCATAAAATACATTTTGTAATGTTAGCTTTGACAATTGAGGTTGACAAAGCTATACAAAATGATAATACCCCAAATGTTTTAAAATTTAATTCTTTTATTCTTTGTTGAATAATATTCCTTGTTTTAAAGAATGTATTCCTCATTTTGCAGGCCTCCGCACCAAATGTGGATCAACCACCATTGAGTGGACAACAAAGCTTACCAGCAGTTGGGCAACAAAACCTACCTATAGCTACAGGTGTACAAAACCTAAATATTAATGAAGAGCAAACGCCTTTAATGGGTGCTCCTCAAACATCCAACACTAGTGTTGTGCATCAAAGCTCCCCGCCTCCTTTCTTATCAGGCATTCCGCTAGTGACTCCTGGTAACTTTGGTGCCCCTAGTAATGCTCCTCCTGAGCAGACACCACCACAATTACCACCCCAACAGCAACATCAATCAATCTCACATGCCCAGTCAGTTGTCTCTAACATGGCCACATATTCCAGTAGTAAGTATATTTCTACATTTCTTAAACTTTAAATACCTATGGTTAATGGAGAAATCATATTATTGCAGGTGACAGAAGAGTTCTTCTAATTGTGATCTCTTTTTTTCCAGACTTTGCAGATGCAACTTTAACAAATCTAGGTAGCATTCCATCCATATCGAATATGCAGCCCCCAGCACCCCTACCAAACTTACCAGGCATTCCTATGAACCAGCCTCAGCCCTACATACCAATGATGCCAAACTACACTCAGTCGCAAGTACAACCAGTAAATGATGCTTACCCTCAGACTGCACCCAATTTGGTTCCAACATTTGACATGAGCAGCTTTGGCCAAGCTCCGCTACAGCCACCGCCGATGGCCCCTCCTGGCCTGGCCCTGGTGACACCAGTATCGCTCCCAGGAATGCCTCCTATTACGGTGAGCGCCACCTTACCAGTCTCAACTATGCAAGAAATCCATCAGCAACAGACATTACAACAACAGGATCTCCTGTCGTGAAATGATATGTATTTTAATTAAATTATATCTCTGTCTTTGAAATTATTGTTCAACAAATTTTATTATTTTGCGCTATTATTATTTAATTATTATGTTCAAATCCATGTGTAAATGGAAGGCAGCTCAGGTGGTTTAAAGATATGTGACGCGGTCATGAAGTTCATTAGATGTTACTATAGCTAACTATTTTCTCACAATGGCCTTGATGTAATAATGTATGTAGGTACCTACATGGTATTGTATGATGATTCCCTTTAGCTGCCTTCTAAATTATTATAAGTGTAAATTTTAAAATGAGAAATAAAATAATAAGGACTATTTTGGTATTTACTCTTTAATTATAGAAAAATATAGTGTACTGTTATTAATGTATCAAAATATCATGATAATTATCTTAAATTACTTGTAATAGAAATAATATAAATTACCATTAAATAATATAGGTAGCCGGGCCCCTGTGGTGGATTAAGACCCTTGCACGGCAGTGGGCCGATATGGGCTGATGATGATGATGATGATGAATATAGGTAGGAAAGTATGTGTCAAGTTTTAAAATATTAATGTTATAGAAAATTGATTTGTGTGTTTATAGTAACTTGTTAATGCAGTTAGACCTAGTTGCATCTATTTGATCTGTCTGAAATGCAGAAAAGTTTGATGCGGGCCATAAAAACAAACATTAATATGAATCGAATTTTAGAATTGCATAGTTTAAAGTTAATTGCTTAACCTAATAGTAGCCTGTGGTAATATAGGTAAGTACATAAAATGTATACTTCATTTATATCATAAAGTTACCAATCAACTATTTTTTTATGAAGTGCTATTAATTAATTATTTTGTAAGTACAGTAACATTTTCAATTATACAGTATTTAAATCACAATTAATATAGTACGAACTTTAATACTTATTGTCATTTAATGATTATGTAACCTAAGCTAGGGTGTGCCACATGTGCAGATATTGTTAAGCTGCTTAGGTGCTAATATTCTTATTAAAATAAGATTCACCCAAGAAGTAATAATACTTAAGTATCTTGCTTAAACTACCAAGTTACGTTTGATTTCGTATTTGTGATAACAATTATTGTTTAATGTCTGATTGAGTTTGCATATTACCTATACCATAATTCCATGCAATATTCTCAATCATCAAGTACCTACATTTCACGCTTTAAATTAAGTACCCGCTCAGTATGCTGCAGTAGGTAAATACTAGTACTGATAAGCTGCAAAATGCTCATGCCCTGAATAACGTTAACAGTTAGTCTGCGTGTGGTTGAAGCACGTAGGCTCTAGTTTGATGCAGGTTTCTGGGCTGTATTCGTCTGGGGGAAACTTCTCCGATTCCAGGCCTAGTGCTGGGTTATCAACGCCGCAGCTGAGACCCGCTTCGCTGTAGAAGACTCCGCCGGCCAGCTCCGATAGCCGCCGCCGCCGGCGCGTGTCCTTGTCGTTGGCCATGCTAGGCGGACGGACACTGGAGCTTCGTCGCCGCTCTGACCCGAGTCTGGTGGGTATCCGTAACCTTTTCTGTAAAACAAACGTAATCGATGAACGCAGTTACGGGTCTTGAACTATGTTAGCGCTTCTCGTAGTTATCTACATTTTTGTTTTGGTCGCGTGCTGATAACTTATACCTAACCTAGTTATTTCAGCCCCGCTTTGTTGCTGGCTCTTTAAAATTGTGTCAATATAACTTTTGTATCAGGAATGTCCGGGATTAGTCTACTACAAGTTAGGGTAAACTAAAGATGAGAAGAATAATGTCTACTCGGCAAAATATAGGTAGGTAGATACAACTTGAATTTCAATGGGCTTATCTATATACACACTATAGGCTTAATTTACCATACCTTTATGCTTATCGGCAAAGAGTTTAGCAACGTCACAACAGGCGGTGATAAGAGATCGATGGGCACGTCGGCAGGGTCCGTGGCGCCGGTGGCGAACGATACAAACAGTCCCACCAGCAGGGTGGCGAAGCACCCCAACCCGGAGTACCAAAGGTACGACACGCGAAACAACCAAAACACTGCTTCATCGTGGGCTTCCCTGGATAAATGAAAAGAGTTTTGAACCTACATAATTTTCTACTGATACTAATGGCTAGGCTTGCAGCAGAACGTTGACGAATCATTATCTCACTATATCTTTATAAGTGAAGATGTGCTCGATAAGACAAGTATGGGGCTGGCTCTCAAGGACTGCTGCCGGAACACCCCGACAGGGGGCTTGGCCCGATGGCAAGTGTGATAGGCAGGCGCCTTACCACGACCATCAAGGTTTTTAACGAGTTCCTATGCGTTATAGAACAATGATACATGCTTCTTACACAGGGTTAACAGCCAGGGTGAGGTTTGAGCCGAGGCATGCGGCGGTGGAGGGCGGCAGGCGATGCACCGGCACTTGCGCCAGCTGCGCGCCGCCGCCCGCTGCCACCACCAGCACCAACCCCGCCACGCCGCCCACGACTGCCCCCTGAAACAATAATACACGTGAGTGGCACCTTTTTACTAACGACCAATTCCCGCGCGTCATGAAAATCATTACCAAATATAATTTGATAATGATCTGGAGGCTTTCAGCTTTCAGTAGCGGATAAAAAAACCGAAGTAACCTTAGAATTAGCCCACGGGAACAGCATGCCTAGTGAGAACAGTCCCAAGGAGACCCCTCCAGCCATGCCGTTGAAAGAGAGCGCCAACTGCAGAACTGGCCCAAGGTGCTCTATCGCGAACACCAACGCAAAAGATATCGCGCCGCATGCTAGGCATACCCATCTGGCTATCTGTAACGAAAAACAAAACTGAACTAAAGGCTACATGAATAAATAGTCAATAAATAATAATAAATAATAATAGTTAATAGTAATATTTTGTTTCTGGTGTACAATAAAGAGTTTTCTATTCTATTCTATTCTATTCTATTCTATAGTCGAACGACAATGGAAACAATTAAATTCGAGTAAGAACAGCATTCACCTATGTTATTGGTAATTTTGAGAATGAGGCATACTGAGCCTTAACCGTTCTAACAGGTCGGCTATTTCATGTAAAAATAAGCGGCTATGCCATTAAAACAACCGTTTAATTATTTAAAAAATTATGTAACCACTAACTGTCGCATCATTAATTCCAGTACGCACACTGCTTAAAATAAATTCAATTAGTCGATAACCCTGATTTGCGGACCTATTACCTAAATTAGTTACCTACTTAAAGGCTACTTATTTGAAGTTCGGTTAATTCTAAAGATGTTACAATCTTGGAAAGCATCCTATCTTCACCATCTCGCCAACGAAGGTTGAGCAAAACTCACCAAAGCTCCTTTGTTTTCTGGTAACGTAATCCCGAGAAGTCCGTTGGCTAGATCTGTACAGGCGATGGCTGCTAAAGAATTCAGTGCAGATGCCACCGTCCTGTTGTAAAGTCATTTTATTACAATTACTGGATTCAATTATTATAAAACTGTACCTATAGTCAGGTCAGTAGGTAGGTATCTAGTAAAGGCAAGGACTAAGGCTAGGGTAGGGGTTGATTGATCTCGAATGAAGTAGTGGCGTTATTCTCTGGTGTTAGAGTTTGTCAATCTCTACTTCTATTCGTCTCTATCTGGGTAAATTTTGTCGACCTCATTGTTTATCAGTACCAGCGCTAGCGAGCGACCTACAAGACTTGTAGTTGAAGGTTATAATTCCGGACTTACATATTGCTATGTAAGTATTTGGCTAGTTTAAAACTAGTCTATACCGCTTCTGCACCAATAGGGAGTCAGCATATGATGGAAACATTAGAATCAGAAACACAAATGACATTTTATTTCAACTGGAATTTTCTAGTTAGGTCCCAATTTATGATCTGGGCCAGTTACAAACCCGCTTTCAAGCGCTGCGGATTGAGACCCATTACTTTTCTCCGCAAATTGTGTCTGGTGATGGTGTAGACCGTTCGTGATTGTGATAAAAAAAAGGAATTATGTTAGTATAAAAAACCCTATTATAATGAAGCACGAAAGTTTTAGAGACTGTTTGAGTTATGGAGGTATCAAACTCCTACTTGGCTGATCACAAATTGTAAGGTAAGCAATGTTTTGTTACCCAAGACTTGCAGCGAAAATACCAGCGACGAAGAAGCCTGGTACCCCTCGAGCGCTGCCCAACTGTCGCACCACATACAGCGGCAGAAGACGGTCCGAAGCGTTGATCATTCCAGCCTGCGATAAAAAATTACAAACACGTATAATATTATTTCCTCTTTTCTTTAAAAGTATCGCCTTCTTCCATGTTAGTTTTCTTCATAGCCAATTAAAGTACAATTTAAGTAAAATACGTCCGCATAATGAGTCGTAAACGTACGACGACGTAACGTAAAACGGTCGTTAACGAAAGAATTCGGATACGAAAATTGCAAAATCAGACGACAATCGAATACGACGCTTTTGCATAAGAATAAACTCCTACGTGTTTACCTGAATCGGATCACAATCGGCATAATGCAAGGCTAGCACAGCGCCGGTGATGAAATTCACGGAGTACACTCCGATGAGACCGATGGCCGAGACCCACAGCGCCACCCGGACTTGCCCGATCCTTTCCACTGACAGGTACTTCTGCACAGACGCCTGGTTAGCGCAGAACATGCTGGTCCAGTACATCGTTCCTCCAACCACCACAGACCAAAACGAGTGACGCACTGTAGGATCAGGATTCATGCTGAAAATTAACGATTTTGCAGTTATGAGTTTCATTCAAGCAAGGGCAGCATGGAAATGAGATCCAGCTATCGCAATTTGTGGTGTTACTTTTTTATTTTAACCAGGATCCCCAATCTGAATACTAACCCGCCCTAGCGTGTAACTGTTTTTTTAGGATTAGTATTTTCTCACCATTGTGTGTTATGTTCGTGTTTTCGATTGTATTTACCTATAGCCTTTAGGCATCAGTCGAGGTCGTTATCGGCAAATCATACGCAATGATGAAAAAATTTCATATTGATCCCCAATTCTACTACAGCCAATGTTCATTTGATTGTTTCATTATTGCAGATACGTTTGGTGTTCTGTGATCATCTCACTAATATTATAATTGCGAAAGTGTGTTTTGTCCTCTCTTCACGCTGAAACGGCTAAACCGATTTTGATGAAATTTGGTGTACAGAAACTTTAGTTCCTAGAATAGAACATAGGATAATTTTGATCCCGTAAAAAATTACTGTTCCTGTGGGATAATAGTTTACGCGGGTGAAGCCGCGGGCACTGGTAGTTGAAAATAAATGGAAAATCTGTTACAGTTTGGTAATGTTTTATGATATTTTGTTTAATTCAATATTGTTTACCTAACAAGCATGGATTTTTAAAATGTTGCTAATGGCTATACGTCGATCAATGGTTGAATTGTACGATTTTATAAAGGTTCTGTAATGAACCCTTTTGATTTAGAAAGATATATTCGTCTGCAGGGTGATTACTAATTAGCTACGGCATATTAAATAACGTAACAGATGGGCGTGGCGAAGCAAACCGAAATGGGGTTGCGGGTCAATTCCAATTTACGTAAGTACTAAAATGTAATCTCACTAGTCTAAAAATATTCAAGGCAAGTGAGAGAGGTAACGGAAATTTGCATATTGTTATTTTGGCGTTATGTTGATAATGTAGATATCGCATAGCATTTACACGGGATGGCTTTGAAATTATCTGATCGCACTGATTGTTGTAAGTTGGAATCAGCAATGACGATATAACCCATTCGGACAATTGGTTATTATCGTAATTGGTAGTAGCTTGTAACCTATTTGCACCTAGATGAATGGTGGCATGTTATATAAAGTTTGGTTTTCCAATCAGTGATTTCGGATGTTTTGATTTATTACTCGAAAAAATGCAGTCTGTCCGTTTGTCTCGCGTAGTCCCACACGGCGTCTAGGCCGCCGACCTGTGCGGCGCCCATGGCCAGCACCACAGCCAGCGAGCCCACGAGGACCGCTGATTGGAACGAATCCGTCATTATCACCGCCTTCATTCCCCCCTGAGAAACGAAATACAAATTAAAACTTACGAAATCCCACATGTATTTCTAGACTTCAGTAAATGTGGTCTTGTAAATCAATTCGTTAACATTATAAAAATAGCACATAGTGATATTAAATAGCAATTTGTATAATTTGACTGTCAAATAATTTTTTTTCTGCTAGAGAGAAGTGCTTACCTGAGATGCGTAAAAAATGCAGACAACATACACCAATGTTACCGCAAGATAGGTGTTCAACCCGGTAACTGTAAAAAATATATTGACCACATTTAAATTTTGGTAAGTATCGAAAAAGTTATAAAAATCGATGTGTGTATGTATAAAATGGATGGACCGATTTTAATGAAACTTTGGTAGGATCTACAGAGAACGCCCACGGGGGCTCCTTGCACAAAAATAGCAACGCATGCCGGATATGCATGTATGCTAGTTAGATATGTATTGAATAGGAAAAAGTATATATACCTATGTATGTGGACCGTATAGGTACTCGCTTTAAATCGAAGATATGAACGAAAATGAATCAAAGCAACTATTAGAGAACAATAGCGAGGCTACCACCATTTGAGCAAAAAAGGTAAAAATGTTTTTTCAGGATGATGTACTGTTGTACTACTGTACTAAGGTACTGTTACAAAATGAATGTTTATTTGTTGTTTATTCGTGTTCTGATGCGTTCGCGCATCGTTCATCCGATTGAGGTGAAACTTCGAAATGTTGTTGGCACGTTTAGTTAACAAAATTAGTAAAGGAGCTGTTAATGCTTGGAAATTCCTCTGAGCTTGTTTTCATTCAGCTCACTCACGCACGAACCAAAATGAAACCACATTTGTTCTATTGTGAAATAAAAGACGACGGTCGACGAAGCGCCACATATGATCGAAGATTTTAAGATCTAAATCACGCACGTGACCGTTACGACATAATAACTATGTACGGAAGACGGTTATTGAAGGGTCACGAGTAAAATTGTATCACTTAAGACTGTGACTTAAGGGCACGAACACATTAGAAGGCGTTCTTAGATTGCACCATTGCATATTGATAGGTAGTTACTGCATGTGCATACATAACCTTAAGTCCTGAATGGTGACTGCATGGATAGCAGGCTCGATAGCCTTTGGCCAGTTTCAGCGGAGCACGCTCAGACTCTACCATTATCACGACAAGTTTAGCCATAGTCGTAAACTTTGATGGCCCGTTTAGCAATACGAAGCAACGCTGAATACCTGAGTACATCGATTATGAAATATAAACCAATGAAATGCGTGTAATAAAAATCTGCATAGTATATTTTATTGATTGGTAATTTAAATCAAATTACAACAGGTGACCAAACATGTAATGATTGATGGAATTGTAGGGTAGCCGGGGCACACTTGCTATGCTATATTATGTACCCAATCGTAGAATATTAAACAATGTTATTCGTTTTATGGATTGAACTTCTCATCTTACAATTTCTAAACCTGCAATTTAACTTCGATATCTAAGTGTTTGATTGTTGTGTGGCAACAGTAATTTATGTTACTTAAAAATAACTGTCTATAAGAATAGGCCTACTTCGTATAGGCGTAAGTGGATAGTTATATTGTTTCACTATTGAATCCCATTTTGCGTAAGTAACATTCACCATTATTTTATTTATTGACATTCCACAACTATAGGTCATTGTAGAATCTTCTACATCAATGGAATTTTTACATTTTATCTCTTGAGTCCTTAGATCCTGTCACATCTATAGATTTATGAAGGGAACGATGTTTTGGGCATATCAATCATTGTTTCATTAAATGTTGTCCAAACCAAACACTTTTTAAATCATAATGAACCATCATGTACCAGAAATATCATCTATGTTTGAGATTAGTGATTACAAGCGCTATGCGATGCTGGACCATAGGTGAATGGCGCATATTATATAATATAACTGTTAATTATTTAATTCAGTTGACCTTAATTTGAAATACTAAGCTGCTTGAATCGTGAAATTTCAACAATAAAATTGATTATTAAGACGGGTGTAAATGAATAGATATTTTAAGTAGGTTATTCTTGGTTCACTGTATGGTTGGTATGTATGTTGTATGTATATATATATAGATATATGAAAAGAAAAGTGAGTGTTACGTTGTTATTATTGATTAATTATAAATCGAATTGAATATTCTTTGTCGAGGCCTATCGCGGTCGCGTGACGCACATTTTGTGAAATATATTGTTTACTTTGGTTTAGAGCCACCTAAGATCATACAGGATTTTAATCGACCGACAGTTTAATCGCCAATCGATAGTATATGAAAGTCGTTTCTTGAATGCTTTCATGTGAGGTCGGGGCCAATCCAACTGAATATCGGTCGATCGTTTAGTCTGTAGTCTGCGGGGACTCCTACAGGGACCGAATTTTAAGACTGTTTTTATAAGTATATCACGTGGTCAGAATATTAACTATGGCTGGTAATCCATCGGAATTGAATCGCGTAATAAATTTTATGTGTTGTTTTGGGTGCCTGCTTGAAAACGTTTAGTATGCATGCATATATCTGAGTGAAGCATGCATGGTCAAAATAATTTCTGTCAAATCGTGACGTTAGTACATTGATCCTTTATAATTTACTAGCAGCACCCCGCGGTTTCACCCGCGTTACCTACTATCCCTCAGAAACAGTTAATTTTTCCGGGATTAAAAGTATCCTATGTAACCGAACAACAACTGAACAAAGAACATAAACTGAACAACACACACAAACAACTGAGCGGACTGAACTGGTGAATAATAAAGTATTTTCTATTCTACTCAATTCTGTTCTATGTTCTATTCCATGGCCTAAGGTACACTACTTACGGTATATTATACTAAATTTCATCAAAATTCGTTCAGCTCTTACGACGTGAAAAGCGGAAAAACTTACAAACTTTCGCATCTATAATATTAGTGAGGTAGTGAGATGTAGACTAAGTACATCAGTGTGGACCACCTCTAAATCGATTATCCAACTAAAGAATGGTAACTCCGTGGAAAAGATTGGTGTGAACAATATCGGTACCTACTCATATTCTGATACCTTTTAAAACGTAGTTCATACATATAGCAGTAGGTGTACCTACTAAATCGATGTTTGTTTTGTGCACCATCGATGACATCGAATGGTAAGTAGGGCACAGGCATACTGCATACCTTAAATTGACTACATATTTAGTCACGGTTCTGTTGCAAAATGCCTGTTGACATTGACTATGCAAATGAAATTCGAATACAAAAAACTCCGCTTCGCTTTCATAACATTCGAGTACTATCGAATTCCTCAAGAATAACAATGTCTTTTCTATTAATTTATTATTTAATTCACCAAATTATAAGCCTTGTAAAGATCTGTTAAGTTGGGTTGCATAAGTATGGCAATATAATTTCTGAGATGTGTGGTTTCTGTAACTGTTAAGCTAATAATAAGTATGGTAATAGCTTCCACAACTTTATTAGCGTGTAATAATATCGAAGCTGCTATTTCTTGAGCATAATTGAGGTTGTAAATCATTGTGGCTATTTGCTAAACAACTATGAATACCACATTTTGACGCTTCGTAAAGTACTTATGTTAAAATCCATATTATTAACGTCTTTATCATCTTTGTACGATCTTTTGTCACCTTGAAGAATAAGCGAATAGGTCTAACCAGAATTTCGAATATCATCATTTTTAAAATTAGATAACATAATTAAACAAAAATAATCTTCCGAATTTCTCAACAGACGGCTGACGGTCTTCTGTCCGCGCATCCGCGTTTGAATGTGCTGCGCGTCTCTCTAAGGTCATTAAGCAGATAGAGTGATTAAAGTGTAATTACGAATATCGTACTGAAACTTACCATCAGATAGCGCCAGCGCTGGCGCATACACCGCCACAGCCGTGTACAGTATCATTTGCAGCATGTACAATGAACTCGCATACACGCGCGCAGACTTGCAAAATCTAACTTCCTGCAAACATTTACTTTTATGATGATAATAGCTAAAAACATAATCTATAATTTAAACAACAATTCCTCTTTAACATTTGTATCGATAAAAAGCTTACAAAAAATGTTGATTGTGATACGTTACCAAATACTCATAGCAAGACGTTAGCCTTAGACGCATGAATACAGGCAGATATAGTTGACTTGAAATGGGCACAATAAGTACAAACGCTACACAAATCATCCAGAACTGTGCACCTGCCATGTACATCTCGGCTGGATTTCCCAACAATTCTATAGCAGTTATGAAGCTGAAAATAGAGAAAATCTCGATAAGACTAATCCGAGATGATAATGTAATATGTAAAAAAGAAAAGATGGTAGAGTAGAATGTTACCTGGCAGCGAGACTTAAAGCAGTTGGAAAAGTTCCCATGGACGAGCCTCCCAGTAGAAAGTCGTCACCGGTGGTTGGTTTTTCTCCGAAGTATCCATAGAATACGCCGATTCCACAAGAGATGATGAGCATAGTAGCCAGGACGCTATAGTCCTCCCAGTGAAAAAGCTCAGTCGCCGGAGTGTCGTCGGCTGAATGGTTTGTGGTTATGTTTGGTCTGTTAGAACTCGCGGTCGAGAGATGAGGAGTAGCTGATGTGATCGATAGCCAGCTCGCGGTCCAACATGATAGTAGAAAAATGATTAAGTCCTGAAAATAGTCGAATTGATAAGAAAAATATATTGACAAAAAATAAAAATATATAAATAAAATAAATATAAATAAAATATATTAAAAAAAGAATGACTAAAATTTAAAAAATGACATCGCCGTAGAGTTTCTTGGTGCTATCTTCTCTAACGGGCGTATTTCCGAAACACTGGTAGAGTCAATGGAGTTTTCCTTTTCCTGTGCGAGACTCGGGCATGAGTGGGGAAATATCTAACTTGAAAGGGAAATATCCTTTTTCTAACTCAAACCATAATTAGATAATAATCATTAGTTTCGTAGATCATAATATTTTGACTTATTTTTTTTGTATTTCTATACTTATGTATAAGATATTATTTTTTTTTGACGTGTAAAAGTGCAATATTTTGCCTATTTACAATAAATGATTTGAGTTTGAGTTTGAGTTTATTGACGACCTTCGTGCCCTGAGGTATCGGCATACATGCATTATTTCGTACTTCCTGATAATCCAGATTCCCTAGATACAGAGAATCCTAGTTATAGGTCAGGAACTTGTTGCGGATGAGTTTGTTTCTACACCAAATCAAGGGATTAATGTCTTAGGGTGTGACATGGAAGTAAGATAATCATTTGATTGAACCGTGGGCTGACGGCGCAGTCTGAATGGTTTCGTTTACTTGGATGTTGTGCTCTTTTAATTAGAAAACCACACTTCAATTGCCGTAAGTGGTTAAGAGGCGTCGTCGGTTGATTTGTTGTGTCCTATTTCTATAGATTCAGTTTCTGCACAAATACAGCGTTCTAGGGTGTCTCTACACATGATATTTAATTTAACCCATGTTCTTGAAGTACCTATATTACATTCAATGATAATATATAATATTGATTAGATCTACCTCCCTCCAAATATAGATACTTAGTACTTACTTAGGTAGATAATTAAAAACGTTTCAGAATCGCTTTTCTGTCTAGTTATTGAATGTCCTTAACCGCGTGATATCAAAACATAACCTATACATGAAATAGTTTCATACGATTCTATGTCTAATGAATGGAAATGTCATGGTGCTTGCGAGCGCAGGCGCAGCGATAACGGCCGCGCTGGCGCATGTCTTGACGGGCAGCGCGGTACCAAGCGGAACAATCCGGTTTGAACTACGACAGAACTTCCTCGAGCCGGATGACTCCGGAGCTAGCCTCAGCCATAGGACCGCCTGCGTGTCGGATCACATTCCAGCCAATTAAACATAGCTTGGTGTTGATCTTGTTTTTGTTTTGTAAGAATTACCACGCCAGCAATCATGATAATTATACTAATACCGACCTAAAATGTCTAATGGGTGAGTAATTTCATCTCACCACAATCATATGCTACGTTAACTTAAATAATGATGAAAAGGGGAAAGTCGTTATTGGTTGGCTTTTTGTAATCGGAGTCCACATAGGTACTTTTGTACCTACCTTTATATGTAACAACAAAATCGCTATCGGATTCGCTGAGGTTATTATCGTTATTTTTATCGTCTCATCAAATTTTGATATGATTTACTGCAGTGTTATAACCCCAGCATTCAAAGAAAGCACCTAGCCGAACATACAGGAAATAGTTTTGTTTATCTTCATAATCAATACTACTAAGCTACATAAAACTGCTTGGAATTAAAGGCTCTCAATCCAAGTTACTCTGCAACCTGAAAATATCGGCCTCAAAAGTAGCTGACAATCTCCTCCTCGTCGCGTGGAACATAACGACGTGTGACGTTATAATGGCATGCGGCACCTATAACCAACTCTATAGAACTGTATGAAATGAACATTCTGGTCCTTTCCAATCACCGCGGCGCGGCGCAACCTTATTTATTATGCGTGCAGTATGTGGATGGGTGATCGCCTGGTAATATTTTATTTTCGACGGTTTTTTATTTTTGCATTGATTTAAATTTATTGTAACGTAAAAAAAAACCCCTAGTATGGATATATTGTTACTTATTACTTTGTATTTAACAAATATCATCCTTCGAAGTCCATATGAAATCTAGAGTAACTGTAATGTCTAATAGTTTATTATATTGACACATATAGACACTTGAAACATGAACGATGACCCGATGATGTATTAAAAAAAACATTTGAAGCAACCATTACGAAAGCCCCAGCATTAACATGTTCAACATCTTACTCAAATGCATACCATCGTTATTTCGTTTAAACTTTTACTCTCTAGTATTTTTTTCTCATTTTTATATTTGAGTTGATTGATTACACAAACTGTTTGAAACGAAGCAACCAACGTGTCAAAGGTTACATCGTGGAGAAGCTAATTATACCTACTAGTAAAAAAGCTTATTTTCTAGTTTGTTGTTGCAATATACTCCAACCTCATCCTTGAAAAGTTGCGAAAGTATTTATAGTGAACTTGGAATATTAAACAAGATTTTTTGATTTGTTATAGGCTTGCGTTCGACTGTGCATCTACTATCTCACCTGTGACTTGTTGTTAGTTAAGTGACGACGCGATGTAAAGTGAGCGCTAAACCTGGAATGGGCAGGAAAGCTGCCGGGACACGCCGGAAGAGGCTGTTGCTCAAACACTCGTTTTTATAATAGGCTAATCATATCTATCCTATGAAATCATAAAAGTATTTTGCGTGCCTTTCATGAATCGACTAAGTATATACAAAGTTTAAAAATTAGGTACCTAAGTATATGTAAGTACTTTGCTATTTGTTTTT
Source organism: Campaea margaritaria (assembly GCA_912999815.1). Classification (NCBI taxonomy): domain Eukaryota; kingdom Metazoa; phylum Arthropoda; class Insecta; order Lepidoptera; family Geometridae; genus Campaea; species Campaea margaritaria. The sequence goes on from OU538792.1 coordinate 6,656,865, forward strand.
GGTTATACTGGTTAATCTCTATCACGGAACTGAAAAACACTAAGAAAATAAAAACGACAATCAAAATGACCATATTAATTATTGTCCCACATTAATTATATCTTCCCTAATCTTGCCATAAACTTAATATGAAGAATACATATAGGTACTTATAAAAACTTGCCATATACCTGATATACCTAGCGTTCACGATACTAAAGTACCTTTTTGTAGGTCAATGCTTCTGCATTGACCAATACTTAATTATTGTAATATCATAGACAGTGGAATTTATAAAGGAAATAAGACGTCAAAGGGTCCAGAACTACTGAAATTTTATAAAAGAAGTAAAACCAAAAAGTTCACTGTAATCTTACCTTGTGGTCTCTCAGTTTGGTAGATCTTCTTGACGGCGTTAGCAGCATCGTGTCGTCTGGGGGATTTGATTGTCTTTGATTTCTCGCGTCCTATAAGTTCAGGGTGCATTAACTAGCGATTGACGAACCCGTCGGAGTCGTACTGAGGGCGTGAGATGCGGACATCTGTCTACGGTCTGGGTTAATTATTGGGATTGTGACTAACGCTGCACGACAATAACCAAACCGGCACGCACTCGGTAGGTACGGAGCTTTTCTATATGGTCTCATCACATCTTCTGGGTTACAACTAAAAACTTTTCTAATGTTATGTAAGAACTGAATTGTTAAAGAAAGTATCTGGAACGACGCACATATATTACTTTAATTTAGTAAAAAGGTATATCCCTTTGAAAGCTTAAATTCAGGTTTGTGAAATATTATGCTGAATCAAAGAAATTGTTTATTATTTTGATTTCCAGCGGTAAAGCTCTCAACTAAGTGTTAGGTACTCAAACAATAAGCTTGGCCTTAAATATGCAGATAATTATGTAGTTACGTTAAAATAAATAAGTAAATTGTTATTGTCCATCCATAAAATTCATTAAACATGGTTTATCTTAGGTTCCTACAGCGGGCGTTCAGGTAAGTTATACAGTACATATATTAAAGTACAGCGGATACAGTACAGTAGTAGTACGTAAGGTACGTAAGTATGACATATTTTCAACGATCTCTGTGAAGATGCTTTTTTCAGATTGAAATTGTTTAACTATTTACTTACCTATACTTTAGTCAGTTCAGTAAAATATATATAGTACGCAGATATAGTATAGTGTTATAAAACAGAAGCCATTTTTGCTATCATGTTCTCAAAATAAAAAGTTATTATTATTGAACTTGTATGAAGTGGCAAGTAGTAAATGCGAATAATTTAAAATTCGAATATGCAGCTAACACGGAACTTGGCAGATAATGTTATATCTAACCTACTGCACTTAATTACATACGTTTTCGTTACGTATATACCTAAGTAGTACATACAACTTACCGGGGAAGATTGCAACGACGAGGATTCTTAAGTCCATACAAATGGTTGGTAATTGCGTATAATATTTTATAGTACAAATAAACCGGTTCCAAATAGAAATGAGCACTTGTAGGTTCTCGTATAGCATACCTACCTCCCTAGTATTTCCACATGCTAGGCTCGAGTCGGGTAGGTCAGGGGTCAATTATTCCCGCATCGTTGAAACAAACTAAACATCAATAGTGTGTGGTCAGATATTGTCACTCTCTTGCAACCACTTCACTCAATAAAGACTACGCACGACAAGTTTTCATATAACGCAGTATTGTTTTCTTCGTGATGGACGTAGCACGATATCATCTCGTATGAGCCGTTTGATTACAGAATCAACCTGGGGAAATGTTGATTACAATGCGTAATAGTAGGTGCGCTGACAGGCACCTACGCTGTCTAGAACAATTAAACACTGAGAAATAATCGCATAAATTGTAGGGAGTAGGAATTGTTTATTTAACACTTATCACAATCAAAAAGTTAAATATTAAAAAAAAAAACTAATCACTTTCATGCAACATAGAAGAGTCCATAATGTTGCCCCTGTTACTAAACCTCAGCGTCGGCTGCGCGTGCACCGGTCACTCTGATGAACTCTAAAGAAAGTTAACATTTTGAACTCGACGCAGTTTACCTAAGCTAGCGTTAAAATTGGCATTTCGCTCCTTACGCGATATCGAATCGAGCATTTCAATGAGTAGATCTAACTTAGTAAAATACGAGTTTTTTAATCAAAAAATATGTTTGGAGTGGTTAATTTCATGGCCGGATATATTTCAAAATTCCAAAATTCTTGCACCTTCTAGTTAGGCCCGTCGGATGAAGGCAATATTCGCATCTAATACTGACAGCAAATAAAATATTGCTTTAACAACAAGGATAAACAAATTCTTGTACTCTATAATCTACTTCTACCGATAAAATCTATAATATTAAATTGATATGTTTTGGTCTGGATACACGTGACAGCTGAATGGCCGCCCTCGAGGCGCCGGCGCATCGCCTTCCTGCCGCCCGCACCGCTGCTATCGCTGGCGCTGCTGGCGGTAGGGGGCGGCGCGTGAGCACCATCACACTGCATTGCGCAAGGTATAAGACCCATCGAAAGTGCCCCCTCCCCCGGATATGGAGCGCACATCTCTTATAAACACAGGTGGCGCCTGGTTGCTGGACACTGTTCTATCTAAACTCGTGTAGCGTGCCCAGGATGTGTGACAAAACGGTAGGTGCCCGTGACATAGTGAACGGTTCGACCTAGTGATCTGGTGATGTGATTTCTTGCCAACATATAGTAGCGTGATGTTTTTAACAGACACATTAAGAGAGCTGAATCTAATATTCAAGAATTAATTTATGTAAAAAAAAAATTAGTATCTCCCATGTGATGGTTAATTTGAAGTTTCGTGTGTGCAGGTGCTGAGAGCGTTGTTCGTGGCGGCGGTGGTGGCCGTGGTGGCCGCGCGTCCGGAGCCCCCCAGCTCGTACGGGCCTCCTTCCACCTCGTATGGAGCGCCGGCTCCTCAGTATGGGCCACCTCAACAGCCCATCGTCCACAAACACGTATACGTGCACGTCCCGCCCCCAGACAACGATCTGCCCGCGCCGCGCAAGCAGATCTACGTCCCTCCTCCGCAGAAGCACTACAAGATAGTGTTCATCAAGGCGCCGACGCCGCCGACGCCCACCGCGCCCATCATCCCGCTGCAGCCACAGAACGAGGAGAAGACCCTCGTCTACGTGCTGGTGAAGAAGCCCGAGGAGCAGCCCGACATCGTGATCCCGACGCCCGCGCCCACGCAACCTGCCAAGCCGGAGGTTTACTTCATCAGATACAAGACCCAGGTGAGTTTCTAGCGACAAACAACTGCTACTGCTGCTTGTTAACTGCTTTTACGATAAGCTAAAAATAAACACCGAAATCTGGACCTCTTAAAACAAATCAATAGGTACAACATTTTTATCAACTTTCGTTATCATTTCTATGGAAAGAAAGTATTTTCTGTTAAAAACTATGTAAACTTATTTAGGTAACAAATGATTTACAACAATTCAAAAGAGTAATGATTACAAAAATGAAGATTATTTACACTTTGCTTATTTATACGATGTCAACGACACAAAGAGATTCAAAGTGGACACAATTTTCACGGATGTTGATTTCAAACCACTAAGTTATTATGAGTGAGGATGCGCTCGCGCGCCGCGCCGCTGCGTGAAAGTACGCAGTTTCCTGGAACGTCGTTGTGTAGGAAGCACTATAGGCATTATCTGCATGACCTAACGCTCAGTGTACCTCCCATCATCATTACTTTGACGCAACAGAGGATGCTACCGACCTCAGACATAATATCTGCCATGACTGCGTGTAATGTCAACTTGAATCAGGCTGAAGCGTAATTTTTCTGATGAAATTGCTTCTTAACATGAGCGTGATATGATGAACGCTTACTTACCTACAAAGAAAATGACTTAGTGTTGTTACGAAATCCACACAGCAAATTTTTCTAAATCCTGTGCTGCAACCTACTTAAAAATAACTCTTCTATATCTTAAATACTTATCTATTCTTACGTGTTGCATGCTTTTGTTTATTACAAAGATAATATCCATAATGTTAAAATAACATCATAATAACAGTTGTTTCATGCAAATATGATTATAATTGGTGGGTCATTCTGAATTTTAAATGAAGCCGCAAATGAAAGTGGCGTTGAGGTTGTATCTTAACATTGATTACGACTATGAATGTAGGTAATAATTTATTCTGTAGTAATATACGTAACATGCACTTAGCTGTTTGATATTTGACACATGTGGGTCATGCAACATGATAACTATAATTATAACAGGCTATTTACTGACCGGTATAATTTTGGGATCATAATTACCGTGAGTGACAGGTGTGAAGAATTTTGAAATGTCAGTCTACCTTATCTAAAATATTCCAGAAGAATTTTATAATTTTAGAAATCTACTAGGATCCTAAAAAAATATGTTGGACTCAATGAACTGTTTCGTTATATTAAGTAGATTTATCAAATGCGTGTTGACTTCATTTTTCAGAAGCAGGAAGGCTACCCAGCTGCCGCTCCCCCCGCGCCACAGTACGGTCCCCCCGCTTCTGCGCCCTCCTCAGAGTACGGCGCCCCTTGAGGTGGCCCTCCGACCTGCACTCCACCTGACCCTGACTGCACTAGCCTCCCCTTCTCACAGAATGTCCAACGATCCTGCTCCCTTATTCCGTAAAAAGTGCTGTTAAATTTTGAATGGATTTGACAGGTGTCGTGTCAAGCAAGTCACAGTTAAGGCAAATAGTTAGTGCTGAGTTTTGGTGAACGCACGCAACAGCATTTTACGGAATAGGGGGAGAGATCGGCCTTGGAGAAATATAAGCTCACCTTAGCACCCAGTACCCATGCCAATGTTAATCGGTCGTCGAGGTTGGTTTCTCTGCCCGAAAAAAACCTGTCCAGTTTTCCGATCATCAGATTCAGACAGTGATGACCCTGATCATGGAGATAATGTGAATCTACGATGATCTTGATCATGCGGAAACGAATCAAAGCAAAGCGCGTGTGGCTTGAATTTCGTTATGTAAAGATACACCGATAATAATATTATGATTTATGTCGCTATGGAAAATGTGGCCAAAACTAAATGGTGTTCATGAAAAGATATTATGGATATATTTGACGGTATGTTCTGGAGAGGATACGCAAGCGCAGTCAGAGGCGTCAGCTGGCATAACGCCAAAATAACTGTACTGCATCGTGTACGTTTTTGTCATACATCAAATTGATGTGAATGTTTGTAAATATACTTATTATTTTTTTATATGAATAAAATGTTTTATAATTAATATATAAGTTGTGATTTTATTCGTAAAGCACATAGAAACCTAAACAAATTAATATGACTCATTGTGGTGGCGATGAAAATTTTCAGCAGAAGTGAGTTGCGAAAGGTGTTAACCAAGTGTCCAACAGAGATCTTGATTAGTGTCGCGCTAAAAGCGAAAACATGTAAATCACTACATTTAATATACTAATTGTAGTTACACAATGTATAGGCCATAGGCTGTGCCATAGGTCTGATTACGTAACAGCACATATTTTCATTTCAAATATGTACTATTCAGAATGAGGTTAATGTATGTAGGACCTAAGTACCTACCCATGTGAAGTGAGTAGGTATGCGTAGTACCTACTCTCTATTCTGTGATATGGGTTAAAATTAACCTTGTACTAATTTCATACGTTATTCTGTGGTTTAACATCATTGCTTCAACGCGACCTTGTGATCAAGACATATTCGCGGCTTTTAGGTTTAGTAGGTCAGGTAAGACATATTTCACCCATCATCTCATATTTGGTTAACATCCATCCCTTATCTCGGATGTTAGGCTACGTGAGTGCTGCAGAGGCGTATAGATAGCTTAATTGACTATAAATAAATTAATATAATAAATACCAACCGTTAACCTTACACCTTACTTATACTAAGTCACAGTCTAACAAACCGATACCGCGCGATGAAGGCACCGTTCCCAAAAGTAAGTGCTTGAGTAAGTATATTCATATATTCTATAACGTGCTACGTGGTACTACTCTGTGGACTTGCTATCTATTAGGAATATAAGAATGGACTTAGGTAGGTGTACCGTATACCTAGTACATATTTACATATCTATATGTAGTTATTATACTCAATCTGCTATCTCTATTTAATCCACCAGAAAAGCCCACCACCCCGAAGGTTCAAATGAAAATATAATCATTCTATTCGGTTCAGAGAACGTGGGATACTTGAAGTACTAACTTAGCAAATACAGTTGAGTTGAGAACCTCCTCTTTTTGAAGTCGGTTAAGTGGCAACTTTACCAATCTATGGTAATTTAATTAGCAACAGACAGTCAAACATTGAGAAAGTAAAAGTTGACATCTACGTAGATACAGGGTGTTTCGCATAGCTTTTATACATTAGGAAGGTTTATACGTCCTTACGGAGGCCCATTTAAACACAGGTAGATATACCTGTGTTTAAATGCCATATGTGACCGGAAAGAAGCCAACAATCCTACGCACTACGCATTGTAGTCATAATGTGTGTCTGTGGGTAGTGATGTAACGCGAACAATCGCTACAATAGTAAAAAATGTCTCACGGTATGGCCCTATTATAATATAACAGCAATTTAACATTTTCACTTTCTCGGGCCTTGAATGAATGGACTCTTCCGCCATCCAGGACTGCCATGAAGTTATTTGTGTCATCACATCGCTGCAACCTTGTATTATGCAACTAAATAATAGACATTCGGTAAACTCTAAAAGGAAACCCTATCCATTGTTTCGGCTGGACTAACCGAATTATGAAACACACACACACCATCTAATTCGTCCTACTCTACACATCCAGACTACTAATTTGAGTTTAGATAAGCTTACATACTCAGCCTGTTAATGTAAGTAAATAAGTATATTATAATATAATGTTGTAAGCACCTACTTATGTTGTACCTACCTTATATCGTTATGGCTAGGGTATGCCTATCTATGGGAGCATCTATCTTTGTCTTAAGTTGTGACCTAATTATAGTTAAATAGTAACATTTTGTAATGACTTTATCAATATGAGACATCTTTATTTCTATATAGGATGATTTGGCCTTAATTATTATTATATGCCCTCTTGATATTCTAGCTTTATCCACAACGAAGTTAAGGAGGGTTGAAAATATGCTGAATGGCTTCGAGATAAGGATGGTACGGCTGTGCCTTTGTCTACTCGACTTGGTGATTATAAGTAAGTGTACCTACTTATTTGTACAGAACCCATCGACATCGACTACAGCGTAATGGTAATGGTTCGAGACTCGAGTAGACTCGAGATCTCCAACATTTATCATAATTCATAATATATTGTTGTCGTAAGTAGGTACCTACAGACAAAAATGTACTAACGTGCTAGACGTGCGTAGGTTTGTATATATATTAAATGAATAGTATCACCATGTTTTGGAAGGTTTATTTTTTGTTACATCACTACTTATCCACTAAAGTTGTTTTGAATTATTGGAATATTTGCAAGTAGTATTTTTACAGCCTAGTTTTTTCTGTACGAGAACCATTTACTTTGGCGGTTATGTAACATACGTAGTCGTATGGGTCTCTACCTAGTTTTACAAGTGGTAGAGAACATACAACTTTTACTCTACATAGGCATTACATTTCATACGTACAAAATATTGAACATTCGTGTTCCGTATATAAAAAATTAACCCTTATATAGATAGATAGATAAATTCTTTATTGAAACATAAATATAGGGCTAGAATTTAGAAGCACTCTTTTTAATTGTATAGTTGTCAGTATGTAACAGCCAGTTTATTTATAGGGTGGCTCTGCTATAGGGCGTGGTTTTAATATAAATAGCTAGTTTAGTTCCTAAAATATCTATGTCGTAGGCACAGAGATCTTGTGGTTGTATGCAATGAAAAAAAAGTTACATCACGAGCAGGGTTCTTTTTTAAATCCAATATTTCAAAGTAGAGTTCCACAGCTCACTGGCATTTTACCACGAAGTGCACGCTTTTCCTGTAAATTTGTTCTGAAAATTGTACGCCCTTGTCATACCCACTACCTACTTACGTAAGTAGGTACCTACGAAATTAAAATTAATTTATATGGGGTTAATTCGTGTCGTTAAGTACAGAAATGTATTCATGGTGAGAGAACAGTAAAAATAATTTTTTGTGGCGGTTTTTGACAAGTATTCGTGCTATGGAAGTAACGGAATCCTATCAGTGTAGGTACCTACATCATTATAGTACATACATACAGCCACGCCTTTCTCCCGTATCAGTAAGTATGACCTAAATAACGGCTTTTTAATTTTTTTACAATAATGGACGCGTACCTATTATAAATTTAAGTTATCATCTCAGAAGTCCAGATCAATCTAGAAAATTTATATTTATTTCTGTACAGTGTTCGTAAAGTTCACCGAACTGGAAGTTTCTGTTCTATTTTTGTTCCAACCAACACTTTCGTATGCTTTCGTCATCTCACTTCTGGTAGTGTTCCGAGATATTCTGGACTCGGCGTACGCCTCGTCTTTATTCGCCAAAATATTTTGTAAACATGTCTCTGAAAGTAGAATGTGAAACAAAGGTTGAATCTGAACCTTGTGTGCTTGCTTGGGACAACAAACTTTTTGTTGGTACCGAAGACGGCTCTATAAAAGTAAGTTGGTTCGATAATAATCGATAGGTACCTTATTCCATATTTAAAAAATACATCCAATATACATCGACTTATCGTTTACATTGTAAATCGGTATACTCACCTACGAATTTTATACCGTTCCGAAACCATAACTTGGCTATGAAGGTATCTACTCTACTGTTCCTTCCTTATTAGGTAGGTACATATACCAAAAGATGATGAGCCCAGAGTCATAGGTAGGTACTTGGATGGATGTCCAAAGCGTTTGACGTGCTTCCGTAGGTCCTGGAGGTTGGCCCCTTGAACGGCTCACAAACTAGTGACAGCAGAGGACATTACGCCACTATCACATTAGCAGGGCTTAGCTAGAAAAAAATACCCTTAACTAATAATAAGATGTTGATTACAATATTTTTTTTAGTCATACGATGGTAAATTATCTCCAAGAGAGTCGTGGGCTGCGCATGCGGTACAGCCCTTCGCTATAGACGCAGCCGACGGGAAGGTGTACTCGGCGTCCAATGACGGAGGAGTCAGGGTCTGGACCGCTGGAGGGCAGAAAATATGCGACTTCCCTTGCTGTGACGGCGATGTGGAAGCTATTCATGTGTACGGGCCAAACGTTATCACTGGTGATGAAGTTGGAACTGTAAGTTTTTCAAAATACAATTTAAAGCCTACCCTCCTCTGGCGCGTTATTATCGGTTGATATCATAATTAATACCGCAGGCGTTTTTGTGATATCTCTTTTTAACACATTAAGTAAGTAACACAGTAATCGGACGCGTGTGATCGTCTCGCACAGACGATCCCGGTGTGGTTGTTACTTTACTACTTCTAAGGTAAAATATACTTTGTATTGTATAGATACTAATCTTTTATCTAACTTAGGTACTTAACATAATTCTGAAATTTCCCTAGGTAACCGTGTTCGCAAACAACACTGTTAAGGCGAAGTATAATGTCCTAGAGGAAGTCAAAGCTCTACAATATAGCCCACCATATTTATTCACTGCTCGTGATCTTTACGTTACGGTAACGGAAATAAAGCCTGGTAAGTGAATCCTAACAAGTCGTCGTGCGGTTTGCTATGAGTTACGGGCAGGTGATTTTCTGTAACAGGGGTAGAGCACAGGTTAGATAGAGGTAGTAGATTAGCTATCTATCATCGTCATAAGCCATATCCGCCCTGCTGAGCACGGATCTCACCTCACCTAACTTTCATAAGGATTAGGTCATAATAACCCACGGGAGCCCGGCCCCGATTGGTTGATATGGTTCACATACATACCTCGAACTAATTCTCGGGCATGTGGGTTTCTCTACCCACTAAATTGTGTCAAAATGAAATATCAATCTAGATATACTTACATATTATTATATCTTTTTTCCAGAGGAATCCAAAACCCAATATGAAACGCGACACACGATGGAAGGCCGCGCCCCGCTGAGGGTAGCGGGTGACTGGCTGCTTCTAATGGCCAGGGGCGGCAATAACCTGAAGCTGCATTATGCCACGGTAGAACAGGAATTCAAACAGTTGCATGAAGTCAAGGTAATTATAAGATTTCATTAGTGGAGCCCTGCCGCCTGATTCCGTAGAGTACTGTTCGGTTCAATTTATGGCTTGATCAATTATTTTGTATGGATTTGTCAGGTTTCGTGGCAAATAGTACTGAAGCTGAAGGACCAAAGTATCGAAATGGACTCACCATCGCTATACTGATTCAGATAGCCGAAGGTCTATCTAAATCATTAGGCACATTTTATTGCCCCAATATTTTTATGAGTAGCACTATAAAATTTATAGACAAATCTTATATGTAAGTATGTTGTGTAGTTTTAAAATAATTGGTTTCAGGTGAGTGACATGATAGTAACAAGCCTAGTCATCAGTGGCAACCACGCTTGGACCGGCGGATGGGATGGTCATGTCCGAAGATGGAAGATAGCCAATGATCAACTGGAACCTGCTGGAGATATTGAATTAGGAGCGTGTGTGAATGCTCTAGCTGCAGATACCGATAGTGTTTATGCAGCTGTGACAGGAGGAAAACTAGTGCATATTAAAGGAATCTAAACAATAATCGAGCTGATGCTTTTCAATGGGGCAATCTCACCTTTTAACGCACAATATGAGCTAGTAAATACATAGTAATTTAATTATGAGAATTATTATTTTGGGGGCACGCTGCAAAGAAATGTAGTATATTTATTTTATAAAAGCTGTCAGTAAACTGTGCAATAATGGCAATATATGGCAAATCTGTTTTATTTCATAAGATTATATTTATATCATCGTCAACCCATTAAATTCCTCCAATACTATAATCAACCCTTACTCTTTAGTAAGGGCCACATTTTGCCATTGTGACTCAGTGTTAATCGGAGGTCACAATGATAAAAATGATTTGATCTTTAACACATTCACTGCTGAAAACACAACTGGTGTATTTTTCATAACTTGCCACGAGTATGGCAAAACACAACTGCTGTGTTTGTTGTATGGGAAAACACTATGGCGCGTGCAGAGCCGCACCCGTGGCTACAAGCAAAATGGCTCAGCAGTCAAAGTGTTAACATAAAATTGTTTAATATTATATTTCGTCGCCTATTTACATGCAATGTTTATTGCAAAATTCATAGTCAACACTACATTTCAAGTAGGGGCCGGGTTGCATAGGGGAGAGGTGCCCGCTTATACAAATTCAGAAATGAAAGATTTAACAGAATTGACTGTCTATAAATTAATTTATTTCACATTATGTTGTATATTCGTAAGTATTAGTGTTAAAGGTTTTGTTTACAATTTAAATAATGATTTCAACATCAGTCAGTTCCGATTCAGCAGGCAGCTTGACGGATCTGGGGTCGATATAATTAGGGTCTACAAGTGGTAAACCGGATTTTTCCCGACGACGAAGCTCTAAAAATGCTTCACGCTGAGCCCAATCTCTCATATGCACGTCGGGAGCGTAGGCCCAGGCAAATCCACCAAACACAAGACACAGGGTTACTGAGAAGAAGAAGGAAGCATGGTGCGCATTTGTATCTTCTGTTTGATCTTTGTAGTCGAATCCATAGCTCACCCAATTTTTATTCACACTTGTTTCACATGCTCCTGCTGCAGAATCGCTATTCTTTTTGGAAGTAGCAATGTTTCGGCTCATTGTGTTAAGGTGGTTCCAAATACATCTTTGTATAACAGGCATATGACGGAGCTTCATTAGAGCAGCCATCGCGTTTTTTTTATGATAAGTTTATATAAAATTCGAAAAAATGTATTTTAGTTCTTCGAAGTCTATTACGAAATCAAAGAAAAACATTGACAATTTGACAAAATTTACAATAGTGACAGTGACGGACGGGACGCTCAGTTTTACAGACTTAGTGTAATTATTACGTATGTACTATCCTTAGTACATCGTAGGTACAAATATAAATAATAATAATACTAGTAATAATCATTAAATTATGACTTCTACTATCTGTAATAATTATAATAATTTTTACAAAGTATAATAGGTACCTAATAATTCCGTAATTCTTGCTCGGAGGTCATTGTGTCAGCTGTCATAACGACATGCATCAATCTGTTGTATATGCATGTCATTGTCAAGTGGCCTCTGCCTGCTTGCATTTAAAAAAAAAACTCATCGGGAAGACGGCCGGCCAAATCGTTTTTCATACTGTGGCTATTCGTTTAATTTAATTTATTTAGACTGATATAACAGTCAATTAAGTACATACTTTGTGATCGTGAAGCCCCAATCAACAGCATCAAAATGGTAGTAAGGCAGTACAATGAGGAGTTAAAGTATTTGGAGAGACTTAATCCTTATTGTTGGAAGATCAAGAAAGGATTCCAACCAAATATGAATGTCGAAGGCATATTTTACGTGAATAGTACGCTCGAGAAGCTAATGTTGGAGGAGCTGCGGAACTCGTGCAGGCCCGGCATGACGGGAGGTTTCCTTCCCGGCGTAAAGCAGATTGCCAACGTCGCGGCGCTGCCGGGCATCGTGGGGCGCTCAGTTGGCTTGCCAGATGTACACTCTGGTTATGGGTTTGCGATTGGTAAGAAATTGTACTAGAAACATAGAATAATATCAAGAAATAATTAAATGGGATTCAGTGTCCATTAGAGCTTTGACCATACACAAATAGTTCTTCAATAATACAGAATAAATTTTACAACAGCTGTTCAAATACCAAAACCTACCTACTTCATTTTTTAAGGACAAATAAGAAACCGCACATTGCAAGCAAAATATACAACCTTATATTGTTTATAAGTTGTGTAATGTTAAGTACTTCCACAAAAAATGATTCGTCCTTTAACGCATTCACTGCTGAAAATACAACTGTTGTGTTTCTTATAACTTGCTGTGAGTATGGGAAAACAAGTGTGAGCAGATCCGTAACCGTGCTCAAGAAAATCGACTCAGCAGTCAGTGTTAAAGCTAATGGATTGCTGGTTTTTTTGAGGACATTGATGCTGAGTTTTTTTTATTATTATGATAAGTCATAGTTGGACTGTTAGGAGTATATAAATATGGAAATATATTTACCTATTTTAATAAGATGGTGGATCCATGTGCACTTTTTCATGCTGCTTTTGATTTAATGTACTATTTCTATGCATAAGTACATATGAATATAAGCTTCAGATCAAATATCTTTTTTCACATGGGCTCCTAGGTTAGTTAAAGTTAACCAGCGCTATATGTAGAAACCTATAAAATCATCACAAAAAATGTTTCATACAAATGTAACTATATGCTTTACAGATGACCAATTGATATTGCATCATAAAAAGTAATACCAACAATATTGGGAATTTTTATCTTTGTTGGCCGTTCATTCATGTCAGTTTGATCATTACTTAATGTTTTCCCTTTATTACAGGAAATATGGCTGCCTTTGATATGTCTGATCCCAAATCTATTGTATCCCCTGGGGGAGTAGGCTTTGACATCAATTGTGGTGTTAGGCTGCTGAGAACTAACCTTCATGAAAAGGATGTTCAGCCAATTAAAGTAAGACTTGTTAAACATTTGATAATTCAACTTGTCATTGTTTGATTATTCTCACTTTATTCCCATGTATTCAAATAATCATAACATTATATTTCTACAGGAACAACTAGCACAAAGCCTCTTTGACCATATCCCTGTGGGAGTAGGCTCTAAGGGAATTATTCCCATGAATGCAAGAGACTTGGAAGAAGCTCTAGAGATGGGAATGGACTGGTCTCTCCGAGAAGGCTATGTTTGGGCAGAGGACAAAGAGCACTGTGAGGAGTATGGCCGAATGTTGAATGCTGACCCCTCCAAGGTCAGCCTCAGGGCTAAGAAAAGAGGTCTGCCTCAGCTAGGCACACTAGGGGCTGGCAATCACTATGCCGAAATTCAGGTTGTCGATGAAATATATGACAAATATGCAGCTGGAAAAATGGGCTTGGAACGTATTGGCCAAGTTTGTGTTATGATACATTCTGGAAGTCGAGGATTTGGCCATCAGGTGGCCACCGATGCACTGGTACAGATGGAGAAAGCAATGAAGAGGGATGAAATAGAAACTAATGATCGCCAGCTGGCCTGTGCTCGGATCCATTCAGTTGAGGGACAGGATTATTTAAAAGCTATGGCAGCGGCTGCCAACTTTGCTTGGGTCAACCGTAGTTCAATGACTTTCTTGACACGCCAGGCATTTGCAAAGCAGTTTAAAATGGCACCAGATGATCTTGATATGCATGTCATTTATGATGTATCTCATAACATTGCTAAAATTGAAGAGCATATAGTTGATGGTAAACAGAAAACATTGCTGGTGCATAGGAAGGTGTGTTGATTTTAGATTTGATATTGATGATATTTTAAATTAAAGTACATGTCACACATGTATTTACCTATTTTATTATATCTGTTTCAGGGTTCTACTAGAGCCTTCCCCCCACACCATCCCTTGATCCCAGTGGACTACCAGTTAACTGGGCAGCCAGTGTTAATTGGTGGAACCATGGGGACCTGCAGCTATGTCCTCACGGGCACTCACCAGGGCATGACTGAAACCTTTGGCTCCACATGCCATGGAGCAGTAAGTTGATATTTTTAATACTTATTATAAACATCCTACTATTACTTAAAACAAACCACAGGATTTTAGTAAGTACTAATTTATATCTAGGTTTTTGTGGTTTGTTAAAGCTTATCTTATCTTATATCTTTAAATGAGCAATTCTTGTATATATATAATTGTATAATTGGAATCTCGGAATCGGCTCCAACGATTTTCATTAAATTTAGTATATAGGGGGTTTCGGGGGCGATAAATCGATCTAGCTAGGAATCATTTTTAGAAAATGTCATAAAAAAAAAATAATACCGAGCAAAACTCGGTCATCCAGGTACTATTACTTAACAGTTCAGGGTGCAATCGTGGGAAGTATTTATTACGATTATAAATCCAGTTATATCTGTTTCCAAATGATAAGTAAGGTTTTAAAAGTTAAGGATTATTTAATTTTATCAGTTCTAATTATTGTGTTTTAATTTTACAGGGAAGGGCGTTATCTCGCGCAAAATCTAGGCGGAACATTGACTACAAAGAGGTGTTGAGCAAGTTGGAGACATTGGGTATTTCTATCAGAGTCGCGTCTCCTAAACTAGTCATGGAAGAGTCGCCAGAGTCTTACAAGAATGTGACTGACGTTGTCAACACGTGCCATGAAGCTGGTATTAGCAAGAAGGCTGTCAAGTTACGACCTATAGCAGTTATAAAGGGCTGATTCACTATATCTTAATTGTTCTAACCAAAAGACTAAATAATTTCTCATAACTTAAATGTTTTGTGTATTTATTATTTTAAAAGTTCTCTAAGTTAATAAATTTTATACAGCCTATGCTTTTAGTTTTGCCTTACATGCTACAAAATATAAAGGAGTGATGTACAATATAAAGATTTATTCTTTCTACAATAACAGTCAACAATTTTATCTAGGAATAAATTAATACTTTTAGTTAAAATGATCTAGCTTTGGAGGTATACATTGTTCTATTCAGCGCGTCTAATTAGTAATGACTAACTGCGGTGACCGCAATAACTACAACGATTTTAATTTATCTGCTATTAGTACAAGCAGCGCAGTGCCGAGGAAAAACAAGCCCGACGGTAAAACGGCATTTGTTCGATCTATCTCCTCTGAAACAAGAAAACGTAATATTAGTGGTTTCTTTAAAAGCAGAAATAAACTCAATAGCAATTGAAAACAAATGTAGATTTTTAGTTTGTCCTCATTATCGGGTAAAGTGAATAGTATTATAATGAGCCCAAATTCGATAGGAATACCAATAACAATAGGATTTATTTACTCAGCGGTTCCGGTACCCACCTTCCCAAGTCATTGCTTAACTTCTGGATGTGAACTGGTAAGTTCCAGTCTACTAGGGAATAAAGGATATAAAAATAACACCGCAAGCCATATGACGTCACACATCACGATAGTCCACGTATACGATATCGCGAGAAAAAGCTACTAATTATACACACCGATTAGGTACTTACCAGGCATCACTTTATGCTTTTCTTCATTGACGTCTGTAACCCAGCCCATACATTTGTTCAAGGCTTCCTCCCACCGCACGCGGCGCATTTCCCTTTCTGCCAAACATTGAAATAAAATATCATCTTTTGCTCCTCCAGTCCCTTGTCGCAATGTAAATGTATATAGTTTATTAGAAACAAATTGGCACCAAGGCCGTAAGGGTTACCTTCGCTAGAAATAGATGGCAGGAATGTGTCTGCAGGAGGACTAGGCGTGGAAGTAGGCCATACTCGGAGCGCTCGGCCCGCCACGATGGCAGCTCCCAGCGCGGTGCTCTCCATCATTAGGGGACGTATCTGAAATAAAGCTTTATTTTATTATATTTAGCGCCTTATTACGTAACACATAAATTCAAGGGGGTTTATTTTTCTAAATGATTCCTATATTACCATACCCCTTAAGAGCTGAAAAGCCGTCAAGCCCTTTTCGGGCCCAGCAGCAGTCCTCGAGTTTTAACATATGTTTACCACAGACTAGGTGAAGATACTAAGTATGTGTGTAGTGTATACCAAACGAGCACATTATAATAACACGTGAGATAGAGATGAAACGACAAAAATTTTGTAGATGTCCGAAAGTATCTTCTCTTTTAACTATTTGTTAAATATTATTATACAAAATGTAATAAAATATACAAAAATTGTGATGAGTGATGGCTTGCAATCGCCTCAGCGGTGCGCTTGCGAATTCGTCCGCCATCACCGCCGTCATGCTGCGTATGCTAACAGCCGTCAGTACTAACCACAGGAATGCCAAGTATATCCGCCTGCATCTGCATAAGCACCGTGTTCTGCGCCATGCCTCCGTCGGCCAGCAGGCGCCGCAGCGGCGCGCAGTCGTCCGCCATCGCCGCCGTCACGCTGCGAGTCTGGTGGCATACGGCAGCGAGCGCGGCGCGCACGATGTGCTGTCGCCGAGTCATGCTACTTAGCCCGCACATTATTCTGAAAAATATTTGCGTTGGAGTTAAAATCCATAAAGCGGTATCTTGAGTTAATGGATGAATGAGGGTCATTACATAACATCGAACTTGATCCTGTAGAAGTAATGTTAATATCAGCGCGCGTTGCAACGTGACTGTTATCAGAATTGATCCATTCGAATAGAGCTAAAAATATTTGAAGAATATTTTTACTTAGTCCAGTTTGTTAGAGGAAAAAAGTCGTATGGTCGGCATAAATAACTACTGCGGCACTGTAACTATACCTGTATGTTTTTTCTACTATGCTGCGCTGATCAACCTTAGGTCATCAGTCAGATTCTCATCTCTTTTAGAGCTAATAAGGATTACAGATTTTGATTTCTCTCTCAGTTAGAAAGCTTGTAAACTCAGCTCGCTAATTTTTGTATCTAACACTACGTCGTATAAATCGTCATCCTTGCCACTTCAAATACTGAAACGTAAGCGCATTTGGACATTGACTTGTTATATCAAATCCCAATAGATAAGTCTGAGAATAGACGTCCGCTCGAAAGATTTCCGCCTAATACTGATAAGATATCGTTAATCTTACCCTCTAGCGTCCTTCCTCCAATGAGGCGAATAAAGTCCGTTAAATGCGGGCACGAAGCAAATGCTCCCTTCCTCCCCCTCGTCGACAGACGCCGCCAGCGCCTCCGTATCTTGCACGTCGTCGATTATTTGCAGCCCTTCACGCAGCCACTGTAATGTGTCACCTAAATAAAATAATCACATTTAAATGAAACCAACCCGATATTAGAAACATCTCTTCGAGTCTCTTACAATAATAACAACTAATATAAACTTTAGCAAATATTGAAGTTAGAATCAACTGATCAAACGCCACAAATTTTGTACAGGAAAGTAAAATATCTACCTGCGATAGCCACAGATCCTTCTAAAGCATAAACGGGTGGAGAATCCGGTCCTAATTTGTACGCTACTGTCGCTATCAGTCCATTTTGTGAATGCACTATTGAATCACCTAAAGAAAACAAGTAATTAATTATGTTACAGTTGCACTTATCGAGAAGAGTTTTATTTCTAAAAGGTTGATTAAACTGAACTGAGTATTACTGCGTAAGAATACCTGTATTAAATAAAAGGAAGCATCCAGTTCCAAAAGTGCATTTCACTTGTCCAAACATCATGCAACCCTGACCAACTAACGCTGCTTGTTGATCTCCCAAACACTGCAATTTATGACAAAGAATAATATTTAAAAATATTTAGCCATGACTGTGTTAATTGAGTGATCAGATGCTACCTTCGATCAGAGTGAAGGTTGTAGGTTTTAAAACCAACTAACCGTGCATAATGAGGATGAGATTTCAATGAAGGAAAACATTATTAAAAAACTTGATGGGTGGGCGGGCACTAGTGTTCTTCTGTCTGGATTTATCGAATATTTTTAGCAGCCAGTTAGCCAGTAAAAAATTAAGATTATAGTAAAGTGTAAACTTACTCCAGCAATAGGTACACCCATTAGGGATCCCGTCGCTATATAGCCATATATTTCCGCAGAGCTTCTGATCTGTGGAAGTATTTCCTTGGGTATATCGAAGAATCTTAGGAGTCCCTTATCCCATTTCAAACTTCGCAGTGACATGAGCTGAGTGCGTGAGGCGTTCGACACGTCTGTCACGTGGACGCCACCACGGCTGCCACCTGTAAGATTCTGGAAGTGTGACATGATATTATCATAAGGCTATATTCGTCCACTGCTCAACAATAAATTATAAAACAAATTAAATAATTATGTAACAAACAACTTTTTATTAGTATTAATGTTTCAACAGGATAATAGCTTTGCTGCCTGCTCAGCAATTTAGAACATCTCGACAACTCATTTATTGATCTATTCAGTTTGATTACACACTTTGAACTTTGACTCTGTAAACTAAATATGTACCTGTCTACTGCAATTGATTCTACATAATTCGAATTCGAATCAAATTCGTAAGTCCATTTTACCAAAAACCTCGAAAATCGAAGGTTCATTATGAGACAATTGAAACAAATTGATTTAGTTACCTATTGAAAAGTTCTGAATTGCTGCTTTGGTTGAAACACAATTAGACAGCTGGAATTGATAGCGTGGCCTAGTGCTGCTTGGGTTTTAAAACTATTTTTTCTTACCCATATCAGCCAGGAATCTACAGTGCCAGCCATGCATTCCCCGTGTGCTACGGCTTCTTTGATAGCTGTTACATTTTTCAAAAGCCATTTGAGCTTAACTGATGAGAAATACGTAGAAAGTGGAAGACCACTGGTTTGTGTCACTGCATTTATGCATTGTGCTCCTTTGTTTTTGAGTAGATCATCTACTATTTTGGAAGTCCTTACATCTAACCAAACTGAAATAAAGAATAGAATGGAATAAAATAGAATAGAAAACTCTTTATTGTACACCAAAAAAATTTACACAATACAGTAAAATTACACGAGGAAAATAAAGAATCTATTATTGCCTACCTGTTACCTGCAACTTCAGTTGCAGTGGTAATTTTTTATTTCGATACTTAATAGAAGACAGTTTCTCACCATAGTTAGAATTATATCTTATTGATTTAAATAAAATTGTTATTGCTTTGTATCTGGAAACTTACCAATGGCACTGTAAAGTGGTTGTCCTGTAATGGAGTTCCACACAATTGTAGTTTCTCTTTGGTTTGTCACACCAATCCCGACCACATCCTCGGGATTGATGTCTAATTTCCTCAAATTATCTACTGTGACCTGAAATTAGTATTTTCATGTTGATCAGGTACCTTTTGAAATGAGATGAGACTGTGGTTGAGCCAATTCAAAATAAAATAAAGTAGTTTGTAATAGATGGCATACAAATCAAGATAGAAGAGCCATAAAAACTAGCTGTTATCTGTTACATTGTTCACAGAGGTTGTTTCATTGTATATCAATACTAGAAGACTGTTCCACCATGGCCCGGTGTTCTATACCAGCACACCAACTTCCGGTTTTTTATAAATTGCTCAGTTTCTACTTGTTGGATTTAGATGTCATGTCTGTATAGGTATACAATGGTATATGGTATGGTATGGTCTAAATCCATACCATTGTATACCTATACATACATGAAATCTAAATCCAACAAGTAGAAACTGAGCAATTTATAAAAAAACCGGAAGTTGGTAGCCTAGAAACTGACTTGTGCAATGGCACAAGTCAGTTTCTAGGCTACTAATCACAGAAATCCCATTGCAATCGATTTAGTAGCTTTTATGTGATGAAAACACAAATAGACAGATATATACAATATTTTCAAAAATGTTAAATTTATCTTTTTAGATAGATAGATAGATACATAAAGAGAGAGAGTGTGTGTGTGAGAGAGAGAGAGAATAGGAGATACATAAAATATAATCTCAGTCCCATTCAATTTTTACCCAGTGCAATTTTACTAGCCTACAAACTCATTGTAATTTTAAAAATTGAGAGTTAATGTGAGTTTTACTACATATTTACCTCAATACATTCTAGAACGGCATTAAGTATTTCCAAGGCATCTTGTTCAACCCATCCTTCTTGGGGGCTGAACCTTCGCAGCAATGTTTGATGATATGTTAGAACTTCTGACGTATTTGCGGCAAATACCTTAAATTTTATGTATTAATCTTTATAGTGAGATGAAAACTCGTAAGAGATAAAATGGGGATATTAACATTATATTTTCTTCATAATTATGTCTGTGAAGCAACATGCAAGGTACAATACAAAAAGAATTTAATTCATTTTAGCGTTTAATAACGAAGAACGCTTCTGTTCTTGTAGGTAATAATCAAATTATAGAGAATTTTTTATATTTTTGCCAGGATATGGGATGAATTTGTCGGAAAAAATATTTAAGACATTACTTACAGATAATTATTGGACTAGTTAACAATGAACTAAGAAGAAGCTGGAAAAAACTGAGTGCTTGTCGCATTTTTGTTATAAAACCAAACCGAACAAAAGTACAGAAAAGTTAACCTTTCTGCAAAGCAATAAATTTATAACGTTACATACCAAGAATTTTACATTAGAAGTTCCTTCATCAATAGCCCCAATTAATGGGCCAAATTTGCCGTATTCTCGCATAGTATTAGCGATGTGATTACATTTTATATATTTTATTTTAGTTGATAATTTTTACTACAAATAAAAAATAAAATCAGCTGATTGAAAATACTTAGAGAACCACAGACAGACTACGAGATTCATAAAAATAAATGTAAGTTAGGGATGGCGATCTGAGATCGATTAATCGAAGAATCGATTTTTCGAGCAGAAAATATCGATTTTTTAAATCGATATGAAGTACTGTGTCGATTCACTGAATCGATATATCACCCTTGAAAATCGACATTCGATTTTTTCTGTTTTGGTATAAACCATACAATTATTTGCATTTAGTTGAATGTGCCTGAATTATAAGAGTGCTGCCGGTTAAAGAGTTAACTACTCATAAACTCGCGAGATGGCTGTATGTTTAGTATCCTTTACGCTTACTAAATGGCTAAGTGAAAGTAAAACAGTAATTAAAGAACGAAAAATATAGTTAATTTAATAAAATTTTTATTTTTCACTACTAATGCATCAAAGTTATGAGCGTTTTTAGAACTAATATTAAGACTCTGATAATATGACGTAATGTTTTCGAATGTTTCTGACGAAAGTTGCCAGTGGTTTTTGTTATAAGGAATTGATAACTATGCATTGTTTACCCACGGATTATTAGTAAAGGGAGTGTGTAACGCCTATTCATAGCTTACTCACTGTATAGTACACTCACTGTATACAGTTGTTACACAGATGTTTAACTTTTTTTTATTAGTAAGGCCGTTAGTATATAAATACTTTTTTTTTTATAGTTGATCTTATAGTTTGATACGCTAATAAAAATAATTGCTATTTTTGAATTCCCTGATTTTATTGATAAGATATCGATAATTGCAATATTAATCTTGTTTTTAGTAAAATTGATACAAATTTACATTGTAAACGCAAACTTGAAAAAAAGATCGATTTTTTAAGAATCGAATTTGTAGGCCTCGATTTTTTCGTGAATCGATTCATTAGACTACGATTCGAATCGATTTAAAAATCGATCTTTTTCGTAAAGAATCGCCATCCCTAATGTAAGTAACTCACTCCGCAGAGCCACAGACTCGCGTATTGCACAGTACAGACTAAAAAATCTTAATTATTCAATCACTTACTAGAGATGTGAAAGGCTTTAAATGCACAAATACAGCGAAGCCAAAACAAAAACAAACAGAAAAATTACGACGTCATCATTAAATTATCAATGTCAAGAACTGATTTGCACAGAATTTTTCTTTACAGCATGCTCTGTGTCTGTCTCTCCGTGAGTGAAATGTTCTGACTGAACAAAACAAGACTGCCTGCCGGCTTTCAACACAAACTAATAAAAAATCATTCATTAAAATTTAAAGAAAATAATAAACATATACAAGCAACAATATCTCAAGACAAGAAACATGCTTCCTGAAATGAAACTTGTAATATTTCATAACGATAAAGTTATTCATACAGTAACTAAACAATTAAGTGAATATGGATTAGTGAAGTCAATCACAGACTTTCAAGTCATTGCTAATTCAACAATGACAAAGATGATCGACGATTCAGGAGATTCAGGTGGGTCCTTCCTACAGTCCTACATTATTAGATAAATTCACAGTCTTACCAGTCTAATAAATCTCTTCACACTGCAGCCCTACTATAGTTAGTGCTTACTGTTAGGGAAGCGTTTGCAAAAGCGTAGGTAGTCGTACACCGTCGTCATGTTTACATGCGCATGGCCCACTTCCCTATGTTTATACTCTCTTGCCTCTACACACATGCACACTAGCAGCAGCGGGATGACTGCACAATCATAGATCTTGAGTCTGTGTAATTGTGGGACCATCTTCTTGGTTCTTGTTTTCTAATCCCCTGGGTACAGGCAATCCTACTTAGGGGTCCGACTTATGTATTTGGTTGTGACACATTAAATATTTATTTTATTTAGGTTTTCCTGAGCATATTTGAAACATTTTTTAGATTTTCCTAATTCCAAATAGGTATTAGTCTTAATTTTAAGATAGATGTTTCAGCCATCTACACTTGATGAAGCACTTTTTAATTTGGACATTTCATGATACTGGACGGTGATTAGGCTCATGTTGCTCAACTATTCATACCATAGCAAATAGTTTTCTTCTAATATTTGTATACCAGCAGGGCTTTATGGAAATTAAAAATGTCCACAGTGTGAGTTCCAATCTTGTGTCGATTCAAAATCAAAACTTGAATATTCATACTTGATTTTATAGCAGGAGAATTGATTATTGAAGAGGAGGTTGACGACAGTGACAATGAAGAAGAAGATGTTTGTGTTTCCCCAAAGAAAAGGAAGAAATAGCTCACATCAGTAAAGTCCTGCTACCTTAGTTGTAAGTAAGAGATTATTTTGAAATAGATTAATTTGTAAAATTGGTCTTTAGATTATTTTGAACCCTGCCCAGTCCGAAAGCAGAAGTTACTTTTGAAGTAGATAATAACAGGTAGGTAGTCTAATGTATATATAGTATCTAGTAGATTAGAATGTTGTATCATTATTATGAACCACTAAATTATTTGAATGATTTAGTACCGGAACAGGTCACCTCTGGACTCAGGTGTGATATTGTGTTCTATATTGATTTAACACCTCCAATGCTGAAAACACAACTGTCATGTTTTTCATAACTTATCGCGAGTGTGGGAAAACACAACTGTTGTGTTTGTTGTATGGGAAAACACTATGGAGTGTGCAGAGCCCGTGGCTAGACAAGAAAATAGGCTCAGCAATGAAAGTGTTAAAAATATTTACAACAGTGAAAGAAGTTACGGGTAACATCTGGTTACTAAATAAAAGCCTTATTCTTATAGTAACATTTTATTGATTTTTATCCTTATGAAACTAAAAGATAACAGTTGGTTAGTTATTTATTTACAACTGCACATAGATATTTACATTCAGAACACCACATAGTATGTTTTACTTACATAATAATGTTCTGGTTCTATGATGGATGTAATGTATATGAAACTAACATTTATAAAAAGGACATTTCACATCTCTCACATGACAATTATATGAATATTCTTAAAACAATTATATCTCCTACTGTACTTATTATAATGAACATAATATTTTATGTGTAAAAGCTACTTTTTAAAACATAATTTGTGGAATGTATTAGATCACATTAGGTCTTTTTGAAACAATTAAATCTACGATTTGGTAAACATTTTCATAATCAATTAATACTGGTTAATCTCAATTCCTTTAAATGCTTCTCTACACACTGTTTTAAATTGTACTATATAAATTACTTTGTTTATAAGAAAATAAAAGAGATTGAATATATTGACCATACAAGAACATTGATGATTTAAAAATAATAAAAAAATCCAAGGATGACTGTTTTCACATAGCGAATGTGGAACATTCTAGTTCATACGATTCTTATACAATTACATGAGAAACATCTGTTTATCGTAGTAGACGCACAGTAGCTATGTTGTTCTAGTGACATACTTTGCGATGCGTTTGGGCCGCGGATTGAATCATTACATCAATAAGATAATTTTCATAATCAAATAACTTCTTCGAATGATGTCGAGATGTGGCCGAAGACATGTTAATTTCAGGACAAAATCGAAGACAACATTAGCAGTTTTTAAGTAGTGCCAAATTCAATCAGAATCACATTGAAATAATCTTTTATGACGTCGTCGTCGTTACTTACATCACGTGCTCTCGTGGATGTTACAAGCGCTGTGCACTAGGACACGCCGAAACGGACATTTTTGCCTGCTTGAGGACTTTAGCTTTATTACATGAACATAATGTTCGGAAAATTATTAGACAAAAACGAGAACCATCAAATAAAAAAACAAAAAATGTTCTCTCCTTATTTGAAAAAGATATCATAATGCAATTCAATAAAGTCCAATCTACATTTCATTTTTTCCAAGACATTTTTAGTATATGAATTAACACGTGAAAGCACAAGAGTCTGCTCCGGTCTTGTCCTTACAATACTGGAACTTCGATTAGACGCGCGTACCGTGAGCTGTGCATATTCGAGTGTTGATATCTGTGTCACCACTACTTGATTAAAGTTTTAGGTCGAGTGCGATCTCAGCCTCATCATAAATTAATGATAATTTTAATAGAATACCGTCTTATTATCTTATTGCACTGTTTATTTTTCATATCACAAGTGTCTACTCTAAAACTATGATGTTCAAGTAGATTACAATAATAGGTATACGATTGGAGTTATTTCACTAACAAATAAATCATAGATTTTCTCACGACTAGTTTATAGCAGTTTTGTCGTCCGAAGATTCCGACTCGGAGCAGCAAATATCACAACCATCGATGCCGCACTCACATAACGAAGTCGGACGTATTGAGTGACGTAATTTCTGAAAACCAAAAAGGAAAAATAATTGCTCATTGCCCTTATCTGTCTCACTTGAAAATATCGTCAAAAAGCAGGAAAACGTTGACGAATGTCTTAAGTGGAAACTAAATTCAATAAAAGAATAATCTACGTACAAACATCTGATAAAGAATTGTTCGATTACTCTGCTACTAATAAGAACTACATATCTACTCGAGCTGCCCAAGTAATGGGTAATCTAGTTACGCGTATACTGATATGATGGGACGAAAGGTGTCGTAATCTTGATGCATTGCAATTTGGGCAAAATTTTTACTAAATTTTGGATGCTATTGTACGGAATATCGTATGTAATGGAACTGAATGCTCACTATGATATTTAAAAGTTAACCATATACAAACCTCTCCTATGCTATTTCCCGGCGCCCTCACAACCGTTATAACTGCATACACCGGTATGCAGAGCAGTGACAGTGATGCGATTATCCACCCGAGAACTTGTGCCCAAATAGGGTACTCATACTCCCTGTACCCGGGGGGCGTGTAGTCCACCAGGGACACCACCCAAAGAGCAAACAACAGCGCCGGCGCTGCTATCAGCCAACAGAATCGGAAGTACAGAGAGGGGTACCGACCTGCAATTAAAAACCAATAAAATCGTGATTTCAGTTTTTCCTAGCTGTAGAAATCAACATTAAAAAGTTAGGTGATGTATAATGTTTGCATGAGTTTCGCGAAATAAATAATAATAATAATGATTATTAATAAGATTAATGATAATGTATTTTCATGGAGACTGAACTCGAATGAGTTTCATGAGAATCTGGTAGAAGTAGTTTATCTATTACTTTACTATGTATTTAAGTTTATTTTGTGTATATGTATCTATTTATTTATTTATTTTATTCTATGTATATAAGGAAAGCCACCGTCCGATGTACTAATTACTCCTCTCCGTGCATGGTTGTCTGGAAGAGATCGCTCTGAGCGATAAGACCGCCCATTGTGACACTAATAGTAAAATTTGTTTTGTTCTAGTTTTAAGTTTTCTTTGTTCTGTGGTGTTTCAATAAAGAGTTTATCTATCTTTCTATCTAAGTAGTGAAAAAATCTGTCGCATGATTTGAAGCAAAATATACTAATTATGCTAAATAAGACCGTTTAAAAGAGTAACAGCTCTCTTGTGTCCAAAGAGGAAAGTATTATAGCTTGTCGGGTCCTCAGTATCAGAACACTACTAGGAACAGGACACAAGCTAAACATTATTATGTCTAGTATGACACACTTCTACATGTGTGTTAGACATTTGAAAGGCATGACGATTTAAAATCCTCAAACAACCATCAATAAAGATAATAACATTTTAAGGGCGTGTTAATTGCTGATAACAATAAAATGTGACCATTCTACCATTGTGAACGAATGCGTTCAAAACGTGATGCAAATTATTATACATCTCGATTTATACATCACTACACTGGTTATTAAATAAAGCGGGCGGAAATTAAAATTAAAATGAATATAGATAAAAGAAACAATGAGGCAAGGTCAAGGTTTATGAATAACCACGTCTGTATTATTTATAAAACATGTGATATATCAGTCAAACTGTTTTATCAACTGTGCCCAAAGACTTTGAGGATAAATAGTTGCTGTGGGCTATACTAGTGAAATTACTAATAACGATGACAACTTACCAGTCATTTGCTTTATGTTTCGAGACAATCTGCCTACGCCATAGAACCACGCTATGGCCACAACTTCGAAGAAAGCAAGATATGTTATACTGAGCGATGCAGCATAATAATCCATTAACTGGAACACGAATATGCCGCTTTGTATGATGTGCGGCAACCCAAACACCAAAGATACAGCACAAACGAGAAGCACCAATAGTTCGTGGTACACAAGTTTTCTTCGTATCATATCTGGGAAGCCATCTTGAATCGAGGTCACAACCACTTCGACTATCGCAAACTAGAATATAAAAAAATATATTATGTATTATAGCTTAAAATTATTTACAAATAACTTGGCATTTAAAATTTAAATCGTTTCGATTACCTGACTGTTAAGGCCAAGGCACAGGAACATGAAGAAGAATAGTACCGCCCATAACTGTGATGCTGGCATCTTGGCAATAGCTTGAGGATATACAACGAACAGTAAACCGGGACCTGAAATCCAAATAAAATGTTAGATTTACCCTTTGCCCATGTTATATAACAACAAAATACTTATTGTAGTCTATCTGCAGCGCCACATTGATATAATATGACTGAAGTACGGAGTACTTACTATCTGCAATGACATTCTTCACTGAAGTATTCTGCTCGAACGCAATATTCCCAATTGTAGCAAATGTAAATATTCCAACAATCAAACTTGTGATTGCATTGATCAGCGATACCGCTACAGTGTCGTGAAGGAAGTTATTGTCGAATCGATTGTAGGAAGCGAACATGATCATCGATCCGAATGCAATTCCGATCGAGTTGAAGATTTGAGACGCTGCGTTCACCCAAGGTTTCGATTGCTTTAGCAGCTCCCAATCAGGTTTAAAGAAAAATCTCAATCCTTTATCTGCTCCATCAAGAGTCAGTGATCGGCCAAGAAAAACTATGATTAGTAGAAAAGGCAGAGTAGTGGTGATGTATCGCACTTTAGCGGAAGATTTGATGCTCTTCCATAGGGCGAAGTAAACCAACACCCAAGCGCAGACCAAACAAGCCGCTAGTTCCCACCGCATGCCACCAGGAAACTCTATACCGTCACTCATGCTTAATACCTTTTTTCTGTAAATATACAAAGTACCTAGTTAGTCTACAATCTGCAATGTACAATGTAAACTAGTATCTAGGTATATTACAGAAATAACTGACACTAAGGAATCGGAAACTATGAAAACCACTTTAGTCCAATCTACTACCTACAACTGTACCTGATTATTTATTATTATTACTATTATAGTATTATATAAGTACATAACTTGCATGCTTAGGATACCTGTCAGTGTAAGTGTAATTTTAATGAATAAATAAATAAACTCCCAGACTCTGAACGAAAACGTACTTCATACAAATATTTGCCCTGCGCGGGAATTGGATTCTCCTCACGGAGGCTGTGACAATTTGAATATAATCTTTTCGTAAAGTAGACACATTAAAATGTTAACTCTTCTAGGGATTATTTTCTGTTGCATCCTGTCCCACGATGCAGTGTAAAGAACAGTTCAAAGAATACTATTAGTCATTCGTGTGTTTGCCATTTTGGCAACGAAACGGATATAGATAAATAAGTTATGGTCTCGGTTATCCGAAATAATACAGGAAGTCTCGCTATTGTCATAAAGTTAATCATAAATTACCTCTGCCGCCTAGTATAAGTGGCACTGGCTGTGCTGGTGACCTTTCATACTCATATTCTTTTTACACGATCAATAATTTGGTAGAAAAGACAGGTTCCTTATTCGCTATGCCACACGAGATTCCTTGACGAAAACGCGTGATGTCATAACGCGTCTTAAACTTACTTTGAACATTAAAACTTCTCCAAAAACGCTAACTTCTATTTTGACAGTTAAAACTGAGAGTGTTAACGAGTCTAGGTGGCCATAGCGAATAACGAGCCAAATCTGAAATCTGAATCTTGAGAATATATAGTGTATACTAAGATGATAAAAACTCACTCGAAGAATTGTTCGGTGGGTGTTTGTGATCCATTTGGTTTAGTCATATTGTGATTGGGCACCCAACACTGCGGCGTGTTCCAACGGTTCGAGCAGCTAGCCCACGGCACTTCGGTCTTGAACGATGTGAAAAAGTAATAGATGGCCCACGCAATTATGACAGCGTAGTAGGTGGACATAAGGAATGAGATCACCACACTCGCCAGACCCGCACCTGGAATGGTATTAATGTATAAATATCCAACCCTTTGCCACCCGAAGAGTTTTTTTACTTTTTATGTATTGAGAATATACCTTTGAACAGTGGGCAAATTTGTGACAATGCTCCGATCGGCCCGTGAGCAGTGTATTGCCCTATAGCGAGTTCCATGAACAGCATTGGTACACCGCATACTAGGAGTATTATGAAGTAAGGAATGAGAAACGCACCTGAAATGAAGAAAAAATTATGGCGTGTATTAAGTGTAATAATAAGATTGCCCTGTATCAATCAATTCTAATTGACAAGGGCGTCGCCAGCCAAACACGAGGGTTGAAGAATAATGATCACGCAATAGGTGACCATAATATAAAGCGGTACCAATATCGTGGCATCACCCGTGAAATAAAAGTATACTATAATAATATTTTATTCCAAGATTAAAGCGTTTCATCAGCATCCGTTCAAACTTTACGGAGCTGAGTGCTAACGAGCACATTTACACATACTTTCTCATTTTTATTATAGGATTACAAAAGAGCAAGCCGAAGCGAGTGCAAAAGTTCTACAGGTATAAGTGAAAAACCTTCAAATAATAATGCCCCCAAAGAGAGATATATTATGACATAAAGCAATAATTCAGATCTTTTCTTAATAGAATTGAGCCTTTGCTCGGTAGGATCTATTATCGCGCCAATTGTATTCTTGATATCAACGAGTTGACCCACAGGAACCGGCTTAATTAGCCTAGCCATTTGCTCATAACCTTAAATGAGCATCCATCAGCGCGTAATGGGGAATCTGAAGACAGGAGGCTAACTAAGAGTATCTTATTTTGTTAATCTCGGCTACAGGGGCATATAACAGAAGGTACCTTATTATTATAAGAGAAGGTGGTCATGTGAAATTCCTAACCCTTTGGGTAGCTTTTGACTTAATTTATTATTATTAGTAATAGTAAATAACAAAAATAACTTTGAGTTAGCACCAAAGGTATATTTGGACACTGACTAATGTCTAGCTAGATAAAGGGATTTAGTGTGGCCGATAAATGATTAAATGATTCAATTCCCAACTAAAATATTTGTTAATATTGACAGAATTCCGGTAATTTCCACTTCTACTGCACGGCCACGTCCGTTTTTAGATAAAGTTTAAGGAGGTGCATGACATTTCTAAGAAAAAAGTACATATCATAAATTTTATATATCCCTAGGTAAATAATACGTAAACGCTAGCTTATAATCATTTTTATGATACGGTTGTCGAGCCAAGAGGTGCTAGTCGCTTGCTTGTGACCGAAATTAAAAATCAAACAAGAACAGGAATTTCAATCTTTTCCTAAAAAGTAAACAACGCACTCACTGAGGAGAATTGACAAAATTGTATTAAACTTGGCCAATCTGTGGCTGTTTTATGTATGCTATACGTTTTTGTTGCAATATGAGCTATTATTTTGTTATATGACACTTATAGCGTCCTTAATATTATGTAAATAGTGTTTCTAAATGCAAGAAATTGAGCGAATATTTCATCGAATTCAGTAGTAACATATTAATAACTCGATGTTTTCATCTAAACGGAATTCAGCAGTATGGTCGTAGTAAAGTTTTTGCTTAGTAACAGAGCCATTTCATATGACACCAGTACACATTAGACCACCGACCAATAGAATAGACCTCCAATAAATCAAAACGGCCATTCTCCTTTGTTATTTCGCTGTGTTATCAACCAGCATCAGAATCACATTTTCTTTATGTAAATAAATATATAACGTCTAAATATCATTTTCTAAATATATCTGGGAAGCAGTAATAAATCATTTGATATCTTGAGAAATACGACTGCGAACCGTGATTGGAGTGCCGTATGCAATAACTATCGACTATTCTGTGTAGCCGTGTCGATTTACAGAAGGCATCAGCTGTAATTCACACCGCTTTGTCGTGGCGTTTATACCTCAGTGGTAACTTACGTATGTTAGCGTCAAGCGACACAAACATTATACGAGTCACGCATTTTTGTATACATAAAAAATTTGAACTAAATTATAAAGTTTGTGATTTTCATATTGATGTTTGTTAAACCAATTCGCAATCCTTACTCTCGTTTAATTATCTGTTTTCTGTTTTGGGTAACTGGAGCTGCCATAGTAGAGATGTTATTTTAACCTTTATACGCCTTTCCTTTCAAAAAGATAGCATTTGATTAAAAAAAGAGTACAATAATACTTCTGTATTGTGCATGCGTAGATAAAATTTCTGCTTGTGTGGATGAGCACATCACGTATTGATTTGATGAGCTCCTTCAAGGAGTATGTAAAAGTGGCTCATGAGTTCTTGATCTGATCACATTGAAAATGAGTTAGGACCTTCTATATCAGTATATGTATATCCTTGATTTTTGCACGTTATTAGCGTCTCATCTCAGCGAAGTGGTTTTCTATTCAAGTTGTAATATTTTGATCACGATCAAGGGACGATATTTAGAGTTGCCGTGTTAATAGTACAAAACATAATCGATGTCCTCATGGTCATGTAAGTTTCAGTTATTTTTCGTGTTTATATAATTGTTAGTTTACTGAGATCTAAAAGCCGCACAATAGGAACTTGAAACGCAAAGTCACGACGAACACGATGTCTTTGTGTCGTATTAACGAGTTGATTTACACCGACGAAGTCAACGTCTTATTAGTACGTAGCCAGGGTAAATACACGCAAATATTAAATGTGTCACATCCTCAGATATGATACCTGAACACGATTATATACCTACCGGGAGTTTTGCTTATCACATGTTATATATTTCACTTTCTGGGTGTGTCATTTTCTTGGCCGCTTGACTACCACCGGTTGATCGATTTATCTATAAACTATAACATAATATGTTTTCGCGTAGAGCCATTGCGATTTGGAATTTTTGATACTAGCTGTAACATATATGTATATATAACCCAATCCTATCAAAAAGTTTTACCTATAAAAACAATACTTAAATCGCCAACTATCGAGACTCCTTTGCTGTAAAAAGTTAATAAATCTCATGTAAAGCCAAGTCTGACATTCTTATTACCTATGACTCTCGGAAAACTTTTGGAAATCATTGGCCGTACAACAAGCCTTGTTTGCTTTGGTGAACTTAGCAGGGGCAATTCCGGGCCCCAACAGATTGATAATACAGTGCGCGGTCAAATAAGAATATGACCAATTATTTTGAAGAATTGGAAAGTATGGAAATTAACTTACCTCCTCCGCTTTTATAGCAGAGATAAGGAAACCGCCAGACGTTTCCGAGACCGACCGAGTAGCCGACGCATGCCAGTACGAATTGTATCTTGTTGGCCCAGAATGGCCTTTTTGGCTTCAGGTGGGCTGTGGCGTCTTCTTCTTCTTCTTCGCATTCGCTCTCATGTGACGCGGTGTCTTCATCTGGGGGCCTGTAAAGAACAATAAATTCGAATCTGCATACAAATAATGATACTGCCGAGCTTCGATGATCCGTGCCGAACACACGATAATAGTGATAATACAATATCTAATTCAGCAGTGACCGCAGTAGTCCGGACAGGCTATTTAGCGGAAGCACCGGAAGTAGAGTACGCTCGGCGAAGGGGGCCGCTGATCCGCTTCCACTCTTCCATAGCGTAGGTCAATGTTTATTTATGTAAATTGTACTACAACAGTAGTATCAATTTATTGCATGACTATTTAGATGTTAACGAAATCAATATACTGTATTACAAATGCAGACGGCTATGTTGATCCCGATTTTTGCCGGTTTGGACTAACTCCTACTCACATAATATTATAGTATAAAATGATTATCAAGAATATTTTTTAATGTCAGGTGATGTAACAGTGGAGAGATACAGTGTTTTTTATAACATCTCAGTAGATTATGTTATAAGACGCCAATATGTACCTTTAAAATCTCGAAATATACAAAAGAACAATAAACGAATTATGATTTACTATTATCACGTATTACTGTGAGGTTAAGCATGCAATGAAATCACTTATATTACTTTTACTATAACTCCCCAGATAAGATGATAGTGCTGCAAATAAGAGATTTGCAGTTTAAATATTTTATAGAAGTTGTGGTTTAATTGATGCCAACGAACATTTTTATCAGCTCATGTTAAACAATATAAAAAATACTAATATTTTAAGTAAAATAAAAAAAAAATGTAATGAAATGAGATTTAACTTGTCTAAGATATAATTCATATAGATACGTAGATTACCTGCGGAGTTTCAAATGACATGTTTACTGAAACAGTGAAATACTTAAACAAGTGCAGATAAGATACATATACATAGTCTTATATAGGCATAGGTGTGGTTTCTACTGTGTAATATTTTATTAAATACGGTGTCATTTACTATAGGGATTTCGACCTTAGTGGTAAAAATTCCATTCTTTACGTATGTGTAGCCGTGGCACAGCCTTGACAGACTTGTTTGGATTACTGATGAATGATCTACAATGAGGCAGATTAAAGTGACGTCAGGTAGCTCAACGGCTTAACCTACCTCAGTTAGGTACCGCTTTATGAATTACTGAAACGAAAGCCATAAAGTTTGGTCCCGTTACTTCAGCAGCTAGAGATCAGTTAACTCTACATTATTTATACCATATTCGAAAACGTATCATAGTATTCTTAGCGTTACTATTATAATTTAAAAATCAACTGGTCGTAAAAAAATTTAATTATAGGTAGTTGATGAATGCCGGGGCTGCGCATACTGATGAATTGATGATGTTAGAAACCATCGAACATATACTCGAAAGTATATAACTCAAGTTATAAACCTAATATAGGCACCATTAAATCGTTTTGTGTGTCGAGTGTTATGTGTATGGACTTTAAATTTTATTTGAATTGCGATATATGTACCTATTTTTAATAGGACCCCCATAACAACAGCAGCAAACGCTTTATGTTTAAAAATCAACAAAAATTGCTTAGATATTAAGATATAACAATAATAATTATACCCACTACTCAATAGCAGTTCAATTTGTAATAGAAACATGCAACATGAGCACACTAACTATTCCATACTCTACTTATTTTGAAACGTCACGTTCGTCGTTAACCAACTTATAGTATCCATTATTCGCCACAATATGACTTTCACTTGCCAAAAAAATTTATGTGAGAAATCACTCTATAAACAAAGGTATCCACTAGGACGTAAAACTAGACGTAAGACAATTGCAATAAATGTTATAAATAAAGCGGAATAACCTGGGATGCACGTCCTCTTGACTTTTGTAACCACAAAAACGCTGTGTGCGCTTTGTTACGCTAAATAAAACTAATAGGGCCTATTCGAACGTGCTATATAAATATGACTAAGTTATGCATAATTATAAGAGGAAATCAATAAGGAAGTGTAGCTATAATTAGATTACGTTTCCGCCATAGTTTCAGATGTACCTAGTTATGGGAAGAAATTAATTTAAATTATCCACCAAATATTAAATTTAAAGAACAATAGCTACGTACTTATAAACTTGTAATTCCTTTTCAAATTCTTAAGGAGACTGGATAAGAAACTAATAATGACATTAGAGAATTACCTAATCCGCAGCTGTCATAGTGTAAGTACGAAAACGTAATTTAAAATCATTATCAAGTGGGTAGATAAGACGGAGCGGCGGCGCGGCGCGGTGCGGCGCGGTGCGGCGGGCGCGGGCGCACGATCAATCGTTTCAATTCGCAACGTGTAGGGTTGTTAGTTGTGCCGCTTTCCCATCCAACGTCAATGTAGCGCAGCGTTTCCAGTTTTTTTTTTGCCTAGGCGGAATTTCGGAAGTTTTCGAGTGAAAAAAACGGAATTTTTGCGTCGAAAGCGGGACATATTAAAAATGTGTATAATTTTTCAGAAGTTTTTAAATTTTCTTTTTCTTTTTATTTGAATTCAAATTACGTTTACGTGACAATAGATAGCAAAAAGAGCCATAGAAAATGTATTTTATTAAAAATATTATACATACCTTAAATCAGATTTACCCTATCGTTAAATAGTTTAGTCTTATTCGTCTTCTGAGTAAAAAAATAAACAGAAATATTCATAACGCGCCGGGCGGGCGGCCAGTCCACACTTGTCTGTGCCACCCGCCCACACTTCCTCAGCACGCTGCCTGCACGCACGGTCGAGTTATCCCCGAAAAGCGGGACAGAGCCTGTCCCGTGCGGGACAATTGATTTGATCTAATTTTGATTTATAAATCGGGATGTCTGGCAAAGCTGATGTAGCGGTTTTCGACGCTAGGTTGGAGTATATCATATAACTTATGTTTGGAATATACTGAATAGTTTCAAATTTGTCAATGTAAACGTGAAATTTTAACGTTTGTTAATAATTTTAACGTGGGTTCGCTTATGACGGGAAATTTAAATTTCAAACAGTTATTTCATTTTTGGCATTAATGTTAAATATCTGTACAGAATATCGTTAAAAATTATCTACTAGTGTCGCAAATTCCATTATCATTAAAATTAGTTACCCGGTCTAGGGCCAAAAACCAAAAATCTGCTTAAAATTTTAATTTCCCGCAATAAGTGAAAAGTACCACCTTAACTTCGAAAAATATTATTTTATCGCAAAGAAAATTTATACGCAATGTAAGATTTTCTAGAGAGGATGAAATGATAATGTTATTTCTGTCATCATTAGACAACCCTACCGCGTACCTGTCCTACGCAGTAACTATTGCCTAACCCGTGTCCAGTAGATACGTACATGTGTGAGGAGATAGCGGCGTTGCAGCGTTATCGGCTCAGCCTTGAAGGTCATGCGAACCGAACTCCCTGAAAACGTAATCCTCCTAGGATTTTCGGATTTTCTCAAGATGTCTCCTGTCACAATTTAATGGAAATTTAAATCCTTGTATTTCGAGAGACAAAGTTACGTAATACATTTCAGTTGGTTCCAAAATAAGATAATAATTATGATTTTACCACTGATATTTAATGTATTAATTTTATGGCTAATGAAAATTGTCTCTACTTTCCCCTTTATCGTCAATCTTGGCGCTAAGATTGTAAAAAAAAAATATAAAATTAAAATGATATATAATCTCTATCGTCACTTAATAATAATCCTAGATATCGAAAGAAAGCTATATAAGATCGAGAAGCCTTCAACACAGCCTATCGTGGATGCAAGTACGGTTTGTATATATTTTAGCCCAAGGTTCCTCTAAATATTCACTAGATAGTAAACCGTATGATAATCTTTTTGGGTGGTAGGTTTGTAAGACCACACATATTTAGTTAGTTGTAGACGGTAAATAAATAACAATAGAGTAATAAATGCATAATAGATACTGTGTTGCTTTAGGTACTCAAAATTGGACTTGCGTCAAAATTGTTGCAGTAAAGAGAGTGCTGCTATTCGGTATAGACAGACAGCTTGTGGCGAATCGACCGCGTTCGTTCTAAGCTGTTCATCTATGGCGAGACTAAAGTATATCTGTAAAGTTTGACGTAGCGATATTACATAACTCATAACTTATAGCACGTAAATATGTAATGTTCAAGAGCAATTACTGACCACTAAACAAATCGCGAAATGACGCCATCACCTACGAGCTTTGAAACAATGAACTTGTTATAATGACGTTGTAATTTAAGGCTTGCAGGTAATGGTGTGAGAAAGAAGGAACATTTAAGTGTTAATTTTATTGCACAGGGACTGTACGAAATGAAAACAAAGTCAACGACTAGACACACCATGGTTGTAAATATGTTTTGGAACACAAATTGTAGTTTTTAGGGTTCCGTACCTCAAAAAGAAAATTGGAAGTAGACATTGGAGCCCGGTAGATATAATCTTGCCTTTAAAATTAATAGAAACCTCGGCCCAATTGCAGCGCAACCTGCCGGTTCCAATTGTGAATCTAGACCATCCAGGGACCCAATTAAACAAACACATCAAATTTTATGGAAATCAGAAGAACTATATTGAATTCCATTTCTGATTGAATTCTGTTTCTTCATAGAAATTGCAGTTGTAAATATAGATCAATCAAGCTAATTTGCATAAGCACAAGTTGTTTATCTGGTTAGTCCAGCAAGTAAAGTAAGCCAATATTTACAAGAATGTGGATCAGCGATTTGCTTCTACATTCATTATGCGTACCGCAAAGGAGTGGAAATCCTTGCCAGTGTCTGTTTCCCGATAGTTACAACCTGGGAGTCTTCAAGTCACGAGTTAATAAGTAATTTTTTGGTAAGCGTGCATCATCATCATAGACCACGTCGCCGCTTAACTTCAGGTGAGGTAGAAAAAGCAGAATTATGGTAATAGAATAAGAACCGTAACTTTTTTGGGAAAGTCATGATTCTTCTTAAGTTTCATTGTTTTACTCTACTAACTTAAATTTTATTTATACTATGTATGTACCTAGTTAGTTTTTATACAACTTCACAAGAAATAAGAGGTTATTTTAGTTATTCCAAGGTCCAATAACTGACGTCCATTACGAAATATAGAAACAATATGTAGGTACTATGAAATCATTCTAAACTTATTTTGGGGGGATTGTCTTTAATGTGTGGCTAGCTTCTAGATATGTAATATACTCATTCTTATTAATTTAATATTAAAACATCGTTTATGTGGAGTAAATATCTACCGCAAGCTGTTGCTGTCTTCTATTTGACGTAATACCGTAGTGGTCCCACACCAGAGCGGAAGTCCATCAAGGTTATATGGGCATTGTCTACAATCAAGCAGATCCCCTTCCTTTGAATCATCGTGTGGATGTTGGCATAGTACTTTATTTATTCAATCGCTCTGTGTTTTCTAAAATTGCTTATGTAATCTACCTTCTAGCTGTACCACGCGGCTTCACTCGCATTAACTATAATTATAAAATATAAAATAGGAAGTATGGTAGTGCAATTTATAATCTTATGGCTTAGGGCAATATCTATAATATATCTATATATATAAAAATGTTATGTTGGTTTGTGTACGCTTCAAAAACTCAAAAGTTCTGCACCGATCGAGCTGAAATTTTAGCATGATATATAATCCGCATCAAGGATTGTTTTTATCTATTTTTTTCAGTGACATATCAGCGAATGTGCGAATGTGCCACAGCGAAGCGTGGCAGAGTACAGCTAGTTTATAATAAAACAGTAAAAGACAAGTCTGTACATTGAACAAATATTAACAATAAATTGTCTAGGACATTTTAGAATTACTTGCTCAACAAAAATAATATATTTTTTAAATGGTGAGTATGTCTAGCTGTTTGTTTTCGCACCATGCAAAAACTATTGAATAGATTGTAATGCAGTTCCATCATTGTTTCGTTGCTTGGAATCTGACTAATCAACTAATAATATATGTAGGTACCTATATAATATACCTATAATACATCTAAATCTAAGGATTAGAAATCGAGGTATTGATGAAAACTGTTTATACAACGCGCCGGTGTAGGCCACCAGGTTATGGTGGGAAACTGTATTCTAATATCGATATTCATAAAGAAAGTACCACCACAAATAAAGTCGTGACTAACATAAATAGTTAATATAAGAAAAAGAGTAAAGGAGCTGAAGAACAATGCAAAGCTGAATGTTCAAAGGAATATCTGCCAATAAATAATGTTATTAATTATAACGGTTTTTTAGGCTAAACATACCAAGTACCTATCGTTTAATGTATAGTTGAATTGTTTAAAAACAAACATTCAAGGTTCACTTGGGTGCGCCAATCGGAGTTAGTTTCATATCGTAGCGCTACTCAAAGAGTCTGGCTAAACTTTCAACATTAAGACATAATTATAAAACTTAATGGTAAAATAGAGTCTAAAGAGCATAATTTCTCTCTATATCCACAATGTCCATGCCAGTTTTCAGCTTTACACCTACTCTGCCTTCTTAACTACCTACCGAATGTGTATAAACATACCCTGCACAAACTTTTATAGATGTCATGATCATGAGACTCAATTGGCAAAACAATTAATATAAAAAACTGTAAAACTAATTAGTGAGTTATTTATATTCTTCGGTCGTAAGCTACTCTACACCTTCTCTATGTTTTGTATCGATATCATTCAAACATTCCTGATTGTTTCATTTGTTACCGTACAACATCAAGGCGTTTTTTGTATTTGTTAAATTATATTATATTATAACCTATAAATTTGGATGCCTCACTCGATCTTAGGTATTATCGCCAATTGGTTGCAGAAATTAATTTATGAATTTACGGCGAGAGAGAGAGATGCTGGTATTGTAGAGACGGTTATATGGCTGATAGGTAGTTAGGTCAATTGAATAATGACAAGGCAGAGGATGTTTCATCCGCAGAGGTACTCACGTAGGAGGACGTACTAGATGGAACAATTCCGTCGGCGATGTTGGCACTCTCCTGATCACCATTTTGCGTCCGTCCGTACAACCCATCCCGATAGATGCCAGAGATCGAACCGATGGGGCATAGTTGGTGGTACCACTCTCTGAACCCTCGGGGTAAGGGGTCACATGCTCGTAGGGTCTCAAGCTTCGCGCTGAAGCCGCACCCGA
Source organism: Campaea margaritaria (assembly GCA_912999815.1). NCBI lineage: Eukaryota > Metazoa > Arthropoda > Insecta > Lepidoptera > Geometridae > Campaea > Campaea margaritaria. The sequence goes on from OU538792.1 coordinate 6,696,986, forward strand.
AGCTGTTGTCACATCACGAACTCTATGTGTGGTGTCACTGAAACTCTTGACTTTGCGCATTTGTCCAGATGGCGCTAAGGTCGGTATCGGGGCATTCACGTTAAGAAGTTTGGAGTTTTCTTTATCCTGATCTTCATAATGACCCACGTGGATCGCCACGCTGGGCGCGGCGGTTTCCGTCGAAATTTGTGTTTTACTCATAACTATCGCGTCACAGGGTCATCGCGCGGTAACAGTGAGTCGCGTGCGTCGCTGGCGACGCGCGACTGTGAATACTGAACTGGCTGCGCGAGAGCGAGCGGTGTCGGTAGTTGGTCGACCGACTGCCCTGACTGGTTCGTCAATCGCTGCCGAACAATTGGTAAACAAAGTGCGATTCTGGTTTGTGGTGGGGGCATATCAGAGGAAAGGAAGGGGGACGACTGCGCATGCTTGGCTTGGTGCTGGCCATGAAATGTCACCCTGCGCTTGCGTTACATTTATCTCATGATTAGGTATACAAAATCTAATAATTTTACTATGCAATTTTTTTATTATTCTTGTATTCGATGTTCAGTATCTCTACGCAATTGATATTTTATTAATCTACATTTCATAAGTTTTTATGCACCTATAATGTTAAAAAATTACTTGTCTAGAACACGGTAATGTGTCAAAAGATACTAATGGCTATGAATTAATAAATGAATTAATAATTCTTTTTTATTTGACTGGGTGACGAGACGAGCAAGTCGTTCACCTGATGGCTTACCATCAGTCACCGTAACTGATATGGGCAGGCGTAGCGTAAGCGCTACGCCTGCCCATATCAGTTACGGTGACACCCAAATCTTTGCATTGCATAATCTTGCGCGGCACTGCACTGCGCACGTCACCCTGAGACATCGGCTCTAAAGTCTCATATGCCCAGTAATTTCGCTGGAAACAGTGCCCTTCAAAGCAAAACGCAGTATTGTTTGCACACTACTGCTTGGCCGATGAAAATCTGGCAAATATGACTGTACTGACTTTATAGCGCCCCACGCTGTTGTTTTATTTCATGAAGCGGCATTTTGGTTAACACGTTCAGTGCTGAGAACACAACTGTCGTGTTTTTCACAACTTGCCACGAGTGCGGCAAAACACAACTGTTGTGTTTGTTGTATGGGAAAAAACTATGGAGCGTGCAGAGTCGCACCCGTAGCTAGACAAGCAAAACGGCCCAGCAGTGAAAGTGTTAAGGAACGACTAGATCTAGAAATAGGTATAATAGATAGCCTACTGGAAAGCTCAGCGTCTACTAATACAGGAACAGCTTATATGCGGGGGCTACACTACACGCATGGGGCATTGAAAAAAAGTTACTTTTACTATATGGAAAGAGTGTCAATGCCCGCTTTCAAACTTTGAAAAACTGTTAATAAAAACTTTAACATTCGTTCTAAATATATTCATTAGAAATCAAAAATTATGATGCGGATTTAATTTTATTGTGGGAGGCCTCTTCTGCAAGAGATTGCCTGGGGAAGTACCACTCCTTTGCCAGATATTCATATGTCAAGAAGTAGTGTGCAAACATTACTATGTTCCGGTTTGAAGGGCATTGTTTCCAGCGAAATTACTGGACATTATGAGACTTAGAGCCGATGTCTCAGTGTGACGAGCGCAGTGCAGTCCCGCGCATGATTATGCAATGCAGGGTTCTGGATGGTGCTGTGACTGTTACGGGGAGGCGTAGCACTTACCATCAGGTGAACGACTTGCTCGTCTCGTCACTCAGTCAAATTTTTTTTTTATAAATTTTGGTCTCCAAAAGGCTTTCCTCGACTCTGGCACAGTATTAAATTCCAGCACGCACGTTTTGAAAAAAAAACGCATATACAGAGTAGGTCTTATACTTAATTAGGGATCCTGTCGATTCGGGCTCGAATATTTTCTTTTAATTTCGTGACATTTCTTGGATTTGTTTTGTAATCGACGGATTAAATAAGACGGATTCAAGTGGGGGAAGACCCGTGCTTAGCAGGGGGTCGATATAGGTTAATGATGCTGATGGATTTAAAATATAATCATAGGAATAAGTCACACGTACTGAAATCGGGTGACCTAGGTGGCGACGGATGGTACGGTGTAGTTCCGAGATATGTTTTTTTTTTCAGGAATTACCTGCCGCACTGCATTGACCCATTATTCTTAATTAAAAATCAGAATCTCGTAGATCAGAACAAATTTAATTTAGTACAGATGAAACATTAGTTTATTGAGTTTTTTGTGGACACTAAGCTTAACTTACCACATCAGCATATATTTTTTATCAGGTTTTTCTATACGCTTAGACATTTCGCACTGAGAAATCACTTGAAACTATTAATAGGTGTGTACTGAGCTATAAGACTGTCAAGGGCTAAATGATACATGTCCGTCATGAACGACATCTCCGCTGTGGCATTGTGTATTGTCCTCTTCTGCAAATATTCGTTTCCTATTTATTAGCACCGTGTTACTTAGATGGTCAGCAGATATATTTAGATTATGTTACGTAGTGTCACACCTCCTAGATGTAAAACGTTATGTAAGGTAAAAAACATTTCAATCTTTAGTACATACAAGTTAATAATAATAGTTTTTAAGGTATTAAAGTGACACGGTAACAAACATTACGCTCATTTGCGACAAGAACGTGTTATTTGGGATCATTCAATTCGTCTCAATCACAGGAGTGTTACAGGCTATAATAAAGTGTATAAAAATGGGAACTGTAAGCTACAATATTGGATTTCTCATGGTACAATAAATGACCCGATCCTATAGAGGGAGGTATCAATGTACAGGTATTTGAAAAGGGATTCCAAAATATATAACACATATAAGTTATAAGTA